>JAUCMX010000020.1:15677962-15945462 GCA_033459395.1 Hemibagrus guttatus
TAGTTTTATACTATATTATTTGAAATGCAGCTAAGATGTGGAGTGTAGAGAGCAGAGGACGTGTCTCCATTCACACCCTGACTGTGTGGAGTCATACTTACCTCGGCTGATTAATGGCCCTTATTGTAAGGGCATTGTGGCCTGCACTTTCTCACGAGAGAGAGAGAGAGAGAGAGAGAGACGGAGAGAGAGAGAAGACTAAATATATAGCCTGTGACTTTTCTGAACCAATGCCAAAGCGGTCTCTGTAGTATGTCACCTGTGCACAAATTCAACAAGATGGAGTTCATGTGTCTCACATGCTTATAAAGACGATAGAACAATGTGGAAGAAATAAAATGTGCTGTTTTAGAAAAATAATGAACAACACAAGGTGGAGTTCCTCCTACCGGCCCATAGTTTCCTGTATCGGCATGTCATGAAGTGTTTTATTCCTCTTATATCACAGCATCATGGGTCAGTGTAGTCTGTGCCGGGATGATGCAATGGTTTTTGTGTGTGTGTGTGTGTTGGGGGTTGTGGTGGCATCACTCTATCACAGATGGCAGAATGAGACACTGCACCTACGCTTTACCTTGCCTCTTTTCCTGTTTACCTCTTACATCAGCAGCTTAGCTCCACCCCCACTGCTCAGCTCCGGGCTCGTGATCAGCGGGGCGATTCCTGGCGCTCGCTTGGACGGCGAGTCTCGCTGCTTCCACTGCTGTTATAAATAGTCGATGTTTTAAATAGGACAATTTATTGTGTAAGCATTGGTCTGTGCAGAGCATCTCCAGAAGGCAAACGCATGTAAGCACGCACCGATGCGCCGATCACCGTACAGATTCCCGACATTCTCCTGAGATCTGCTCTCTCTCACCGCGCCTCATCCCTCGCTCTTTCTGTGGAGAGAAAGAAACCGGTATCACATTCATTTTTGAGAAAAAAGACACAAAAAAACGCGGTTGCTTTATTAGCAAAAGAGTTAAGTAAGCAACCTTTATTTAACCAGGATAAAAACTCAATGAGATTCAATCACGTCCAGAAGAGTGGCCTGGCCAAGAATGCAGCAAAAACACAACAATAAATACAACATCAAAATACATGCAAAGGATTTCAACATGGCTCAGCTCAAAGTTATTTACACGTGCCATAAATTCAGCCACGAAACGAAGCACAGGAAGTTTTACGTTGATGAGGAATTAAGTTAAAGCTTTTTTTTCTCAGGGGGAACGAGTTGAATGATGTCCTTTGAACAGCTTGTAATATTTACAGAAATAATGGATGACAGATAAGTAGGTGAGAACACATCCTTATCTGTTTTCCTGTGTTATATAAAAATGCTGCATATAATAAAACTGATTCAAGTTACATCATGGAGACGGCCACTTTCTTTCTTATGGAGGTTATGGAGTTTTCTCTTTCTCTCTTTCCTTCTTTATTATTTTTCTTTCTTTCTTTTTTCTTTCATTCCTTTTTTCTTTCTTTCTTTCTTTATTCTTTCTTTCTTTCCTTTTTTCTTTCTTTTTTCTTTCTTTCCTTCCTTCTTTCTTTCTTTATTTTCTGCTTTCTTTCTAAATTTCTTTATTTTTCTTTCTTTCTTTATTTTTTTCTTTCTTTCTTTCTTTCTTTCTTTCTTTCTTTCTTTCTTTCTTTCTCTCTGGATCGTTCTGTCTTTCTTTCTTTCTTTCTTTCTTTCTTTCTTTCTTTCTTTCCTTTATTTTTTCTTTCTTTCCTACTTTCTTTTTTCTTTCTTTATTTTCTGCTTTCTTTCTTTTTTCTTCTTTCCTTCCTTTTTTTCCTTTCTTCCTTTTTTCTTTCCTTCTTTCATTTTTCTTTCCTTCTTTCTTTATTTTCTGCTTTCTTTCTTTCCTTCTTTATTTTTTTTCTTTCTTTCTCTCTCTGGATCGCTCTTTCCTTCTTTCTTTCTTTTCTTCTTTCTTTTTTCTTCTTGCTTTCCTTCTTACTTTTTCTTTCCTTCTTTCTTTCTTTTTTCTTACCTTCCTTCCTTCTTTCTTTCATACCTTCATTCATTTCTTCTTTCTTTCTTTCTTTCTTTCTTTCCTTTTTTCTTTCTTTCCTTCCTTCTTTCTTTCTTTATTTTCTGCTTTCTTTCTAAATTTCTTTCTTTATTTATTTTTCTTTCTTTCTTTATTATTTTTCTTTCCTTCTTTATTTATTTTTTTCTTTCCCTCCTTTCTTTCTTTCTTTCTTTCTTTCTTTCTTTCTTTCTTTCTTTCTTTCTTTCCTTCTTTATTTTTTCTTTCTTTCCTACTTTCTTTTTTCTTTCTTTATTTTCTGCTTTCTTTCTTTTTTCTTCTTTCCTTCCTTTTTTTCCTTTCTTCCTTTTTTCTTTCCTTCTTTCATTTTTCTTTCCTTCTTTCTTTATTTTCTGCTTTCTTTCTTTCCTTCTTTATTTTTTTTCTTTCTTTCTCTCTCTGGATCGCTCTTTCCTTCTTTCTTTCTTTTCTTCTTTCTTTTTTCTTCTTGCTTTCCTTCTTACTTTTTCTTTCCTTCTTTCTTTCTTTTTTCTTACCTTCCTTCCTTCTTTCTTTCATACCTTCATTCATTTCTTCTTTCTTTCTTTCTTTCTTTCTTCCTTTTTTCTTTCTTTCCTTCCTTCTTTCTTTCTTTATTTTCTGCTTTCTTTCTAAATTTCTTTCTTTATTTATTTTTCTTTCTTTCTTTATTATTTTTCTTTCCTTCTTTATTTATTTTTTTCTTTCCTCCTTTCTTTCCTTTCTTTCTTTCTTTCTTTCTTTCTTTCTTTCTTTCTTTCTTTCTTTCCTTCTTTATTTTTTCTTTCTTTCCTACTTTCTTTTTTCTTTCTTTATTTTCTGCTTTCTTTCTTTTTTCTTCTTTCCTTCCTTTTTTTCCTTTCTTCCTTTTTTCTTTCCTTCTTTCATTTTTCTTTCCTTCTTTCTTTATTTTCTGCTTTCTTTCTTTCCTTCTTTATTTTTTTTCTTTCTTTCTCTCTCTGGATCGCTCTTTCCTTCTTTCTTTCTTTTCTTCTTTCTTTTTTCTTCTTGCTTTCCTTCTTATTTTCTTTCCTTCTTTCTTTCTTTTTTCTTACCTTCCTTCCTTCTTTTTTTCATACCTTCATTCATTCTCTTTTTCTTTCTTTCTTTCTTTCTTTCTTTCTTTCTTTCTTTCTTTCCTTTTTTCTTTCTTTCTTTATTTTCTGCTTTCTTTCTAAATTTCTTTCTTTCTTTATTTTTCTTTCTTTCTTTATTATTTTTCTTTCCTTCTTTATTTATTTTTTTCTTTCCTCCTTTCTTTATTTCTTTCTTTCTTTCTTTCCTTCTTTATTTTTTTTTTCTTTCTTTCCTTCTTTATTTTTTTTTTCTTTCTTTCCTACTTTCTTTTTTCTTTCTTTATTTTCTGCTTTCTTTCTTTTTTCTTCTTTCCTTCCTTTTTTTCTTTTCTTCCTTTTTTCTTTCCTTCTTTCATTTTTCTTTCCTTCTTTCTTTATTTTCTGCTTTCTTTCTTTCCTTCTTTATTTTTTTTCTTTCTTTCTCTCTCTGGATCGCTCTTTCCTTCTTTCTTTCTTTTCTTCTTTCTTTTTTCTTCTTTCCTTCTTACTTTCTTTCCTTCTTCCTTTTTCTTTCCTTCTTTCTTTCTTTTTTCTTACCTTCCTTCCTTCTTTCTTTCATACCTTCATTCATTTTCTTTCTTTCTTTCTTTTTTCTTTCTTTCTTTCTTTCCTTTCTTTCTTTATTTTTTCTTTCTTTCTAAATCCTTCTTTCTTTCTTTATTTTTCTTTCTTTCTTTCATTATTATTTCTTTCTTCTTCCTTTTTCTTTCCTTCTTTCTTTCTTTTTTCTTACCTTCCTTCCTTCTTTCTTTCATACCTTCATTCATTTCTTCTTTCTTTCTTTCTTTTTTTCTTTCTTTCCTTTCTTCTTTTCTTTCTTTATTTTCTGCTTTCTTTCTTTAATTTTCTTTCTTTTTTTTTCTTTTCTTTCTTTTTTCTTTCTTTCTTTCTTTCTCTCTTTCCTTCTTTCTTTCTTTTCTGCTTTCTTCTCTTTCCTTCTTTATTTTCTTTCCTTCTTTCTTTTCTTTTCTTCCTTCTTTCTTTTCCTTCTTTCTTATTTTCTCTTTCTTTCTTTCTTCTTTCTTTCTTTTCTTCTTTCTTTCCTTCTTACTTTCTGTTTTTCTTACTTTCCTTCTTTCTTTCATACCTTCATTCATTTCTTCTTTCTTTCTTTCTTTTTTCCTTCCTTCCTTCTTTCTTACTGTCCTTCCTTCCTCCCTCCCTCCCTCCTTTTGTCTTTCTATCTATCTATCTATCTATCTATCTATCTATCTATCTATCTATCTATCTATCTATCTATCTATCTGTCACGAATTCTAGTCAGAAAAATAGAACACTAATTTGTTTTGTGTGTATTCCACAACATTAAACATAAAAACTAAGCAGTGTTGATCTTTAATAAATATTTAATAAAATTTTAAACAATTGCTGTGGTTTAAGAGGAATATAACACTTTGTCAATTATCACTAATTATTTTCCTATAACAGCACACCCCATGATTTATTCCTGTGTGTGTACATGTTGTTATCTGATAGTGTGATGATTTAGCGTGATGCTAAACTGGTAGCTATAAGCTTTCCTAAACTTTGTAGGTCTGAAGCAAGATCATTTTTTTCTTTAAAAATGGTCAGGATTGTTAAATGAAGTGCATCATTTGTGACTTCTGCCCTTTCGTCACCTGTGACAGTCGGTGCTGTCGCTATCTGTTTGTGTGTGTGTGGGTGGGTGTGTGTGTGTGTTGTGTACACAATGGACCCACAGAGTCTCTCAGACTGAATGCTAGTTTTGTTAGCTACTAATAAAGGTTTGTTTCTTCCTACAATGAGCCATAATGCACCGAGCTCTTCAATAGCGACGTCTTCAAGTGGGCCTCGAGGGTTCCCTTGTACATTGATTGGACTTATGGAGCTCACTTTTAGTCCATCGAGCTGTGTGTCGGAGTGATAAATGCAGATTTGAGCTGGTGAGACAGCAGCCTGCAGGAGCACGAGGAGCCCGAGCAACGAAACGTGAGTGAGACTGTGAGATTATCAGTTGGAGATCTGTGTAGAACGGTTCAAACTGTGGTTGGTGACGTTTTAGCTAGCTTGCTCTAGTGCTGAAACAGAACAGAATATCATTGTTTCCTGTTTTTCCATGGCAGTGCGGCATCTCTGAGGTTGTGAAGGTTGCGATGTCGGGTGCTATGGGAGCCGCACTGAGGTGAGCGACGTCTTAATGGCTACGATCGGAGAAAACAGAACATGATTCACTGCTAGTCATGCGCTCTGGTTTCCTTTGCTTGTGCCAGGTGATCTGACACTTTTATGACAATAACGCTAACAGCAATAAAGTTTGCTTGTGTGATCAAAGTTTCAGTTGTCTGCCAAAGCAGGAGCAATGACTGAATAGTCGTATTGACAGCAGTGTTAAATATAATGGGCTTGTTAATTATACTGACAGAAGAATAAAAAACGTTTGGAAGACCTGGAGTTTCTTAATGTTATTATCTTAAGGAAATCCTAGTGCGCAAAATAGGCACAAATGAAAGTAAATAATTAAATAACTAAGGAACAAAACACTTTGGAGGTGAGCGGTTAAGGGAACATGATCAACAGCACTGTGTTTGTGATGTGAAGCTACTGTAACCACACCAAAGTTTTCCAATAACAGCACACACAAGTGCTCATATACCACAACGGTTGTATTAATGTACAACAAGTTGTGTTTTTTCACTGTTTATAGTTTCTACAGTTTAATGTTTGCAAGACAAGTTAGTTCCTGTTGTCACTTTTGACAGTTCGCCGCGATCTTTTTTCTCCGACTTACACAGAAACCAGAAAAGTTTACTGACATTTCTCAATTAATGTAGCATTTAATGTACAATCTTTTTTTTTTTTATTTCTGAGTATATAGTAAGCTACAGATTGTAGGGTTAACCTGTTGTGTAAACGTTTCCGGATTTGAAATAAAAAATGACTGAATGAATGAATTCAAACAAATCCAAAAACGGTGGTGTGGAATGTAAAAACAGAGGCGATGTGGTTGGTTGACTTCTGCGACATTGACACACTATCTAAAGAAAGAACACATTCATTGTCTACCGCTTATCCGATCTACTCTCGGGCGTCATCGGGCATCAAGGCAGGATACACCCTGGACGGAGTGCCAACCCATCACAGTGCACACACACATTCACACACTACGGACAATTTAGAGATGCCAATCAACCTACAATGCATGTCTTTGGACCGGGGGAGGAAACCGGAGTACCCGGAGGAAACCCCCGAGGTACGGGGAGAACATGCAAACTCCACACACACAGCGGAGGCGGAAATCGAACCCCCAACCCTGGAGGTGTGAGGCAAACGTGCTAACCACCAAGCCACCGTGCCCCACAAAGAAAGAACAAAAAGCAGTAAATAATAATTAAAACAGTATTACTCCAGCTCCTGCAGTGCTTGGAGACCTATGTCATTTGTTTGCGCTTATTTTGTTCTAGCTGTGTCGATTAAGTTTTTGGAATAATAGAGATAATTAATAATAAATGAAATCCTGTTTAACAAACATCCTGTACAAAAATTTGTACATGCCTCTTTCAAAAAATGTTAGATTCTTTTTTTATATAAATATATATATATTTTTTTTTTTTTTTTTTTTTTTTAAATAAATTAAATGTAAACGTCACTCGTAATAAGGTTTTAAAATCCCAAAATCGAAACCATCACCAACAGATCTGTCCGTCTTATCTATCTATATAAAATGTTCTAATACTTTTGGAACCATTTGGAAAGAAATTTGGAATGAACGAATGCCAGCTTCATCTGTAGCTTTTACCAGAACTTTCAAAAATATGAATTAAAATCATGTGATTTGTGAACATCGATGAAATCCTGACTGTAATGTTCGAGCGAGTGCTGCTGTATGGTTTTGCTCATTTTCTTGTGTTAGAAAGCTGTGGTTTGTCTGTGGCTGATTTTCTTACGTTAAAGTATGAGGTACTGATTTACTTGTAGCTGATTTTCTTATGTTACAGGCCATAATTACAACACTGACACAATTTTCTTTCATTCCCAGTGCTCAAAATAATGTTTAGCGTCGAACAGGCCGAGCTAATCTTGACATTTTGAGGTTGATTTTTAGTTTATATTCTATGGAAACCTATGAATTTTCTTGTGAAAGCTTTCTCTAATGTAAGCTGTGGCACTTGCACGACTCAGTGCTTGTCATAAATCAGCCTGGTGTGTCTCTGTGGTTTGAGTGAATGTGAAAGTGAAAATCAGTCTGCTGCTACCGTACTTTGTTCTCCGAGTCGGCAGAGACTGAAAAACAGAATATTTGCCGTTGCAGCTGCACGGGGAAAGAGAGACGAGACACTGACCTGAGCCACACTGAGGGGAGGACAGAGAGTGAAAGGAGACACCTAGGGTCAAGGTGAGCCTCTATTATGGTGCCTTTGCTTTGTTTCTGTTCTTATATTATGTATGTGTGCATGTCCTTTTAGCATGTTTTCAGCCATAGTTTATGTTTTCCTTGCCCTAGCAGCAGTAGGAATAATACTAGTGGTGTTTATAAATGTTTGCTGTTATAGATAATTCTCATTATAAATGAACTGCTGTAGCCCACAGTGCTCTCTGTAATCATGAGGGGGAAAATGGTTGGAGTGTCCATCTGCTCACGCTCAGATCGCTACGCAGATTATTCCATATTATTAATAGTCTATTAATAGCGGCTCACCTCAGTGCCAGAGCATTTCCCTTCAGCCCCTCATTCAGTCAGATCACGGCAGAGCCGGTCTCACGTTACAAGCCCTATCGTGCTATTGTTGTTTTTTTTTTTCTTCTTTTGGGTATATTTGTGCCTTTTGGTTTGACAGTTCTTTTACGTCAGTAACACATAAAAAAAACAAACAAATAAAAAAAAAAAAAACATCATATTTGTGAGGCAGTAAAAGCACAGAAATTTAGCTAGCAGCACAAGCCTTGATCACAGAGATGCTTTATTATTAATAAATTAAAGTGACATGATGACAGGTGAAATATGTGTGAAGAGAGATTAGAGTTAAACACACACACACACAGCTCCCAAGTGAAGCAACAGCATTCACTATACATTCCTGAGAGTTTCAGTTCTTCTATCTGCGTGTGGGAAGGATGGCATCACTCCCTCATCAAGCACGGAAAATATGAAGGCAAAGACTACATTTCACACAGCTCTATCAATATTAGATCTGGATCAGAATTAAGTCTGCTTTCCACTGATAGGGAGCCTAAATGTTAATGAATTAGTATCTTCTAATATTACAGTAGTAGTTCAGTGGTACGAGACTGGACTTCTGATCAGGTTGTGAGGTCAACTCCCAGTACTGGGCCCATGAGCAAGGCCCTTAACCCTCAACTGCTCAGTTGTGTTAATGAAAAAGTTTCTCTGGATAAACGCGTCTACAAAATGCCATAAATGGTTTTGTTTTCTTGAACCAGAGCAAGGTGTAAATCTGTCTGATTTTTATATATCGAACATGACGGTTAGTGCTCTCTTTCCTGTGTGTTTAGACACCATATGATGCTGCATGAGGTTGGAACTGAATAGAACTAAATCTGGAATTCTGAGGTTAAGTTGTGAAGCAAAACTATGCCAGGTGCATGATGGTTATTGCAATGATGCCTAGGAAAGCAGTGGCTCAGACCCAGGTTGTTAATTCAATCAAAAGCACCACCCTGTTAGGCTCACGAGCTAGGACTTTAACCCTGCTGCATTGGTACCATATCGTTACAGACTCTGTGCTCTGACCCCAGACCTTCACAGTGCTTGTATATGTAAAATTAAAGGCTTTCAATTTCCTCTTTCCTTTCAGCACCATGGAAGAGTTTAAAGTCCAGAGCGCTAAGCACCCCACGCCAAACAGCACACCTCTACGTGCTCCCAGCGAGCATTCCCGAGAGCGAGCCAAGCGTCTCTCCACAGAGTCAAACGGGACCAGCGAAGGAGCAGCCGGTTCCGGGACGCCGGTAGAGCTCACACCATTGGAAGAGGCTTTCAGACGCTTCGCCATCCACGGAGACACCCGCGCCACTGGGAAGGATATGCACGGCAAGAACTGGTCCAAATTGTGCAAGGACTGCAACATCATAGACAGCAAAACCATCACCCTCACGGACGTGGACATCGTCTTCTCAAAAGTCAAGTAAGGGTCACATCTCACTAGACCGGCTTGTTAAAGCAGGCACGTCCTGATATATCGTCCTTAAAATCGGACAATCATTTCCAACAGATTTATGGGATTTCCGACTACGAAAGGAATTAATATAGGTACATTTAAACAATATGCACAATAGCGTGTACTGAATATCATGGAATTTCTTACAACCAATCTAAAACCTATGCAACAATTATGATCTTCATTCAAGTTCATTTTCTGTAAATCACCGTGGTCTCGGAACACATCATGTGTTCACCAAAATTCAGCTGACGAAAAAGTTCTGGATGTTCTTTTGTATTAAAATCTCATTGTAGGACCACTGCTAGAAAATTCTCCTAAAAGCCACGAGTAGGTGGCCAGGATGCAAACATTTAATCAGAACATGCTTACTTCCTGTAAGAGAACCCACATGAAGCTGATGTGGTAGTGTCTGGAGACGATTCATGGTCTGTTTAAACAGGAGATGCAGTCAGTTTGTTGCTTTCTGTGTCGCACAAAAAAACGTGGCCTCATGGGAGTTGAGTTAGTCAGCACAAAACAGGACTGAAGTGGGTGGAAAGGTGTTGGGCTGACGTCTGGATTTTGAAACCAATCTACAGGAGCACTGAGACACACTGTGAATGTTTGTGCACCCTCAGTGGGAGAGGAGTGATCTAAAAATCAAGTCTTAACCATGTTCATTAGGGTAGAGGAAACACCACCATGTTTAAGCATGCTGTTATTGATAACTTGGTGGTTACTGTATATGAGCTGACATCTGGAGCCTTTGACTTCATAGAATGCAAGAAGGCGGAAACACACACAGATATCTTTCAACATTTTTCCACCATTGGATTTGGAATATTATTAGTTGCATTGTAACGCTGTAAGAAATGATCGAGGTAAAAAACCCTTAACGTCTTCCCCATGTCAGATTGTACGATGAGGATCGCTCGTACAGAAAACGGGCTCGCATGAACAGAAACATATTTTCAAAGTGAGCTTGAGGTAATAAATGAAAAACAAAAAATTTATATCTTTGTTTCTCCACAGACACATTCTCCGCATCAAGGCTTTCAGGAGCTTTTTAAAGGTGTTAAAATATGTACATTTAAACAATATGTACACATATATATATTATGTGTTGAATATCATGGAATTTCTTAGAACCAATCTACCAAGACCCAACAATTATGATCTTCATCCAAGTAAGCATGCTTTGTTTTTCATTTTCAGTAATCACACGTTCAATTTTCCGTCCAGAAAAACACGACAGAATTCATTGAGATCCGGCGATCACCGAATACATAACGTGTTCACCGGCAGCCAATTTAGTGCCAAATTCGGCTGACAAAAAAAAAAAGTCAAAAGCACCATCACAGATCTTCACAACGTTCTGCGCATCAAGGCTTTCAGGAACTTATCTCATAGATGATCTAATGAACAGTTTACATCCATATGAGCCTCTCTCTTTCTCTCTCTCACACACACTCACATCCAGCCTGCTGTGAATAGCTGAATTTCCTATCTGACATTAGGCAGCATGCAGCAGGCAGAGAGGAATGAAGCACTGAAGGATCGCCCAAACAAAACTGCCCGCTTGCCCGAGAGCTCACATTAATAATAAACCAAAAAGGGGGCACGTTTACACAAGCTTGTTGCTATGACAGCCGGGTTACTCAGGGAGACACAGGGCTTTATAGACTTTTGTTTAGGTGATTCATCACCACAGCAATGGCTGTTTGTATGCGTGTTACTATGCTTTTTTAACGCATTTTAGGAAGAACAGGAACAGTGACCAGAGATTGAGGAAGGAAATCAGGCATATCTAAATGCTAATAAAGATTATTAGATAGACGGTGAGCTTTTCCATATGGAAAGGACATTCAGATTGGAGTACAATATTTAAGATTTGATCTTTTCATGCAAACTATTTCCAAAGAATAGAGAGGTTCTCTTCCTGCAGTGTGGAAGAGGGAAGTTCTTAGACTCAGTGTATTATCACACCTGGCTGTGTTTATTGTATGTTCCATTCTCCTTGGAAACACAGAAAAGCGGGTTACTGAAACTTGGTAATACAAACTTAGTTCCTCTATATGGCCTCCATGTGCTTGTCATTTCCAGAGAAGGAGGTGTGGCCTCTGTGCTTGTCAGTCTCAGTGATGGAGGTGTGGCCTCCATGTCCGTCATTTCCAGTGATGGAGGTATGGCCTCTTTGTCAGTCTCAGTGAAGGAGGTGTGGCCTCCATGTCCATCATTTCCAGAGAAAGAGGTGTGGCCTCCATGTCTGTCATTTCCATAGAAGGAGGTGTGGCCTCTGTGATTCTCAGTCTCAGTGAAGGAGGTATGGCCTTCATGTCTGTCAGTTCCAAAGAAAGAGGTGTGGCCTCTTTGTCAATTTCAGTGAAGAAGGTGTGGCCTCCATGTCTTTCATTTCCATACAAGGAGGTGTGGCCTCTGTGCTTGTCAGTCTCAGTGAAGGAGGTGTGGCCTCCATGTCCGTCATTTCCAGTGATGGAGGTATGGCCTCTTTGTCAGTCTCAGTGAAGGAGGTGTGGCCTCCATGTCCATCATTTCCAGAGAAAGAGGTGTGGCCTCCATGTCTGTCATTTCCATAGAAGGAGGTGTGGCCTCTGTGATTCTCAGTCTCAGTGAAGGAGGTATGGCCTTCATGTCTGTCAGTTCCAAAGAAAGAGGTGTGGCCTCTTTGTCAATTTCAGTGAAGAAGGTGTGGCCTCCATGTCTTTCATTTCCATACAAGGAGGTGTGGCTCTAAATGCTTTGTGGAATTGTTGGAATGGTCTCCTTTAAGATATTGGCACAGGGATTAAAAGGAAATAATGTCAAAAGCCTGACAGATGTTTAGAATTTGAGAAAGAAATCACACATTTGAACAGTTGATGTTTTTATATATAAATACTATAATGCTAATAAAAGTAATATATTATTATGAATGAACATTGTATAAATTATAAATTGGTTATAATGCAGAGTGAAAGATCTTCCTGGATTTTACCCCAAATACTGCTCTTAAAATGAGAATGAAGGTGTTCAAAAAGGTTACCAAATCAGTACGAAGGTAATCCGAAGAAGTAACAGCTAACTTAAATGTGTGTATGTAATAACGCAGTCAATTTTGTTGCTCTATCTTTCCGCTTCATTTTGTAGGAACAAATCCGCCCGCACCATCACGTACAGCCAGTTCAAGGAGGCTCTTTCTGAACTAGCCAGGAAGCGCTTCAAAGATAAAACCAGCGAGGAGGCAGCGGAGGAGGTCTTCAAGATGATCGAGGGGAAGTCGCCAATTATATCTGGAGTTACGGTAATCACAGACTAACATGACACAGCAACAAATACTTGATTTAAGTTATCATTAGAAAACTCATCTCATCTAGGGTTTTTCAAGGTAACTGGTTTTACTGGTAATGAAAGTATAAACCATCAGAAGAAAGAAAGAAGCTGCTTTAAAGGGATGGCTTTTTATGAACATTATTCATGACTTTTTAGCAAGGTACAGAAAAAACACAAAACATGTGAAGCAAGTCATAAAATCCTAAATATGTGATATGATCATATATCATTCCTCTGTCTGCTCAGAGAGCTGTGGCATCCCCCACCGTATCCCGTCTGACCGACACCACCAAGTTCACAGGTTCCCATAAGGAGCGTTTTGACCAGACAGGCCGCGGGAAAGGCAAAGCTGGCCGCGTCGACATGGTCGACACATCCGGCTACGTCTCTGGCTATAAACACGCAGGCTCGTACGAGAAGAAAGTCCAGGGCAAGCCACAACACAAACCCATGTGAGAATTCCCCCTGCTCCAAAAACAGACATGGCATTTGTTTATATGCATCATTTTTTTCTGTGAAAGAGATTTCCGTTTCCTGCGCTGTTGAAGAACTGGAACAACGTTTACATCGACAGACAAGAGTCGCAGCCGGCTGGTACATTCCTCGACAAGAATGAAGATTATCATCATGCTCTGAAATTTCAGAAGGGCAGGACGGAGTGGAGAGCACAAGAATCCACGAGTCGTGAACGATAACGCAAAATTCAACAAGAAAAACGTCTGGCAGAATGTCTGCAATAGCATATACAAGGTCTAGTCAAAACGTTCTAAGCCTTATCCGTTATAGACAGCAGCATGCAGGCTGATCTATGTGGAAGTTCTTCCAGGAACAAGCCATCATGCAGAAACGGTCAGTGCAGCAAAATGTAGGTTAGCTAATCCTAATCTTTAAGCTTGTCGTCATGGTGGCATCCCAGCATTGTAAGTTTTTAATGGAAGTACATGAAGCTTCTGCCTCACGGATTTTAGCTACCCATAGAAAACATACTGATCTTATTAAAACCAACAGCTATGGTATGTTGATGCATACGTATATCAGATCAATACAGTATTCAATACTATCCATGTCTCCACTCACATCAAGCGCTACAATTCAGTACAAAAAATCTACGAGTAGCCGACTGAAATCTCTCCACACAATACACACAGAAAATCTCCTCCTGGAAATCAGCAACGGATAGCAGATGCTCCTTATGTACGCAGCCTTAAAATCAGAAATTGAGTATTCTCCACGTCATCTTAGGACTTTTTGATCAGACCTCATGTTCTGTAAGTAGGAATTATTGGGTTTTTTTTAATTGGACATTATTTGTTATTTGTGACCTCTGTGCTATCTGGCATAAAATCTAAAACAAAATGTTTTTCGCTTTTTAATTCTTTCACATTGTTAAAATACTGCCCTTTATACTTAATGTGTTTTATGGTGCATCTTTGCTTGTGATCAGATTTGACTTGTACAGGTTTGTCTTACAATTTTTTAGGGTTTTTTTTTTTTTTTGGTATAAGCGTAGTGTGCCCTATTCAGAATCCATAAGCTGATGTCTACTGTTATTAGATTGTGAATTTGTGCAAAAGTCCTTTAACAGTCCCCAAATTTGACGGCTTGTACGCTCAGCTCGTCACCGTTTATATATATATATATATATATATATAATATATGGTTAATGTTTTTTGTCCATTATATAGGATCGAAAATATTAATAGTGTTTGTGTTTTTATGCTAACGCTTGATGGCATAATATGATACACTGGCTGATACACAATTTTCTTCTCTGTTGTCATCCATCACACTGAGACTAGACAGCAGGAAGTCAAGAGTGGATCAGACGATTGGTTTATGATAACACTGTCTTAGCACAATTTACTATCTATACTACTATGCACAACTGTCATCGCTTACTGATCAGATCAGACATGCGCCGATTTATATGCCTTTTTATATCATTAGAAGTGATCTGTCATCACTGTTTATGAGCTGAAATTACAGCTAATCAGACAGTCACAAACTTTTGCATATGGTATCGCCACAGCCGTTTAACCATAATCAGCTACCTAGCTACTGTAGATCGTGGCATCAGTATGTACCTGAACAGGTGCATGTAGAGAACCTTTTAAACTTTATTCATAGGTATAAACCTCAGTGATGTTTGTGATCATCTGATGAAATAAAAATACTAAGCTCCTCCCACTTTTGTATAGAGATTCCCAATCCCAGGACCTCAGATGTGGCCCAATATCTTACCGCCTCCTCTTGAATGGAAGCTAACAATATTAAATAACACGATACGTCATCGTCCCAATTCCCGTCTCATCCCAAAGCCTAACCGAGAGCTCGACTTCCAAGATCAAGAATTAAATCAATCAGAAATATTGAGTAATATTTTTAAAGTACTCGTAATAATAATTACAACGTGGTTTCAGAGCGAGAGACACGTTCTATCTCAGCACCTTTTAGTACATGCAATTTTTTCCAGTCTAATGAACAATGTTTACATTTTAACATAAAAAAAAAAAAACCTTCAAGGGTCCCAAGGTGATAAGACTTTCCTTTTTATTATTACATACGGGGATAGAGCTCAAACTTGATACAGAAACCAGAAATTGTTATTACAAAAAATAAATAAATAAAAGTATAAAAGCATGTATATCTTGAAATATGCGACCGGTTAAAGCTCTGTATTCTTTATAGAATCAATATACTAGCAGCTTTCCGATTCAGATAATTAAACATTTGCGCCGCTGATGCAGAGATCTGTGGTATTTAATGTCATCTGCTTTGATCAAAAAAAAATGTTGGTTTATAGGTTTCAGTTGAGCAACACGGGCCAAAAAGATGCATCAGGTTTCTCGGAAGGAAGAGGACAGCAAGTATAGACATATTCTTCTACAGAACATCTATTTTTCCATTCTAGTGTCACACTGTTCCTGTTAATTCCTGCTTGGAAAGTGACTCATATTTATATCAAAAGAGCAAGTTTGAAATATCGTTGTTGTATTTTAACAAATGGTTGCTGTTCTGTGTGCTTTGACGCCAAATACTGTAAACTCTCAGTTTTCGAGGAACAAAATGTTGTCTTATTTTTCATATAACTATTTTTCTATGTGTTACAGTGCCCTGCTGCATGTTATGTGTTTTAAGGTAACGTTCAACAGACCTTTAACTTGTCTGTGTGTTGTAGCATTGTTCTGAATAAAAAAAAGGGATGAGATGGCCTTGTTTTTTGGCCTCAGTATTTTTTTTCCCCCTCTCGATACATTTGCACACCTCATCAAATTTAAAAGCAATGCTTGAATGAGCGGTTCACAAAACAGTTTGATTCCTGACCTGAAAATGAGTATGATTATGGTGAATAAACTTCTCTCTTTTTGCTCACTCTTTAAAGGTTAAATATGGCTTTTATAAATTTATAAAATCTCCCACACCTTACAATAAGAGACGATTTGTTTGCGTCCTTTTTGGTGGTCAAAACAAGCCTTGTCCAAGAGAAACAACTGATATAGGGTTTAATTTTGTCCACGTGTGAATGGCATCATTTAGTCCGATCTGGACAGGGTTCAGCTGCACTTGTAAACTAAATTCTAGCAATAGTACAGAAATATAGTCTAGTGCGCATTTTAGGGAATTTATACTTTTTGTTTATTTTGTTTTTAACAAGAAAACATTCTTGTTCTGAGCTATACAAGATAAGATAAGTGTGTTCAGAGTAGCTGGTCAAACCTATGAAATCACCTTAGTGTAAAGTGTTTGGCATGTCCCTCAGCTTATCGGAGAGGAGCTGCTGCTCTAATCTGATCAGCTGTTTTTGCAAAGAAACATTCTCCTCCAAAACATTCCTCAACTCCTGATGAAGATGCTCCTGTTGAAAAATGACACACATACATACACTTAAATTTTACACATAAGACATACACCGATCGGGCATAACATTATGAGCAGTGACAGGCGAGGTGAATAACAGTGATTATCTCCTCAATATGGCACCTGTTAGTGGGTGGGATATATTAGTTGATGTGTTAGAAGCAGGAAAAATGGGCAAGCGTAAGGATTTCAGCGAGTTTTACAAGGGCCAAATTGTGATGGCTAGACCACTGGATCAGAGCATCTCCAAAACTGCAGCTCTTGTGGGGTGTTCCCGGTCTGCAGTGGTCAGTATCTATCAAAAGTGGTCCAAGGAAGGAACAGTGGTGAACCGGCGACAGGGTCATGGACGGCCAAAGCTCACTGATGCACGTGGGGAGCGAAGGCTGACCCGTGTGATCCGATCCAACAGACGAGCTACTGTTGCTCAAATTTGTGAAGACGTTAATGCTGGTTCTGATAAAAAGGAGTCAGAATACACAGTGCATGATGGGTCAGGGCTGTTTTGGCAGCAAAAAGGGGGACCAACACAATATTATGCAGGTGGTCATAACGTTATGCCTGATCGGTGTATTATTAACTATACCTGCTCCAAAGCATCACTCTTTGAACATGACACAAAACTGAAATGCTCAGTTCTGACACTGCATTGAATTGATTGAATCAACTTTACTATGATTCATTTCAATTTAGATTCAATTGTGTGAAAACAAACTGAACCACTGGCAGAGACTTACGATGTTGCCGTGTGCCTGCTTCAGCTGCTCCGAAAGCATCAGCATCTCTGACTGATGTTCTCTCTCCTGTAAGTCTTGCTGGTGTCTCAGGGTTTGGATCTTCTCCCTCAGAGCAGCCATCTCGCTTTCCCCGTTAGTAACCTCCTGTTCCATCATACAGAGGATCCGAACAGCGTGCACTAGACATAAGGGGCAAACAAACCACAGAAACAACAGATAGGTGCATTATTATCTTGCCTAGTTTCTCTCAAATGGCTCTACACACTGCGGTGTACAGATCTGATTGTTTCATAGCAGCATGTATCTGGTGATGAAGTTTAAATCGATCTGGAAGTCTCTGTATCACTGAAGCCCAAATACTATAACTTCCTTTAGCATTGTGTTCATGTGTTTCTCTCTGTACAATCACGTGTGAGTATAAATCACATCATCAGTGACAGAAAAATACTAAAGGAGGATTTTCACTCACTGAAGAAGTGCTTAGTGTTGTGGTCCTTCATCTCGCCAGACCAGTACTCATCCACCAAACTGAGAAGCAACTCCATCGGTTTCCTATACGCCCCCTGAACACAAGCATTAACACAGTTTTAGATAATATTTAGATCATTTACATGTCCAAAAAATAAAAATCAAATATGACCTGACCTTATACCTAAGACCATGCTTAAACCCAAAATCTTCTGAAAGCAGTGCACATACAATATACTGCCAAATGTTTTGGGGACACCCTTCCAAATCATTGAATTCAGGTGTTGTTTTTCAGGGGTTGGGCGTGGCCCCTTAGTGGACAATTTCATGCTTTTGTGGGAACAGTTTGGGGATGACCCCTTCCTGTTCCAACATGACTGCGCACCAGTGCACAAAGCAAAGTCTGTAAAGACATGGATGAGCGAGTTTGGTGTGGAGGAACTTGACTGGCCTGCACAGAGTCCTGACCTCAACCCCATAGAACACCTTTGGGATGAATTAGAGCCAGATCTTCTCGTCCAACATCAGTGCCTGACCTCACAAATGCACTTCTAGAGGAATGGTCAAAAATTCCCATAAACACACTCCTAAACCTTGTGGAAAGCCTTCCAAGAAGAGTTGTATCTGTTATAGCTGCAAAGGGCGGGACAACTCCATATTACATTCATGTGCATGTAAAGGCAGACGTCCCAAAACCTTTGGCAATATAGTGTTCATATACATGCATGGTTAAAGAATGCTCTCTCACCTTGCAGGGTTTTCTGGGTCTCTCAGGTGCATGTGAACGTCCTTTTGGTTCTCCATCATCAGAGCTTCGGTATGTTAGTCTATGTGGGTGGAGTTTCCTCTCCGAGATATCTTTTAACAAACAGGCTCGATGATCATCTCCTTTAAGAGGTTATTAAGAAAGTAAATAACATTACTGTACATGATGTGGGACACTTTAGAAATGTGTCCCGTGTGATGTGGTCTGTGATAAGATAATTCAAAATATAGAAATAAATCACCAGGAGCGGACACGCATTTAGTTTTCTGCTTCCAAGAAATGGGCTGAATTGAGTTTTTACATAATAAATTACTTAAAATGTCTAAAAGGTTTTCAATTGTTATGGTTCACCTGAAATTTCTACTAATAGACAAAAGATCAAAATATTATTCATACAATATTGACTATCACAAACCAATAACAAACTATTTTAATCCCAAAAGTAAATACCTTGTAAAGAAGCATTTTTGTTTCTGGGATGTGGTGTGAAATAACTTTCTGCCTGTGTTCTGATGGGTGTGAGGTTACTAGAAGTGTGTCTTTTTACAGGCAGCTCAACGAAGGTGACTTTGGGAGCATCTTTCCTGGGACCCAGTCTGACAGGGTGGTGCGTCTCTGTCGGTTGCAATTAACATTTAATTAAAGTTAAGACACTGTACAAGATGGTACAGATGGTTTAAGATGGATTTTTGTTTCAGTGTTACATGAGGAAGAAAGTGTTAAAAGTGTTGTCTGGAGACGCCTCTATTTTAGAGCCAAAGATTCATTCATTCATTCATTGTCCACCGCTTATCAGATCTATTCCCGGGTCACGGGGAGTGCCAAAGGCGTCATTGGGCATCAAGGCAGGATACACCCTGGACGGAGTGCCAACCCATCGCCAACACTACGGACAATTTAGAGAGACACCAATCAACCTACAATGCATGTCTCTGGATCGGGGGAGGAAACCCCCGAGGCACGGGGAGAACATGCAAACTCCACACACATGGCAGAGGCGGGAATCGAACCCCCAACCCTGGAGGTGTGAGGCAAACGTGCTAACCACTAAGCCACCATGCCCCCCAGAGCCAAAGATTTAAAGAGTTATTTTGGTGGCTCAGTGGTAGGTTTCTCGCCTATCATGCGGAAAGGCCCGGGTTCGATTCCCAGCCAATGCCTCAACCCCAGCCATTGGATGCAGTGCCGGTCCCAAGCCCAGAAAAATGGGAGGGTTGCGTCAGGAAGGGCATCCGGCGTAAAAACCTGTGCCAAGTTGTTGTGCGGACCAGTTGGTCCGCTGTGGCGACCCCGAACAGGGAGCAGCCGAAAGCAATAACTATTTGACAGGGGAAGGAAAATAGCGCCCTCTTGTGGACACACAGACCTTAAATAGACCTTAAATAGAGTATGATTTACACTCACCAGCTTCAGGACATTTTCTAAGTTTAGATAGAAGTTCCTGAATGGAGGGATGAACAAGTATTACTTTAATGACTATTAAATTATTAAACACAAAATATTTAATCATCATATAATTATAACAAGACTCACCTGTTTCTGTGAAGACAGCAGACCTGAATCGTAACCATTCAGCAAGTTTAGAATTTCAGAAGGATGATCTGAAAAAGAATGGAAAACCACATCAAAATAATATTTAATATGAAATATTTTCCCCTTTAAATATGGCAGATCATGAACAATTAGCTAAACTAGAACTAACTATGCAGTTAGAGACATGTGTGATAACAGCTCACTATTAGCATGTTCTGTGATGTATTTACACTGAGGTCACTAAGGCTACCTTGTAAATGAGTAGACTCTGGTTTGCTATACTCTTCAATGTGAGCTTCTTGTGTCAGCAATCTCTTTTTCCCATCAAAGTTGCGATTCAGCACCGTTTCCTCGTTACCTTCACGAAGCATGAGCTTGGACATCATCTTGTTCACCGAGGCAATTCTGGGATTGCTGCTTCTGTGAAGAAAACAATTGATAGGAAAACAATAATGTCATCATTTATGTGGTTTTATTATTTCTGCTAATGTTTTTTGAGGAAAGCATTACAGGATTTTTCTCCATATAGTGGACTTCAATAGTGTCTGCGAGTTTGAACCTCAAAATGCACTTTAAATGCAGCTTCAAAGATCTCTAAACGATCCCAGCCGAGGAAGAAGGCTCTTATCTAGCAGAACAATTGGTAATTTTCTTAGAAAAATACAACATTGTATACTTTTTAACCACAAACGCTCGTCTAGCTCTAGCTCTGGGGTGCGCATCCGCGATGCTACGTACTACGTAATCATGTCGGAAGGTCACGTGTGACACAGGCGGAACTACAGACCCAGTGTTTACTAGTGTGGAATAGGAGGACCGCTCCGAAGTTGTTGCGTCTGGAATGACACAAAGTTATATGTACCTTTTTGTTAGTAAAGAGCATTTGACTTATTTGCACTTCCTTGGTCTTTGCATGTTTGCCTGGGTCTGTAGAGTCCGGAGACTGTGAGCCAGGCCTTCTCGTCCAATATCAGTACCTGACCTCGCAAATGCGCTTCTAGAGGAATGGTCAAAAATTCCCATAAACCTTCTAAACCTTGTGGAAAGCCTTCCCAGAAGAGTTGAAGCTGTTATAGCTGCAAAGGGCGGGACAACTCCATATTACATTCATTTCCATGTAAAGGCAGACGTCTCAGTTCTGGAATGACTCGCAGTCTCATCCCAAACGTGTTCTATGGGGTTGAGATCAGGACTCTGTGCAGTCCAGTCAAGTTCCTCCACACCAAATTCGTTCATCCATGTCTTTATGGGCCTTGCTTTGTGCACTGTTGTGCAGTCATGTTGGAACATGAAGGGGTCATCCCCAAACTGTTCCCACAAAGTTGAGAGCATGAAATTGTCCAAAATGTCTTGGTATGCTGAAGCATTAAAGGGGCAAGCCCAACCACTGCATTCAATGATTTGGAGGGGTGTCCCAAAAATGTTGGCAATATAGTGTATATAAGGCAAAGAGGCCACACCCCCATTTTGTTTAATACACCAATAATAAAGAGCTGCATGGGTAGAAATGGACTTTATATAAAAACAACTCATGCGAACATCTTTGCCAAATACACCCTATTCTGAATCTGTGTGGATGTTTTATTTTGATCAGTCAATCTATACACACTTAGTAGTAGAAAATACACAAACATAATCACCTATTCCTTATCTCCATTATTGAAATCGGAGACTTCTCACTGTACTCAACTCCCGACTCCGTTGAGAAGTGCATGATAGCCGCTTTTCTCTCTCTGTCCCTAACGATACAGTCATCTGTCAAGATAAAAACACAACAAATGAACTAGAAATGTACATACTGTATATCCAACACCAACCCTAGTGTCTACTGTACCGTGAAAACAAACATATACCAAGTTTACGAAGCTTGGAGATTGCCTGAACTAAGTACAGGCGGTAATAGGGATGTTGTTTCACAACAGGGTTCAACCTCAGATCTAGCTCCTTTAGATTTTGAAGGCTGCGTAAAGACAGGACGTCCTGAAGAGAGGAGATTCTGTTGTAGTACAGATTCAAGTTCTCGAGCAACTTTAAATGCAGGATGCCCTGGAAAACAGGAATTAAATTACACACTGCATAGAATTATCTTTATTTAAAATATATGAAAATCATATGATCATATATATGAATGAATATATGAAAATCATGATCCCTGCTGGAAAGAAAAGGAAAATATCGTCCATGATTCTACATACAGTTATAGGAAAATAAATCAACAATGGGAAAATGTTATGCGAGGCAACAAGGAGTTACTAAAGTGGCCCAAAGTTGATTATGTACCAAAGGTGTTATTTCTTTTATTACACAGACAACAATTATATATTTTAATTCATAGCAGATAACACCTAAACAATCATACCCTCACCAGGATATGATAAGTGCAATACCACATCATGTGCACCGATCAGCCGTAACATTATGAGCACTGAGAGGTGAGGAGATAATCAGTGTTATTCACTTCATCATGGCACTTGTTAGTGGGTGGGATATATTAGGCAGCAAGTGAATATTTTGTTCTAAAGCTGGTGTGTTGGAAGCAGGAAAAATAGGCAAGTGTAAGAATTTGAGCGAGTTTGACGAAGGGCCAAATTGTGATGGCTAGACCACTGGATCAGAGCATCTCCAAAACCGCAGCTCTTGTGGGGTGTTCCCAGTCTGCAGTGGTCAGTATCTATCAAAAGTGGTCCAAGGAAGGAAGTGGTGGACCGGTGACAGGGTCATGAGCGGCCAAGACTCATTGATGCACTTGGGGAGCGAGGGCTAGCCCGTGTGATCCGATCCAACAGACGAGCTACTGTTGCTCAAATTGCTGAAGAAGTTAATGCTGGTTCTGATAGAAAGGTGTCAGAATACACAGTGCATGACGGGTCAGGGCTGTTTCGGCAGCAAAAGGGGGGACTGACATAATATTAGGTCATAATGTTATGCCTAGTCAGTGTATATAGATTAAATCATTTATATTTATCTGAGGCAGTCTCTGGTTCTATCTTATCTGAGCATCTCTTACTGTCCTCTTTTGAAGTTAATAAGACCAAAAAAAAAAAGCTGTTCATGTTACAGAGAAACCAGAAAGCACAAAGTCCTCTGTCCTAAAGAAATTCCCATCCTGGAAAACTTACTGTTACCAAGCGCTGACACTGGAAACTCCATAAACGTTAGATAAACACATCCTTGAGGGAAAACAAAACAATAAGCAATACTATTAAATATTATAAGACCAGTTAGGAAACTCACCTCTACAGAAACCAGAGCGTTATGAGAAAGGTCCAGACTTTTCAAGCGAACAAAGTTCTTGAGAGAAATTCCCAAATGGCCTATTTTTCCTGTTTCATATGTTCCTGGTAGGAGCAGTGATCTCACATCCGCTGAGTTTGAATGATTAAAAAAGTTAGAAATTAGCAAAACACGCTAAGCTACCAGAATAGTCTTCAAGTCATTTTATAGAATAAGTGCCGGTCTATTATAAATCTCCTTGTAAAATATTTTTAGACGTTTTCAAGATTTATAATAAGTCATCTAAAACACACTCACCTAAACACTTGTGTTGAAGATTTAGCCTTTCCCGTATCCACTGCTCTGTTATTGATAAACACTCCGTCGCCGCCATAGTTTCAAACTGCCGACAATGCGCATGCGCATTTCACAACCGCCTACTTACACCAATCAGGCATAACATTATGACCACCTGCCTAATATTGTGTTGGTCCACCTTTTGCTGCCAAAACAGCCCTGCTGCCCGTTACGCACTGTGTATTCTGACACCTTTCTATCAGAACCAGCATTAACTTCTTCAGCAATTTGAACAACAGTAGCTTGTCTGTTAGATCGGATCACACGGGCCAGCCTTCTCTCCACACGTCCATCAATGAGCCTTGACCACCCATGACCCTGTCTCTGGTTCATCACTGTTCCTTCCTTGGACCACTTTTGATAGATACTGACCACTGCAGACCGGGAACACCCCACAAGAGCTGCAGTTTTGGAGATGCTCTGATCCAGTGGTCTAGCCATCACAATTTGGCCCTTCGTCAAACTCGCTCAAATCCTTACGCTTGCCCATTTTTCCTGCTTCTAACACATCAACTTTGTAGTCATAATGTTATAACTGATATGTGTACATGAATTAGGATCTGAAATCAGATGCAAAAGTAAAACATAAACATATAAAATAATTAAATTCGAGTTTTAAAATTCATTTTGGTTTAAGTACCAAAAATCCATATATTGTAATTATTTTATATTTGAAATACCTGTGCAGTTGAGAAGTAAAGGATGCATAATCATTTCAGGTCAATTCAATTTATATGTATAGCACTTTTAACTATAGACATTGTCTCAGAGCAGCTTTACAGAAGTATAGAAACATTCATTCATTGTCTACCACTTATCCGATCTATTCTCGGGTCACGGGGAGCCTGTGCCTATCTCAGGCGTCATTGGGCATCAAGGCAGGATACACCCTGGACGGAGTACCAACCCATCGCAGGGCACACACACACTCTCATTCACTCATGCAATCACACACTACAGACAATTTAGAGATGCCAATCAACCTACCACGCATGTCTTTGAACTGGGGGAGGAAACCGAAACGGGGAGAACATGCAAACTCCACACACACATGGCGGAGGCAGGAATCGAACCTCCAACCCTGGAGGTGTGCTAACCACTAAGCCACCGTGCCCCCAGTATGGAAATATAAAAAATAAATTATAAAGTTTAAAGTTAAGTTTATCTCTATATTTATCCCTTACATTTATCCATAATGAGCAAGCCTAGAAACCTTGAGAGGAACCAGGCTCAGAAGGGAACCTCATCCTCATTTGGGTGACACTGGACAATAAATAATGTAAATGTAAATAATGTCCCCTCTGCAACAGCAACAGGTCACAGGCTGTCCACTCAGATCTATCCCCAGCAGCAGTGAGCACCACCAAGCGACGAGACCAGGGGTAGAGCGTCTGGTTGGATCAGGCAGGTCCAGAAAGAAAAAGTGGTCATACTGGAAACTCAGAACACTGAGAGCACGGGAGTGGGATGTATAGCTGGACAGAGAAAGACAGAGAGAGAGAGAAAGATATTAGGTATGCTTGTGATCATGCAATGTTTAAAGGCAATGAAGATTATGTGCAAAGTGCAAAGGTTTGTATCTTTCCAAACAAACACAAAAACGATGGAAGCAGTCAAAAAAGGAAAGTATGGTTAAAGAAGTTATTAATCACATTAAGAAAGGAATGTAATATCTTAGACTAATTTTAATTTTGATATTTTCTCATTACAGTTACAATTATTATTTAAACATTTTGTTGCTTCTGATAGTGAAGAACCTAACACTCTTCTTCAGTATTGTTAATAAAATACAATTCTTGTCTTTTTCCACAGCTCAGTTCTATGTATTCTATATACATAGTGCAAACATCATAACCCAGGGTCCGCACCTAAATATATAGTGATTCATCACTCATTAAACTTACTGTCTATGTCCCAATCCACATACTACTGCCAAGTTGGCTGTGCAAATAGTACTCCACCTGTGTACTGTACATGGTGTATAACTGTTACATTCTCTTTACATAGTTTGTAGTTTTAGACAAAATTAAAGGTATCTGAAGTCTTTTGAGCACTATGGTCACTAGAGGGAACAGCGGTAACATCATGAGCCCTGACAGGTGAAGTGAATAACACTGATTATCCCTTCATCATGGCACCTGTTAGTGGTGGTCAGTATCTATCAAAAGTGGTCATGGGCGGCCAAGGCTCACTGATGCATGTGGGGAGCGAAGGCTGGCCCGTGTGGTCCGATCCAACAGACGAGCTACTGTTGTTCAACTTGCTGAAGACGTTAATGCTGGTTCTGATAGAAAGGTGTCACAATACACAGTACAAGACAGGTCAGGACTGTTTTGGCAGCAAAAGGGGGACCAACACAATATTAGGCAGGTGGCCATAATGTTATGCCTGGTCAGTGTATACAAAATGTATTCAAAGTACAAAAAAGGGAACTAATGCTAGGGAACTAAGAACATATTGCACATGGAATGGTGGTACGATTTTGTACATGGTATGATGGTATGATATTGCACATGATATTATATTAATGTACATTGTAATTATTATAAAATTTTATATACTGTCAGTGTTCATTTGGTCAGCTCTGCTCCCTACTGAAAGGGGAGGAGTTATAGAGTCTGTGGCGTTCTGTGGTTGGTTCTGTGGTAAAGCAGGTCCTCAAAAAATGGATCTTCTTTTGGTTTTGGTGCTAATAAAAACCTGATTGTTATCACATATGTTTGAGTATGTACATTTTTTCTTTTTTAAAAAATCCCACTGTATCTGTGACATCAATATCAATGTCTTGCTGTGACATCAGCACTGCACACAACTGCATTAGGCAGGTAACTTAAGCAACTGTTTAATACACTATATTGCCAAAAGTTTTTGGACACCCCTCCAAATGATTGAATTTAGGTGTTGTTTTTCAGGGGTTGGGCTTGGCCCCTTAGTTCCAATTAAAGGAACTCTTAATGCGTCAGCTTACCAAGACATTTTGGACAATTTCATTCTCCCAACTTTGTGGGAACAGTTTGGGGATGACCCCTGCCAGAGCTTCGACTCTTCTGAGAAAGCTTTCCACAAGGTTTAGGAGTGTGTTTATGGCAATTTTTGACCATTCCTCTAGAAGCGCATTTGTGAGGTCAGGCACTGATGTTGGACGAGAAGGCCTGGCTTGCAGTCTCCGCTCTAATTCACCCCAAAGGTATTCTATCGGGTTGAGGTCAGGACTCTGTGAAGTTCCTCCACACCAAACTCGCTCATCCATGTCTTTATGGTGCTTGCTTTGTGCACTGGTGTGCAGTCATAGTGGAACAGGAAGGGGTCATCCCCAAACTGTTCCAACAAAGTTGGGAGCATGAAATTGTCCAAAATGTCTTGGTATACTGAAGCATTAAGAGTTCCTTTCACTGAAACTAAGGGGCCGAGCCCAACCCCTGAAAAACAACACCTGAATTCAATGATTTGGAGGGGTGTCCCAAAACTTTTGCCAGTATAGTGTATATTCACTAAATTATCATTGTTTTATAATTCTGTGTGATCAGAAAATATCAGTGAGAATCAAGGGGAAGGTGTACAGGACAGTGGTGAGACCAGCCATGCTGTATGGTTTAGAGACAGTGTCACTGAGGAAGAGACAGGAGTCAGAGCTCGAGGTAGCAGAGCTGAAGATGTTGAGGTTCTCTTTGGGAGTGACAAGATTGGACAGGATTAGGAACGAGTACATCAGAGGGACAGCTCATGTTGGACGTTTGGGGGACAAAGTTAGGGAGGCCAGATTAAGATGGTTTGGACATGTTCAGAGGAGGGACAGTGAGTACATTGGTAGGAGAATGTTGGACATGGAGCTGCCAGGCAGGAGGCAAAGAGGAAGGCCAAAGAGGAGGTATATGGATGTAATAAATGAGGATATGAAGCTAGTGGGTGCAAGGGTTGAGGATGCAGAAGATAGGGATAGGTGGAGAGAGATGATTCGCTGTGGCGACCCCTGAAGGGAAAAGCCGAAAGAAGAAGAAGAACAAGATCATTGTTTTATAAGAAAAGAACACAATTAGTGTTTAACTGGTTTAAAAAAAAAAAAAGAAAGAAAGCCTAGTGAAAACAAGACCTCAAGAAAAATGCGCACGTGTAATATAAATACACATTGGACACCTTAACGCAATAAAAAGTAAAATGATACGCATGCGCAGTACGGCTCGGGCGGCGTCGTAAACTGTGGAGAACTGTACGCATGCGCAGTGCAAATCGACCAGATTGGTTAGTAACAAATGCGTTCAGGTAACAGTAGGGATCTGCGTGTTCCTCTGCCAGCGGTGTTTCTCTCTCCCCTCTCCCTTTTCCCTCTCTTGCTCTCTCTTATGATAGGAGGAAACCGGGAGGATGTGTGAATGACGGATAAAATGAGCGGAGGATGTGTGAGAGGCGAGCGGATGCCAACTCGGAGCAGCTGATGGATGCCGCGGGTCCTGCGGCTCACGCCATGGAGAAGGGGGATTCGGATGGAGATGGAGATGATCTCTCGCTGGAGGAGATTTTAACGCTGTACGACCAGCCGATCAACGAGGAGCAGGCATGGGCGGTGTGTTATCAGTGCTGTCGGGATTTATCCGGTTCGGATCAGTACAGGGTTGTCAGAGGACCAGAAGATGTCAGAATCTATAAAGACGGCACTATTAGGATACAAAGATCTTCAGGTAAATACCATCACATCCATCATCATCATCATCATCATCATCATCATCATCATCATCATCATCACCAAACTAGCTCATATTATCCTGATTGTAATTTAACAATTCAGATTCACGTGTATGAATATTAAGCCTATGTTTACCAGCCTATATGCAGCAAAAATACTTTAACATCTGAAATGTTTATGTAACTGCTTATTCTTGTGTGGTCGAGTCTGATATAGCAAGCTAGACATCCTGAAGCAAAATCCATCCATTTATTTTATATCTAATCGACGCCTTATTGTGTAATATGAGTGCTATCAATATAGGCCAGATATCTAAAGTGCAATGCCACGTAGGAGTCAGGTCTGACTCGAGTGTTTAGAATTGTTTTGACTTGAGCTTATTGGGGAATTGGCTTAAACTTGTATGCATTAGTAGCCTGGGGCCATTTTTAAAATATACAACTCTACAGCAGGAAACCAATTAATCCGGCGACAAAGCTTCAGCGTGTTTAGCATGACTGTGTGTATTCCTGTTTTATTTTGAACCCTCCAAGCAGATGTGACGCAAGAGGCTTGTTGTTAACAGCTGAATATTTTTATACCGCAGCGGCGCTCAGTTCTCGATTCTGATTGGTCAGAACGTGTTCTGTAATGGGAGTAGCTCGCTTTGTAAGGGAAATCACAGGAATGCTCATAGTTTATCGTTTCCATAGTAACAAGCCATTCACACTTGTATAACGGACGCTCCTCCTAATCTGTCAATAAACACATGACTGGACATGCTGTTATATAAGGAGTAATAAACGACAGAGTGTGCTGTTATATGAAAATAATAATACTTTTTAATACTTTCCGAATAAAAAAGGTGGTGTGATGTTACACAACGCGCACCGAAGTGCATTATTTTCGTATTACTGCCAATGATTACAAAGTCTAGTGTGTTATTGAACAACACATCACACTTCTTAACTGTTTGTAGTCAGATTAAATGTATGACGTATGTAAGAAGATACTTCCTAAAGCGTTTTTTTTTTATTGTACGGTGGCCGGGAAGTGCAAAACAAAATAACAAAACCGAAAACAAAATAAATAAATAAATCAGAAAACAAAATAAATAAATCAGAAAACACAATAACACATTCAAAAACAAAATAAACAAATCAGAAAACAAAATAAACAAAATAACAAATAAAAAACACTAACAAATCAAAAACAAAACAAATTCAAAAACAAAATAAACAAATCAGAAAACAAAATAAACAAAATAACAAATAAAAAAACACTAAACAAATCAAAAACAAAACAAATCCAAAAAACAAAATAAAAAAAAATCAGAAAACACAATAACAATAACAAATCCAAAAAACAAAATAACAAGTTCAAAAACAAAATTAACAAATCAGAAGACACAATAACAAATCAGAAAACAAAATAACAATAACAAATCAGAAAACACAATAACAAATCAAAAAAACAAAATAACAAATTCAAAAACAAAATAAACAAATCAGGAAATACAATAACAAATCAGAAGACACAATAACGAATCAGAAAACAAAATAAACAAATCAGAAAACAAAATAAACAAATAACAAATCCAAAAAACAAAATAACAAATCCAAAAAACAAAATAAACAAATCAGAAAACACAATAACAATAACAAATCCAAAAAACAAAATAACAAGTTCAAAAACAAAATAAACAAATCAGAAGACACAATAACAAATCAGAAAACACAATAATAAATCAGAAAACAAATAACAATAACAAATCAGAAAACACAATAACAAATCAAAAAAAACAAAATAACAAATTCAAAACAAAATAAACAAATCAGGAAATACAATAACAAATCAGAAGACACAATAACGAATCAGAAAACAAAATAAACAAATCAGAAAACACAATAATAAATCAGAAAACAAAATAAATAAAATAACAAATAAAAAAAAAAAAAACCACAATAACACATCCGGAAACAAAATAACAAATAAATAAACACAATAACAAAAATGGTTTTGTTATTTTGTTTTCTGATTTTGTTTTGCACTTCTCCGCCACCGTATTATAGACCTACTTCCTATACCTTCTTTATAGCTCCTTATAAACGCTATAGAGTTCCCTCATCAGCCTTTCTATTTCTCCATGTTACATGTATTCATATAATTCCTCGATTTTCTTTTTCAGCCTTCAGCATTAAGTTTCTGGGCAGAAAGTCATAAGTCAAAAGTTCTAGTTTCTGACAGTCCTTTCTGACATTTACATACAGGCTAAGCCTTGTCTATTCTTCTTCAAATACCACTCCTGACATTTTGATTTAACTGCAATGCTCAATACGCCAAAGTTTCTCAAAAATCTCCCTTTCAGGTGTAACATAAATCGGATCTCAGCACAGATTTGGTTTAGGATCTTATATATGAATATATCTAAGACAAATATACATTAGACAAATATATACAAATATATTTAATTACTTAGTTTTTCCTCTAAACTGGTCACACAAACCGTACACTTATGTTGCAATGTAAGTTCAAAATATTTAACATTATACCAACAACAGTTTTTGTATTTTTAATAACAATACGATTCGAGCTGATATTATTTATACTTGTTTTTAAATGATTGGTATTGGCACATATTCTAATGCATACATAACTCATTCTAATACACTTCCATACAGGTGTAGGCAATGAAATGCACACACACACGAAAAGCATTATATCTAATGAGTTAGGTGTGTATTTACATTGTGTTATGACTTAGTTGACATACTTTCGGCTAAAGTCACGCCTGCCTTAAGCAAGATTACCGAGCTGTGACTCATTATAGGATGTGTATGGGTGTGTCTGATATCTTTACACATGTTTCTTTATTTCCAAGGAGTTTTTGTAGGACTTTTTAAAGAACAAATAGCTTAAAATATACTAAAAGCACGTGCCCTTATAGCAGTTTGCTAGCCAGAAATGGACAGCTGGACAATGACATCACAGTCTTGACTTGGGCATATCAATATAGAAATGTCTGTTGGCCTGTTTTTTTTTTTTTTTTTTTTGAAAACATAAGTCTTGTATTGTTCATTACACCGATCAGGCATAACATTATGACCACCTGCCTAATATTGTGTTGGCCCCCCTTTTGCTGCCAAAACAGCCCTGACCCATCATGCACTGTGTATTCTGACACCTTTCTATCAGAACCAGCATTAACTTCTTCAGCAATTTGGGCAACAGTAGCTCGTCTGTTGAACTGGACCACACGGGCCAGCCTTCGCTCCCCACCTGTATCAATGAGCCTTGGCTGCCACTTTTGATAGATACTGACCACTGCAGACCGGGAACACCCCACAAGAACTGCAGTTTTGGAGATGCTCTGATCCGGTCGTCTAGCCATCACTGTTTGGCCCTTCGTCAAACTCGCTCAAATCCTTACGCTTGCCCATTTTTCCTGCTTCTAACACATCAACTTTGAGGACAAAATGTTCACTTGCTGCCTAATATATCCCACCCACTAACAGGTGCCATGATGAGGAGATAATCAGTGTTATCCACGTCACCTCTCACTGCTCATAATGTTATGGCTGATCGGTGCATGCTTTCTGTATATTAGCCGTTTAATTAATCAGATTTTAAGGAACAGCACAGTGTTAAAAATGTCATATTACTTAGAAACTGCAAAGTTTACTTATGTCTGAAAACTTCAAGTTACAGCTTAAACTTGGAAAATCTGCCTTATTAAGAATATAGTATAATACAGTACAATTTGCTTTTTCGTGCTCTCCTCCTCATGCAAACCCTGACCTTCCTTCTTTTATATGTCCCTGCAGGAAAAGAGCACTCGGCGTCCGCTGTGGTTACGGTGAGTGAAGCTGTCCGTTCCTCTCTGTGTTTATGATTCAGAAGGCTGACTGTGTAGACTGTATTTTTGACCACTGAGATAAAGTTGGTCTTTTGAAGCGGTTTTGTTTTTGGTTAGAAGAGAATCAGACAGAGACAGAAGTCAGATTCATATCCTTGAGACTGTAATAGCTTTTTTAAAATGGTTTTTAATATTATTACTTTTAAAAGATTTATTAGGCTTTTTAGGGTATTAGGCTAGCATCTTCACAAAATGTTGATATGCCTTAGACATGCTGTAATACAATTCAAAATTGTTCCTCGTCTGCACTGGCCTAAGGTCAGACTTTCTTAAATTAAGGCTGACCTAGACCCCACATGTGATCCATGTAGGCAGGCTCTTGTCACTCTGCACATGTTTTGGACATATACAAGGCTTTAATATTTTTGAGACCTTTTCTGGGGTATTTGGATAGGTAGTAAGACCACCGCCTTTTATTGCATTGTTTGGTGTGGCCGTGGAAAACACCCTTTACAACAAAAGAGAAATTAGCATGTTGGCCTTCGGTTCTCTTTTCCCTCGGAAACTGATGCTGTTTAAATGGAAGAATCCTATTCCACCGACACATAGCCACTGGATAAGGGAAGTCATGTGCCATCTTAAATTGGAGTAAATTAGGCATACAATCAGCCTTTCGTAACTTTCGTTGAGGAAATGGAAGCAGACATTGTAAAGGGAGACTTGTAGTGTATATGTTTACTTCATGCTTTTTATTTCTCTTTACGGACATTTGATTATATACACCGGTCAGGCATAACATTATGAGCAGTGAGAGGTGAAGTGAGCAACACTGATGATCTCCTCATCATGGCACCTGTTAGTGGGTGGGATATATTAGGCAGCAAGTGAACATTTTGTCCTCAAAGTTGATGTGTTAGAAGCAGGAAAAATGGGCAAGTGTAAGGATTTGAGCAAGTTTGATGAAGGGCCAAATTGTGATGGCTAGACCACTGGATCAGAGCATCTCCAAAACTGCAGCTCTTGTGGGGTGTTCCCGGTCTGCAGTGGTCAGTATCTATCAAAAGTGGTCCAAGGAAGGAACAGTGGTGAACCAGAGACAGGGTCATGGGTGGTCAAGGCTCATTGATGGACGTGTGGAGAGAAGGCTAGCCCGTGTGATCCGATCTAACAGACGAGCTACTGTTGCTCAAATTGCTGAAGAAGTTGTTGCTGGTTCTGATAGAAAGGTGTCAGAATACACAGTGCATGACGGGTCAGGACTGTTTTGGCAGCAAGAGGGGGACCAACACAATATTAGGCAGGTGGTCATAATGTTATGCCTGATCGCTGTATATTGTCTGGTGTTTGGGGGATGGGGGGCTAGTTATTTGTGTTTTTCTGTTCTGATTAATGTGAAAATAAAAATTTTAAAACCTTGATCAAAAATAATTCAAGTTGATGATGCATTGTGCCAGAAATATGCTGATGTTATACACATTTTGAAAAAAAACAAACAAACCATGATGCCTCCATGCTTGGAAGGAATTTTAGCTTTTTCTTTGCTTTATTTATTTATTTATTTAATTTTTTTTAAAATATCATCAGCATATGTGATGCAAATGCACATTTCCAAAAGGTCATAAGTGTTTCTGCATTCATTCTTTTGTTATGATCAGTTATTGCTGTTTATTCAGCTTTTTTTTTTTTACAATAACTGAACCTCAGAAGTGTATTTTAAATACTGTTCTTATTCAGACTGATGTTTTGTGTCTTTTATGTGAATTTTCATGTGATTACAGGATTGTCCTTTTCAAATGTGTGTATAATAAGATAATAAGATACGGAATCCTGCCTACACAGGGATCCATAGTAGTAGTGGTTGTTGTATTATAATGTATCATCTGTAACTGTGATAAATTATGCAATAGATTATCGGTGCATTCTTCACAGGCGTATTTTATATTTTAAAGAGGTTATTTAAGACAATCATGTTTCAGCTAGGGGGCACGGTGGCTTAGTGGTTAGCACGTTTTCCTCACACCTCCAGGGTTGGGGGTTCGATTCCCACCTCCGCCATGTGTGTGTGGAGTTTGCATGTTCTCCCCGTGCCTCGGGGGCTTCCTCCAGGTGCTCCGGTTTCCTCCCCCAGTCCAAAGACATGCATGGTAGGTTGATTGGCATCTCTAAATTGTCCATAGTGTGTGATTGCGTGAGTGAATGAGAGTGTGTGTGTGCCCTGCGATGGGTTGGTACTCCGTCCAGGGTGTATCCTGCCTTGATGCCCTATGACGCCTGAGGTAGGCACAGGCTCCCCGTGACCCGAGTGTAGTTCGGATAAGCGGCAGACAATGAATGAATGAATGTTTCAGCTAAAGACGATAATGTAATACTCTGGAGAGAGATATCTGTTTCTACATACCCAGGGTTTCCTCGAGTTGAGTATGTGAGTGGGCGGGGCTAAGGGTCAAAGGACTCGTCACTCCATACTTAGCACTCAATAAACATGTTGTATAACTTGATTTTAATGCACACACCGTTGTAAACATTTATGACCAAATATTACAATGAGGTTCAGAAGGAAGATGACGCAGTATCTGTTACTGTTGGGGGTTTTTTAAGAAGAAAAAGAGTTAAGTTTCATTCTCTATTATTCCTATACAGCATACCCCTAATACTAATCTGCGTAGATAGATAATAAGTAGATGATGCATTAATTTCTCATTTGTGTCATAACTATGTTTATTATTAAAGCTGTTAGAACCATTTCCTCAAATATTTCATCATAGCCCTTAGCAGGTCGAGGGGAAATTATCCTGCTGTGACTTGGAAGATCTCCAGCTGGTGACATTTACAGCCCAGTCAGAGATATCTACTCTTATCCCCCAACATAAATCTTATCATTTGCACTTCAAGTGGCCTTGGCCTTTATCTCACAGTGAAGCATACGGTGATGACTACGGTGAGGAGCGAAAGTGCCTAATTGCGGGAAAATGTGGTCTTAATGTGTATTGATTAATTAATACACACTAACCCTCACTAACAGACTACACAGCTGCAGCGCTCTCGGATGTACAGTACGAGTGTTTTATCTGTTAGTTATATATTATCTGCAGAGCATGTGCTGATATTACGACTAAGAGGTAAAAAAGCGAGTGCAGGCAGGTTGGAATGGCTGGAGAAAGATGTCGGGAGTTCTGTGTGATAGGAAAATATCAGCGAGAATCAAGGGGAAGGTGTACAGGACAGTGGTGAGACCGGCCATGCTGTATGGTTTAGAGACAGTGTCACTGAGGAAGAGACAGGAGTCAGAGCTAGAGGTAGCAGAGCTGAAGATGTTGAGGTTCTCTTTGGGAGTGACATGGTTGGACAGGATTAGGAACGAGTACATCAGAGGGACAGCTCATGTTGGACGTTTGGGGGACAAAGTTAGGGAGGCCAGATTAAGATGGTTTGGACATGTTCAGAGGAGGGACAGTGAGTATATTGGTAGGAGAATGTTGGACATGGAGCTGCCAGGCAGGAGGCAAAGAGGAAGGCCAAAGAGGAGGTATATGGATGGAATTAATGAGGATATGAAGCTAGTGGGTGCAAGTGTTGAGGATGCAGAAGATAGGGATAGGTGGAGAGAGATGATTCGCTGTGGCGACCCCTGAAGGGAAAAGCCGAAAGAAGAAGAAGAAGATGTGGTGATATTACGACTGTTATGGCTTAATAAAAACAGGTGGGAACGTGTCGTGTAAGGGAAATGAGTCAGCTTACAAGCTAAAAGCAGGAAGGTTCTGAAGCTGCCATTTGAAACTATTCAAATAGCACACTCCAGACCATGTGATACCACCCTTACCACTCCAAAATCAAATGATTTTTGTATAACCACTCAGTCTGTAGTGTTACTCCACTTATATCCCATTTGACAACTATTATGTTTAATTTATTGATAAAAACAACACGTTGTGCGTTTTAACGGCTTATTGTTAGATATAATGCTACAGAATGTCCATGAGACAAATTAGATCTGTTATCACTTGAGTTATTGCAACAATAAACACACATTGTCATTTTACTGAGCGTCAATTCCTCTTTCCTGAACACCTTAACAAAGTGATGGGAAACTGAACCAAACTCCATTTTCCTTTGCTAAACAACACGGTGTTTAAAATATGTTCATTAGTGGTCTTATGTGCATTGTTGACGAAACCTGCACCTTAATACATAACTAATACAGGTGCATCTCAGTAAATTAGAATGTTGTGGAAAAGTTCATTTATTTCAGTAATTCAACTCAAATTGTGAAACCTGTGTATTAAATAAATTCAATGCACACAGACTGAAGTAGTTTAAGTCTTTGGTTCTTTTAATTGTGATGATTTTGGCTCACATTTAACAAAAACCCACCAATTCATCTCAACAAATTAGAATACTTCATAAGACCAATAAAAAAACATTTTTAGTGAATTGTTGGCCTTCTGGAAAGTATGTTCATTTACTGTACATGTACTCAATACTCGGTAGGGGCTCCTTTTGCTTTAATTACTGCCTCAATTGGGCGTGGCATGGAGGGGATCAGTTTGTGGCACTGCTGAGGTGGTATGGAAGCCCAGGTTTCTTTGACAGTGGCCTTCAGCTCATCTGCATTTTTTGGTCTCTTGTTTCTCATTGTCCTCTTGACAATACCCCATAGATTCTCTATGGGGTTCAGGTCTGGTGAGTTTGCTGGCCAGTCAAGCACACCAACACCATGGTCATTTAACCAACTTTTGGTGCTTTTGGCAGTGTGGGCAGGTGCCAAATCCTGCTGGAAATGAAATCAGCATCTTCAAAAAGCTGGTCAGCAGAAGGAAGCATGACATGCTCCAAAATTTCTTGGTAAACGAGTGCAGTGACTTTGGTTTTCAAAAAACACAATGGACCAACACCAGCAGATGACATTGCACCCCAAATCATCACAGACTGTGGAAACTTAACACTGGACTTCAAGCAACTTGGCTGTGAGCTTCTCCACCCTTCCTCCAGACTCTAGGACCTTGGTTTCCAAATGAAATACAAAACTTGCTCTCATCTGAAAAGCGGACTTTGGACCACTGGGCAACAGTCCAGTTCTTCTCCTTAGCCCAGGTATGACGCCTCTGACGTTGTCTGTGGTTCAGGAGTGGCTTAACAAGAGGAATACGTAGCCAAATTCTACGTCTTGTACTGTATACAAATAAGAGCCAAATTCTTTGACTTTTATACCTTGACCCCAGCCTCAGTCCATTCCTTGTGAAGTCCACTCAAATTCTTGAATGGATTTTGCTTGACAATCCTCATAAGGCTGCGGTTCTCTCGGTTGGTTGTGCATCTTTTTCTTCCACACTTTTTCCTTCCACTCAACTTTCTGTTAACATGCTTGGATACAGCACTCTGTGAACAGCCAGCTTCTTTGGCAATGAATGTTTGTGGCTTACCCTCCTTGTGAAGGGTGTCAATGATTGTCTTCTGGACAACGGTCAGATCAGCAGTCTTCCCCATGATTGTGTAGCCTAGTGAACCAAACTGAGAGACCATTTTGAAGGCTCAGGAAACCTTTGCAGGTGTTTTGAGTTGATTAGCTGATTGGCATGTCACCATATTCTAATTTGTTGAGATAATTTGTGGGTTTTTGTTAAATGTGAGCCAAAATCATCACAATTAAAAGAACCAAAGACTTAAACTACTTCAGTCTGTGTGCATTGAATTTATTTAATACACGAGTTTCACAATTTGAGTTGAATTACTGAAATAAATGAACTTTTCCACGACATTCTAATTTACTGAGATGCACCTGTACTTCCTGTTACACCCTGAAGCACCGTCCAAGCTGTGAGGTAAAAAATATATTGTGCACCTTTTGACCAATCAGATTCGAGAATTTATGCTGTGGGATAATATGATTTAATGCATGCAAAAGGTTTTACACACACACACACACACACTTTAGTACAGATTTAACCAGCAAGCACCTCAAACTCAGCCACAGACAAATCCCTGATTAAGTTAAAGAAACCGAAAGGCATGAGTGTGCAAAATATACAGGAAATGCGTTCATTTGGGGGCGTCTTAATACTAAGCGAGCAGCTTGACTCATACTTATACAAGTTTACATGTTTGTTGTCCAATCTGTGCTATTCTGGTATTGCTAGAATGTTTGGATGGGGATATGTACACCACACTCTTGTATAAGCACAGGATGAATGTCTTTTCCTAGTCATCTTTCATCCTTATTCTGGCACTCAGTGTGAAACTGTGGTCCACTTCACTCCCCTGTGGAGAAAATGACCCAGTTTACATCATCGCCTGGAAGAATTTTATGTCAGAGAATTAAGACTCAAACAGCGTAACCAGTTAAATAATTCCCTAATGCATAATTAGAATGCTGTCGTATTAATTACCCATGAGTTAGAATGAGTTCTTGTAACAATCAGTAATAACAAATGCAATATGTGTATGTCTTTGTGGTAGGTGCAGGCTAGAAATTTCCCAAAATAAAAAAAGCCATCCCACACTGTATTCTATCCTCCAGCAGTTTTCACATGGAGTCATTGTGAGTCATGCACATCACACACACAAGCTCAAACATGGCTGATTTCAGATATCCAGTTAAGTACAAAACCCTCCATGACTCAAGTGCATGCAGATTCTGACACTAAGAAACATTTACATTTATTCACACATCAGCCATATTGCTTGTAAGGTCGTGCCTGGGTTTGGAACAAAGCGAAAGGCTAACAGAAAGACGGACAGACGGATGTGTGGACGGATATGTGGACAGACGGACAGATAGGTGGACGGATATGTGGATAAGTAGACAGATAGGTGGATAAGTGGATAGATAGATAGATAGATAGATAGATAGATAGATAGATAGATAGATAGATAGATAGATAGATAGATAAGTGGACAAGTAGATGGATGGATGGATAAAAAGATAGGTGGATAGATGGATGGATGGATAGATAGACATATGTGGATAAGTGGATGGACGGATAGATAGACAGATATGTGGATAAGTGGATGGACGGATGGATAGACAGATATGTGGATAAGTGGATGGATGGATGGACAGATAGGTGGATAAGTAGACAGATAGGTGGATAAGTGGATGGATGAATTGGTGGATAGATAGATAGGTGGATGGATGGATGGATGGATGGATGGACAGACAGACAGACAGGTGGATAAGTAGACAGATAGGTGGACAAGTGGATGGATGAATTGGTGGATAAATAGATAGGTGGATGGATGGATGGATGGATGGATGGATGGATGGATGGATGGATGGATAGATAGATAGATAGATAGATAGATAGATAGATAGATAGATAGATAGATAGATAGATATGTGGATAAATAGACAGATAGGTGGACAAGTAGATGGATGATGGATGGATGGATGGATAGACAGATAGGTGGACAAGTAGATGGATGATGGATGGATGGATAGATAGATAGATGGATAGCTAGATTGATAAAAAGATATGTGGATAGATAGGTGGATAAATAGACAGATAGGTGGATAAGTGGATGGATGGATCGATAGATAGATAGATAGATAGATAGATAGATAGATAGATAGATAGATAGATAGATAGATAGATAGATAGATAAATAGACAGATAGGTGGACAAGTAGATGGATGATGGATGGATGGATGGATAGATAGATAGATGGATAGCTAGATTGATAAAAAGATATGTGGATAGATAGGTGGATAAATAGACGGATAGGTGGATAAGTAGATGGACGGATGAATGGATGGATGGATGGATGGATGGATCTTCTTCTTTCGGCTTAGCACACTTGCACCCACTAGCTTCATATCCTCATTTATCCATCCATATACCTCCTCTTTGGCCTTCCTCTTTGCCTCCTGCCTGGCAGCTTCATGTCCAACATTCTCCTACCAATATACTCACTCTCCCTCCTCTGAACATGTCCAAACCATCTTAATCTGGCCTCCCTAACTTTGTCCCCCAAACGTCCAACATGAGTGGTCCCTCTGATGTACTCGTTCCTAATCCTGTCCAATCTTGTCACTCTCAAAGAGAACCTCAACATCTTGGATGGATGGATGGATGGATGGATATATATATATATTGATAAAAAGATAGATTGATTGATAGATAGACAGATGGATGGATGGATAGATTGATTGATAAAAAGATAAGATAAGACAGACAGCAATTGATTTATTTCAAAATATACCTTTTAAAATATCACTGAATGAGATCATTTAAGGGAGTCATTTAAATGAGTCATTTAATGGAAACTCCTATGAGAATCATTTAAGGGAATCGTTTAGGAAATCATTAAGACATTATGTGGACAAGATTTAAAGCAAGTCTTAAATGGTGTTAGCTGCATTTATTTTAACCAAGTCAGTGGGAGAATGAATCTTGATGCACAAGTGTCTAACACAGCTCAGATCTTAGCTCCATGATTGTCCAGAAGCGAAAATATTAAGCATGAATTGCAGGGGAGCTGTTTTCTAACTGGAGTACTTATCATCAAGTCATCTCATTTTAGGACATGGTTGATTTGCTTGATATCACAAGGGTCCTTTTATTGAAGTGTATTCATTCACATAGCCTCTGTCCCTTCACTTGTCCATCATCTTTGACCTTCTTGGCTACAAAGGAGGAAAGATATCATGTGGGGAAAAAGCTTCTATTATTACTGAGGCTGTTCAGACTGTTGATGTGGTCCTTCTATGTAATGGGGTGTAGACAATGTTCCCCATCTCTCTCTCTCTCTCTCTCTCTCCCCCCCCCTTTTTTCAAAAATACACACACACACACTATTCTCCACATTAGTTTTAGTCATGTTAGATTTAGTCATGGTCATGGAGAGAATTTTGTTTATTATCAGTGTTTTGTTCTGATAATAAACAGCAATAACTATATACGTAGCTTCCAAAAGCTGACTAGTGAAATTACAAATTGCATAAAGCTCCAAGCTGCCATTGAGAGTTGTTTGTTAGAGTCACGTATTATTGTTCAAACCTTCACAGCTTTGTTGACAGATTAGCAAAACAAGCTACACTTGCTGTATTAGCGACATACACTTCCTTCCAACCTTTATTTTCCTACCTAATGTCTCCATACACATTTAAATATACGTTTATACAACAAGAAAAGATTCTGAAGTTTTATTTTTCCTCATTTTTGAACATCAGACAGTATATGGGAACTTAATTTAGCTAGGAAATAAAGTTGTGAGTGAGGAAATAAAGAAACAAGCGGACCACAGGATTGGTCTGAGGAATCATTTACAAGAAGGCAGGGTAGCTGGTGGTTTTAGTGTGGCCTTGAGGAAACTTAAAGTGTGTGTTTGTGTGTGTGTGTGTGTGTGTAGAATATAATCGAGTCTCTGGGCATTATGATCTACAAAGCTTTGGACTACGGCCTGAAGGAGAACGAGGAGAGGGAACTCAGTGCACCGCTCGAGCAGCTAATCGACCTCATGACCAACATGACCGAGCTGAACCCTGACCCCTGCCCTGACGAAGGTTACGAAGCTACCGAGGATGAGGAGGAAGAGGAGCTCCACCAAAGCAGTGGGATTCGCTGTTACAGAGATGTTCTTAAGGTACAGGAATGGATCATTCTCATGAAAAATCTGAAAACGTTAATTCATTTTAACCCAACACTGATTAAACTTGCTTTCATTAACTTTGTGGCCTGTTTTCTCGTAATCATCTACAGATTTGTGTGGAAATTCTAGTTAGCTAGCTAGACTGTTAGCATGTTAAATGACTAGGTAGCACAATGGCTAAGATTTTACCACAGGATACAAGCTTTGACCAGGAAAAATACTTCATCAGAACATGTAGAGGATTAGCAAAGCAACATAATAGTTGTCCCATGTAACCTGTAAGCTAGTGCAGGAGTCTTATGACACAATATTTAGTTGCTCTGCTAGCTAGCTAGCTAATATCAATGCTAGTGATGTATGTAGTAGTGTTAGTGTTAATCCGAATGGTTTCACTGGGAAAAGTGAGCTTAGGGTAGCAGAATTTTCTGGAATGTTACGTTGTGTAGTCAGTCATCACATGACATGAAATGCTCTGATTGGCCAATCAGAATTAAGTATCTTGTGTTGTGCGATATCTATCCAATTTTCCCCTCTGAAACAGCCTGATGTGTCCACTAGCCTGTCTGAATAACATTTTTGTTCAAATTCCCTGGAAATATATTGGACAGACATGTAAATAAAGCTGAAGTGTGTATATTTAGACTAATAGATCATTTTCCAGGCTTCCTTTACACAAATTGCTGAGTCTATGGAGTGCACTGTCCAGTACTGTAGGGATTTATCAGGTCCCTTGAAGAGCCGGTGTGATTGTGTGTAAGCAGTAAGCACACTGCATGGTTGCTTGGTACAGTGCTGTTTTGCTGATCGAGTGAGAAAAGCACAAACTGGCTGTTCAGCAGCCAGGATCAAGCAGAGAGTGACTCACAAACACCGTCTGTCCGTTTCTACCAAACGTGCCAGTGAACGCCAACTCGGGTCCTGAACTTCTGCGTACCTGATATGTTTATTTTCTCCCAGTGTCCTGGATTGTAAATAATGGACGAACCACTTTTGTGTTGTTCAATATGAATGACTGATTCCTATTTATTTACATTCCGCTCTGTAAGGAAGCTCAGGCTTAATGGTCTAACATAACAGCATAAATAGAAATGCAGATAGTTATAGTATCAGTTAAGGTGGTAGTGTAGTGATTAAAATTAAACATGTTTTCCAAAAAATACACCGATCAGCCATAACATTATAGGCAGTGAGAGGTGAAGTGAATAACACTGAGTATCTCCTCATCATGGCACCTGTTAGTGGGTGGGATATATTAGGCAGCAAGTGAACATTTTGTCCTCAAAGTTGATGTGTTAGAAGCAGGAAAAATGGGCAAGCGTAAGGATTTGAGCGAGTTTGACAAAGGGCGACGCTTACCAGAGGGGAAAACATGGCACCAAAATGCACTATGGGAAGAAGGCAAGCCAGCGGAGGCAGTGTCATGCTTTGGGCAATGTTCTGATGGGAAAACCCTTTGGGGCCTGCCTTCCATGTGGATGTTACTTTGACACGAACCACCTACCTAAGCATTGTTACAGCCCATGTACACCCTTTCATGGTAACGGTGTTACCTGATGGCTGTAGCCTTTTTCAGCAGGATAATGCGCTGTTCCACAAATAGTTTTTCTTCATATAGACCAAAGACCAAGGAAGTGCAAATAAGTCACACGCTTTTTACTAACAAAAAGGTACACATAACTCTGTGTCATTCCACACGCAACAACTTCGGAGCGGTCCTCCTTCTCCACACTAGTAAACACTGGGTCTGTAGTTCCGCCTACGTCACGTGTGACCTTCTGACGTGATCACGTAGTAGTAGTGTCACGGATGTGTCTATATGTATGTATAAGTCTATATGGAGAAAAATCCTGTAATGTTTTCCTCAAAAAACATCATTTCTTTACGACTGAAGAAAGAAAGACATGAACGTCTTGGATGGCAAGTGGGTGAGTAAATTATTTGTAAATTTTTGTTCTGGTAGTGAACTTCTCCGTTCTGCTGCTAACATTTTGGTGCCAGATACCACAGCACACCTTCAGGGTTCTAGTGGAGTTGATGCCTCCATGGCTCAGGGCTGTGCTGGCAGAAAAAGGAAGATATTAGGCAGGTGGTCATAATGTTATGCCTGATCGGTGTGTATATACACATGTTTAGGAAATCCCAATTTCAGTAGGTTTCCTGTGATCTTTATCAAGCTGAAAAGGTTCATTGGGTTCATTTCTTTAAACTAGATTGTGATTTCATCTTCAGTAAAGTACAAGATTATTTGCACTGATGCTCTGAGTTTTTTATTTGAAAGTAATAATGATGGTAATGCTTTGCTACCTGTGGTCTCGTAGCTGTGCACGCTGCACCTCCCGAGCCCGGCTGATGCCCCCGATCACTACCGGGCCGTGTGTCGCGCACTCTATGCTGAAACAATGGAATTGAGGACATTTCTGGAAAAAATTAGGAGTGCAAAAGAGGTGAGAAGGACATCTAGAGTGTTTACATACTTTTAGCCATATAGAATATAATGCACAACCATCTGATATGTTATTTTCGTTGGCCCTCTAATAATTGCTTGCAGGTATTTTTGAAATGATGTGCACACAAAAGAGAGAGTGAATCATCTAAATGTACACACTGGGATACACTGACAGTAATGAATCATCATTATGTCATCAGTTCTAGCTTTAAAACAAGTAGCACTTTAATCTATTTAAGATCTGCCATTTAAGCTCACCAATATGCATTAGGTTGCAGTTAACTGTAATTAAAATGATCTGTGTATAAAGCAAGCTGAATAAAATATGTATGCATATTTAGCTAAGATTTAAGATGTGTGCTTAGCCAAGCTGTTTCTCATGCGAACAGTGCAGAGGATCTTCCTTCACTGACCCACTACACCATCAATGCCGTCCTGGGTTACCAGTTTGGAATTGTGTGTGTGTGTGTAAGATGAGATGTTCCTCTACTCCTGCACGTTTTGTCCCTTAAAGGCGGGTCTGTCTGTTCCCACAGGGGTTTACTGTTACAGGCTTTTGTTTTGTGTCTGAAGAAAAAGAAGAAAAAAAAAAAAAAGAAGAAGAAAGAAAAGCTGCTCTAAATTCTTCCTTTTATTAGGAAAGCTAACAGAGGCTCCAAATAATTTAGTGCTACTGAAAACTTTACTTAAACCAAGGTCATGGATAAGAACAAAAAGTATTTGAATTTATGCACAAACAAATGCCACGTCCCAATTCCCCTACTTATAATGCTCACTGTAAGTGTGAAAAGAAAATACTTTTGAGTGTGTAGCAAAAGATTATGCAGGTACTGGGACATACTGACATGTCATGGAACATTTTTGCCCGGTTTCTCACACTGTCACCGTAATCAAGCTCCTCGGTGCATTTCTTCATTTGTAATTCATACTGTATTATTTAATTTGCCATTCCCTTGATTAGTTTTTCCACATTTCATTTATACATTCAACATACAGCCATTAATTATTTGGTTAGTGCTGAACATTTAAATTCTTACACTTGAAAACAGAGATGCATCATCAACGTTACACTCGTCTGCCATGTTTGCAGGTTGATTTTCGAACATCTACCAGAAATAGTAGACCATCTGGATACCTTTGGGAAACTCAAGTACAATGATTTGGTACACAGTAATTCAAATAACAGTTTTTTGTGCAAATTGGGACACAGAAAACATGCCACACCTCCTTCACTGAGACTAGCAGACACAGAGGCCACACCTCCTTCACTGAGACTAGCAGACACAGAGGCCACACCTCCTTCACTGAGACTAGCAGACACAGAGGCCACACCTCCTTCACTGAGACTAGCAGACACAGAGGCCACACCTCCTTCACTGAGACTAGCAGACACAGAGGCCACACCTCCTTTACTGAGACTAGCAGACACAGAGGCCACACCTCCTTTACTGAGACTAGCAGACACAGAGGCCACACCTCCTTCACTGAGACTAGCAGACACAGAGGCCACACCTCCTTCACTGAGACTAGCAGACACAGAGGCCACACCTCCTTTACTGAGACTAGCAGACACATAGGCCACACCTCCTTCACTGAGACTAGCAGACACAGAGGCCACACCTCCTTCACTGAGACTAGCAGACACAGAGGCCACACCTCCTTCACTGAGACTAGCAGACACAGAGGCCACACCTCCTTTACTGAGACTAGCAGACACAGAGGCCACACCTCCTTCACTGAGACTAGCAGACACAGAGGCCACACCTCCTTCACTGAGACTAGCAGACACAAAGGCCACACCTCCTTCACTGAGACTAGCAGACACAGAGGCCACACCTCCTTTATTGACAGACAGACACAGGACTGACAGACACAGAGGCCACACCTCCTTTATTGAGACTGACAGACACAGAGGCCACATCTGCTTTGTTGTGATTGAAGGACACAGAAGCCATACCTCTTTTACTGAGACTGATGGACACAGAGGCCACACCTCCTTCACTGATACCAGCAGACACAGAGGTCACACCTCCTTTACTGATAGACAGACACAGGACTGACAGACACAGAGGCCACACCTCCTTCACTGAGACTGACAGACACAGAGGCCACCCCTCTTTCAGTGGTACTGAGAAACGCCATGACTCTTGAACTAGAACCGATGGATGCAGAGGCCACGCCTCCTTCATTGGAAATGATGAGCACGGGGTGATGCTCTTTTATTTACCAGCTTCTAATTGCCTAGAAATGTATAGGTTGTATTTTAATGTTATTGTATATGCACATTTGGTTTGTTTGAATTAATGTTGATGTACATATAGGCCACACCTCCTCTCTGAATCTGATGTCAGAAGTGTAAAATATTTTCATTTGCATGTGATTGGTCAGAACTTGCGGAAGATGGAAGGCAACACGACTGTTGATTCAGCCAGAGAGCTGAATGATCTGCAGAATGCTGATTGGGTGAGTGAATCATTATGAGATCTCTTATTTTGAAATCTCTATATTACCTTCATCACTATCGCTTTATATCTTAAAGATGATACTCAAGTAAAGGCAGGCAGTCAAGTGAATACCTATCCAGAAACTGATATTACATGTAAATAGTGAACAGTTTAACACTTTTTTATGGCTAAAACTAAAACCTCAGAAGTCATTTTAAATAGTGTGTGAAATCTACAGTCTGTGGCATTTCAAAGTGTGTGAATTTGTTCACTGTTGTGCAGGCCCAGTTCTGGGTGCAGGTGATGAGGGACTTGAGGACCGGCGTGAAGCTGAAGAAGGTGCAGGAACGGCAGTATAACCCCCTGCCCATCGAGTTTCAGCTCACACCCTACGAAATGCTCATGGACGACATCCGTGCCAAACGCTACAAACTGCGCAAAGTCATGGTGAAGAAGTTTTATGTATACAATGTTACCACAATTGTGGAATCCCCTTCCTAACCTAATAGAGATAGATCTAATTATTTATAGAGAAATAATAAATAATAATTGACAATGAAAGATAAACCAAGGAACTCCGCTAATCTATTCACCATGTCTTGTGAGATTCAGTTTCTTTTTTACATGGATGTTAATTCACCACTTATTGAAGATCTGGCTTCATGAATTGGTCTCGCATTATTTTATGATGGTTCTCAGATCATGTGCCACAGCAGTACATTGCTAGCTTACTTGCATTTCCTAGAACTTTCCTAGTATTTTGTGTCTGAATACACACAGCTATTTAGATAAGAATCTGATATGCCGCAAGGACAGAAACCGGCATTCCTACGAATTTTTATTTAAGCCTGACCGTGTTGCATGTCGTTCAATAAAATCGTGGTTAAGTCGGTAATATGATCCTAAGTATAATAAGTATGCAAAAAAAAAAAAAAGAGTTTCACTAGAGTTTCCCCCCTCGTGTGGCTTTGTCTGCATATGAGCTGTCATTTAGAAATTTTACCCCAGAACATGAGAGGGAAAATATGGTAGAAAAATCAGAACAAATGTAAAACTCGCAAAGGCTAATAATGGGTGTAAGAATTATATACTTTAATTTAAACTTCTAGTTATTAAGGCCAAAGAGACGTATAATTCACCTATAATGTGTGTGTGTGTGTGTGTGCGTGTTCATCCCGCAGGTGAATGGAGACATTCCTCCTCGGTTAAAGAAGAGCGCACATGAGGTCATCCTGGAGTTCATCCGATCCAGACCTCCACTCAATCCTGTGAGTGCAGTCACACATTCATCAATACACCCAAAACAAACAAAAGCACTTTTATAGACTTCAATTAAATATATATATATATATATATATATATTTTTTTAGCAATCTGGCTTTCTTGTTTAAATGCGTTTTTTTGGTGATAATTAGCTTGTCAAGGTAATGCTGGTCTATTTAAGTTTTTTTAATACTATGTGTGAATTTTTGTTCAGCTACTCCAATCACAATTCCAGATGAACAACATCTTTGTGTGTGTGTGTGTGTGTGTGTGTGTGTGTGTGTGTGTGTGCGCTCTCACACTCTCGCAGGTGGCAGCACGTAAGCTGAAGCCTCAGGTGGAACGTCCTCCGAGCCTCCACGAAAGGATTCTGGAGGAGATCAAATCGGAGAGGAAACTCCGCCCAGTGTCACCTGACCAGATTCGCAGGAGCAGAATGGGTGAGACTGCAAACACACACATGTGCACACAAACATTTTAGGTGGTGTCCCATATCCTGTAGTTTTGTATTTCACTAGCCACCTTTGGTCCACATTTCCAGTTTTGAGAATCAGAGACAGACTGTACTCTTAATTGTACAGTAATTTACTAAAACTTTAAAAAAAGAAGAAGGATAATGTGGTTAATAACGAAGAATGTACGAATAACACTGTACTTTTTTCAAGTAGTAACATTTCACATGTCTCCTCAATTCTGTACACTACACACTACATTTGGACATAAAACCTCAAAACTGCTACAGTGTCTGATTTGATACAGGGCTTTGGATAACATGATGTGTGTATATACTCATCCTATGGTGATGATATGCGGTATATCCTTCTAAAGTCCATTTACATTGACAATTGAGCCAAAGGCTGTTGATTTAAAGATGCTCATTAGACTCGTATAGCTCACAATTCATTGCTACGCTGCATTAAACTCACGGTCTGCTCCAGTCACTTTCAACAAGCCTCAATTGTCAATCTTTTATACATTATCAAGCGTTTATTTACCGATGTCTCACAAAGCGTGACTCATTTGCATTTAGTGACGCCCACAAACTTCCATAATTGGTCATGTGCTCAGTCACGAAATGTGCCATCGAGGTCAAGTCTGAAATGCTGAAATGGAAGTTATTTTGACTCACTTTTATGCCAATGAAAATGTATACTAAAATATTATACTAAAAATAAAATAATAAATAAAAGTGAGCGGTAAATCTTCCATTAGCTGAGGCGTTTGCAGACAGATCGGCCCATCCTTTGTACACTGCCATTTCTTTTCTCATAAATGTATATTTTTATTTGTCGCAATTATTTTATTTTTCATGTTCTTTAATTAATGGCAATTTTATAAAACAAAAATGAAACGTGTCAATAAAATATTCTTGATGGTTCTAAAAGTGCAGAAATCCATGCAGATTATCTGATGTGAAGTTGAATAAGTTGAGGTTTACATTAGTTTTTCTATGTAAATTTACACACGCTCGGGAGCACAACTAGGATAGGAATGTTTTCCGAATACTGATGTTAGCCCTGAAAAAGCCATGCATTTTCCGAAACACCCCAAAACCATCTATCTAAACTATCTGCAGTGGAACCAACTCTTTCATTCACCAGCTTCTAAGTAACCCAGAAATATATAGATTGTACACCGACCAGGCATAACATTATGACCACCTGCCTAATATTGTGTTGGTCCACCTTTTGCAGCCAAACAGCCCTGACCCGTCATGCACTGTGTATTCTGACACCTTTCTATCAAAACCAGCATTAACTTTGAGCAACAGTAGCTCGTCTGTTGGATCAGATCACACGGGCCAGCCTTCACTCCCCACGTGCATCAATGGCTCTTGGCCGCCCATGACCCCGTCACCGGTTCACCACTGTTCCTTCCTTGGACCACTTTTGATAGATACTGACCACTGCAGACCGGGAACACCCCACAAGACCTGCAGTTTTGGAGATGCTCTGATCCAGTGGTCTAGCCATCACAATTTGGCCCTTCGTCAAACTCGCTCAAATCCTTACGCTTGCCCATTTTTCCTGCTTCTAACACATCAACTTTGAGGACAAAATGTTCACTTGCTGCCTAATATATCCCACCCACTAACAGGTGCCATGATGAGGAGATACTCAGTGTTATTCACTTCACCTCTCACTGCTCATAATGTTATGCCTGATCGGTGTATGTACATTTGGTTTGTTTTAATTAATGTGTTTACAATATGATTTATTTAGCAATCATTTGATAAATGAGGTCCAATTTATCTAGCCATTACTCAGTTAAAAGTTTATATTGAACATTCTGACCCTTCTAGACACCACAGAATATCTGATATATGAATCATTAAAAATATAGAGTCATAATTGCACCAGATTAGAAATCAGTAAGAGATTTCTCCACTGTTTCTTATGTACCAGGAAATTCTGACTGTTTTAACCCGTTGACTGTTTTGTCCTTGCAGTAATTCGGCCGCTTAGCATGTCTCAGAGTTTTGACTCCTCAGGTAAAGCCGTGCATTCTGCCTGTGCCATGTTCTCGGTGTGATTCGATTCCTTTGATTTGGTTTGTCCGTGATACTTCAGTCAAACATGCAACACGTCTCATATCATTTCATGCTTTTGTGTCAACCAAAAGCTCTGATTTTTAGAATAAACCATGACGCAGATCCAATCTGGCAACCTTGTGAATTGATCTCTTTATACGTGACACAAATGATGGTGTGCTCAGCTGACAAGGTCTGTCAGATGGACAAGCCTCAAAATCCACAAATATGGTCATCTGAGCACACTTGTATGTTGTGCATATGTGTGTATGTGTGTAGCACCAGCTTGTAGACTCACCTTCACTCTCACCTTCTCTAACACACAAATTCATGCACCTATACACCCCCACGTTTTATCCTATGACAGCAATGTGTCGCTTTCTACAGACGTCTCTGCCCTTGATGCAGCGAGGAAGGCATCCAGCTCGCTCTCGTTAGCTAATGGCTCGTCACTTCAAACGAACGGCACCAGCGGCTTCCAGAGGAGGAGACTCCATGCTCCCACTCTTGCCGAACTGGGCAGCTCAGATTCAGATGTGAGAGTGCATAAAGTAACACTTCATTAAAAAAAATATAAAATGAATAATACTTTGTTAATCTGAGTCTGATCCATTCTGCAGGATGACTCACTGGGTCAAAGGTCAGCTAGCAGCTCCAGCATCTCCACACCCATGGTTGAGGACACGTCACCGGAGTCTGCGGTGGGAAAGAAGAGTGAGCCACCTACCTGCAATAAAATTATTATTATTATTATTATTATTATTATTATTATTATTATTATTAATGTACCATGTCTGCTGTCTTTAGCCCCGCCTATGTTCCTGCCTATTTCCTCCACACCGCAGCCAGAGAGGAAGCAGCCGGCACAGAGGAGGCACTCCATAGAGAAGGAAACGCCCACTAACGTCCGGCAGTTCGTCCCTCCGTGCAGACAGAGCTCCAGATCTTTAGTGGGTCAATAAGGAACTTGTGCATGCTCAGTTTTAATGACTTTTATTTATTTTTTAATAAAAAAATTAGCTATCTAAACACTACAAAATTCCTGCCAATAAATAAATATCTACAGCGGAAGTATTGGAAGCATATGTCTCTTCAGGACTTATCTGTTTTATTCACCAGCTTTGAAGTAACCAAGAATGAACACATAGTATATTAATGTTATTGTTTTAATTGATTTAATGGGAATTGTATGAAATTCATTTGATACTGAATTTTAGGCAACACCATAGATTACACGTATAAGACTAGGCGTTCAGCTAGTCGCAAAAGAAATAGCACCCTTTAAAAGGAGGAAGAGATAATCTGGCTTAGGAGGTGCACTTTCACAGTTTAGATGTCATTTTGCATTTTAGCTTCTGTGAGCTGTCAGTGACTGTAAACCTGCTGTGCTGTGAACATGCTTGGTCATATTTACAGACATTTATCAAGAAATGCTCACAAGTATGAAGAAAACCTGAAACCTTTGTAAATCTGCCTTCCATTTTGCACAACTTACAAGAGTCACAAACCAACTTTACAGAAATCTAGATGTCGATTTAAATCGCTAAAGAGCTTGAGATGAGGGTGATGAGGAAAAAGACGACCTAAGAAGAACCAGATTTAGAAAGGAACTCGTCCCTTCTAACTATCTAACACCAGTGAGATCATTAATCTTCTACACTTGGTGCTGAACACTGTAATGATTTATTATGAACAGTACTAAGCGTATTAAAAGGATGTTCAGGTGAGATTATTCACTGAAGCTTGTCTTAACGGTTTCCATGTAAGATTTTCTACAGATTTTAGTGATAAGGGCAAAAAAGCTTGCAAACAATGATTGGGAATTATCAATACGGCGGCAACAAAACAGTCAATATCATATTTCAAGAAATGCTCCCAGTAAAACTTAGGATGAAGTTGCTTTCGGCTGCTCCCGTTCGGGGTCGCCACAGTGGACCAACTGGTCCGCACAACAACGTGGCACAGGTTTTATGCCAGATGCCCTTCCTGACGCAACCCTCCCATTTTTCCGGGCTTAGGACCGGCACTGTATCCAGTGGCTGGGAATCGAACCCGGCCTTCCACATGGTAGGCGTGGAACCTACCACTGAGCCACCAATGCCTCTCCCAGTAAAACTTACGATACTGGTATAAAAAAAAAAGCACTGACAGCACTGCATAAATATAAACATGTAGGTTGTGTATATATATACTGCATGTTTCTGATTTAGATTTTCGTCTTATTTGCTTGCTTTCTTTCAAAGTGTTTTAAGTTATGTACTTTGACTCTTTGACCTATGTAAAGTGTGTTGTGTGTACTAAACTGCTCACTCTGGGGGTGTTCAGGAGGAGTTCTGCTTCCCTGTGGAGTGTTTGGCCCTCACGGTGGAGGAGGTGATGCACATCCGACAGGTCCTGGTCAAAGCTGAGCTGGAGAAGTTTCAGCAGTACAAAGACATCTACAACGCTCTAAAGAAAGGAAAGGTAGGAATGGAGCGCGGCTTACGTAACACCCTACGGATATCGAGCACATTACAGACGAGTCATGAAGAGAATACGTAACAGTGAAGAAATGGTATGGAAAGGCAGTCAAATTAGCCGTGCTGTCTAGGTGGGAGGGGTATACTCTATCTCTACTGTCAATCACAGCAACACTAGCCAACACTAAGCATCGGTGTGCTCGAGTATGAGGAAGAAGGCAGACAGCGCTTTTATTTTTCTTGTATTTCTTAGTGAAAGTGTTAGCCTTCACCCTCTTGGCACATATTTAATTTAGAGGAATATTTCTAATAATAATTCGATTTTTGTTCTCAGTCCTATTGTTTGAGCGGGAAACCCTGTTAAGAGATTTTTTTTTTTTGCAGCTCTGCTTCTGCTGTCGAACTAAACGGTTCTCCTTCTTCACCTGGTCTTACACCTGCCAGTTCTGCAAAAGGTAAAAGGTCAATGATCAGTTATGAAGTCTGAGATAAAGACGAGTTGTGTACAGTTTTTATATCAGAGATTTTTCCTTCCTCCCTGCAGACCTGTGTGTTCACAATGCTGTAAGAAGGTAAGCCTCAACTTATGTTCAGTATCTGCCATTTTAGAGCTGTAGAGTTTGAAACAGGAAGTTGAGGTGGGATGTATCCAAAGGATTGACGTTTATACAGAACAGCCTTTAGTATAACTCCAAGGAAATTTCCACAAACTCTATTAGCAAAAGGGTTCTGAGGATGGTTAATAGTTATATCATACAGTAGCAGTTTAATGAATTTCTATTCAGTTTGAAGAATTGAATGAGAAAGAGAAATGTTTCGTGTTACATAGGATAGCAGACTTGGGTAAGAATAAAATAAAATGTCATATACAATACAATGCTAAATTGTAGCTGTATTTTTAAGGTCCTCACTATAAATACAAAACTGACACAAAAGTTCTCATTACTTGGACTAGACCATATTTCGACATACTTTTGTTTTCCCTGACTCTCACGCAGATTCGGTTGCCCTCTAAGCCATACAGCAGCCTACCTATCTGCTCTCTGGGACCATCCACTTCCACACTGTCCCGAGACAAATCAGAGAAGACGAGCACAAGCCAGCGCCGGCCTACCCTTCAGCGCACCATGAGCAGGTAGCATATCCTTCTTAGAGGGAGCCTTAACAGTATCAGGATGTGTTGTTTGATCACAAAATGAAAGGTTCAGATTCTCAGAGGTTTTCCAACCAGAACCAGATTTTAGAGCATTGATATCAATTTTGGTCTGGTTTGCATTGCCGTAGAAACAACTCATTTCTGAGTATAAGAAAAGTCTTGTCTAGGAATTAATGTTTTTCCAGCTTGATGTGACTTGCGTTTTAAGACTCGGCTACAGCGATCCCCCAAACCTATCCAATTTCTTGATTTCTTTCATTATTTTTCTTTTACCTCTTCCTCCATTCCTCTCAGACTGTCCAAGTCATCACGTCAGTCGTCAGCGTCATCCTCACGTGAGGACATCGAGCTCCCCAAAGAGCTGACTGAAGACTGGAGCACCATGGAAGTGTGTGTGGACTGCAAGAGGTTCATCTCGGACATCATCTCGTCCAGCAAGCACAGCCTTTCCCTGGCCACCAAACGCAGCCAAATGAAGCGCAAGACGCATTCGTTCACCGCTTCCTCAGCCACAGGATCCGAGTACCGGCCGTCCGAGAGGACCATTCATGAGGTCTAAAACATGCTTTTAAAGAAAAATCACTTGGCCTAGATCGATGTACTACCTAAAGTGGAGTCTTCATATCCTTCTGTTTGTCCTGGAGTTTACTACAACGTGAGCTGTTGACTGTGTAACATGGTGGCCATGAAATCCTTTTAAACATGTAGGACTTCTTCTTCAAGAGATTTATTCTGATGTACATACAAGCTGGCATGTGTCCATAATCAGTTAGATGATGTGCATCACGTTATTGTTATCGTGAAGACTTCAAAATGTCTCCACATCCCCTGAGCTCCTGAGTCTCTCACATTCAGAAAGCAACATTTCAGAAATCCTTTATTTTGTACAGATCTTAAGGAGAGAAGAAAGGCAGTACCGTAACACTGTTCACTGGAAGGTTTTAAAATGGTGGACAGAACTGTCGCTTTGACTCAGGAATACATCTACACAAACGTTTATCAATAGGTTTGAACTTTAAAACATACATGATTGTTCATGACAGGCATGAGTAGTTGACTAAATAAGTACTTTTTAATATAATCACCAGAAAAGTCTTATTATTCTTAAATATTATGCCCAAATAAATGTATTTAATTTATAACAATTTCGTCAGCTGCTATTTTTTTCTTTTCTTTGCTGTTTAACAGTGCTGCTAAGCAACTGGGAAATACAGAGGCTAAGAATGGAGGCTAGTTCATGAATGAGGTGAAGAATCTAGCTAGCTAGCTAGCATAACCTGCAACTCTTTCATTGTAGAGGATGTAGACACAGAGAGGACACAAAAACCACACAAAGTTGTCGAGCATATCAACATTTACCTCAGATATGTTGGTCAGTTACTGAAAAAATGCTCCATACAGCTAAAATTACGATTTAAACACAGTTAGCTTCAAGTCAGCTTTCATAATTATGTCTAAATAGAAAAGCTAAAAGAGACAGAAAAACGCTAACACTAAACAGACAAAGAAGTCAATAGCGGGTTGTTTGTGTGGAATTTTTTTTTTTTTTGATCAGTATGGAGAACACAGTGAATAAATAGACTTGTGCAGACATTTTCTGACAGGAAAGTTTCCTTTCTCCACGGTATAAAACCGATTATGGACGCATGTCTTGTCATATCCTCTGATGTGTGTGATGTCCAACAGGCTGGACTGAAACAGTCTCGGTTTTGTCTTGTAAATATGTGTATTTGCTGCAGGTGTACAGATCGTGGATCAAGCTGTATTTATTTTTATATGAATCGAGTGACATGCTGTTGTTTAGCCAATGATGTGGGATGTTGTAATGATGCCTTGTTGCCAGTTCCAGTTCAAATCCCCTTGAGTAACCTTACCCTAATTACATATTGAGAGATTTTCCCAGTGTCAGTACTGTTCTCAGCAGGTTGATGTGAAGTGTCCCTGGTTGCCATGTTAGTTCTCTACATTATCTGGTAGTAAATATAAAACCCTTAATTTTTTTTAGTCGTGCTTGACGGGTAATCCACATACAAGTTCTTCCTCTTCAGCATATGTCCATCATTTGTTTCTCCACACTGAACATCGTCAATAATAGTATTAATTGAAATAATTGATCACGTTTGTCTTTCATAGAAGAACCTAAATGTGCAGGTTGCCTGCTTTTTCTTTTCATTTTTTCTACATGCCGCCTTCATACCACACACTGTTTATTTGCCTTAAAGCCACTGACTTTCTCAATTCTCTGAGTTATTGTCTTGTTTATTCTCCTGGTGTCACATCACATCAAATTCTCAAGTGTCTCATACCGAAGCCTCAGTTTTGAGTGACAGTGTTTCTCTAAGTCTCGGGTTCTCGAATAAGCACAACACATTTATATTAAAATATCCTCATAGATCATTTGCAAAAAAAATCAATATTACCCCGTTCTACAAGCCCGAAAATGTAATAAAGATGAAAGTTGATCTCTCAAATTGAGCATAATAATAACAGCAAACCCTTTGGTACCTCAACCTTCTTTATTGAACCCGAATCATTTGACGGTTTTACTGCGGTTACGGGTTTTCACGTTATTCTTTTAAAAGGTTATGACCGAGAATTGTAATAAATTTACATTAAAAATGACATTAATTTCTGCATTACTTCACAGTACTACATATATAGAATGTGATAGCAATAATGTAGGCTTTTAGATGTATAAAACTCGTATCAAGTTATTTTTACTGTATTATTTTATATCAATGACGTAGTATTTAGTATTTGTTTACATTTATGTTTACTGCAGATGTCCTTATTCAGAGTGACTTACAGAATTGCTTTAAAGTCTCTACAAATAAATAGACTCTGATTCAGGCTTAACAGTCTAAAAAATTGTTGGGTCGGTGATACTGTAAAAAAAAAAAAAAAAAAAAAAAATGATTTATTTTATATAGCTGTTCTTTTCAGCCTGTGATATGAGAACATCAGTGATGCCTGGTTGCTTATTTGAGAAGTTTTTTTCCCCCCACGGAAATATTTCTTGCATTTAATCCCCATAAGCTGCTTTTTTTTGCCTTATAATTATTGCCTTTCTCTGTTCCACAAAGCTACTCATTCACTGGTTCACAGATTCCCTCCTAATCACACCTTAGACTTGGTATGCTGTTGTGATTTCGGAGAGTTGAGACAATTGAGAGGCACAATATGGACCTGTGTGCAAAACCTTCAGCATTTCAACCAGATGGGATCTGAGACAGAACCACGTGACTCTCAGCGTCCGTTGTTCTGCATTTCGGTGCACGCGATTATGATGGACTTCCCTCGTGACTGACATTTTTAAGAAAGACTTTCATAGGAACGACTGGCTGGTGATTGCATGTACATCTGTGCTTGTGCATTGGATCTGTGACTGTGATCATTTTTGTTTCACAAAAATCTGGACGATCATAATAAACAAATGCAAATACCTTCAAACTCCTGCTGCTGTTATAATTATGACCTGGAACCTACCTTGTAATAGCTTTTTTAATTCGTTTCATTCCATTGTTCATTGTGGAAGATCTGTTTAACAAGTTAGTTCCTGTTATTATTATTATTATTATAGCAGCTCAGTGGTAGGTTTCTCACCTACCATGAGGAAGGCCCAGGTTCAATTCCCAGCCACTGGATGCAGCGCCGGTCCCAAGCCCAGAAAAATGGGAGGGTCGCGTCAGGAAGGGCATCTTGATGTAAAACCTGTGGACCGGTGACCCCGAACAGGGAGCAGCCGGAAGCAACACATACACACATAGCAGCTACAAACAGTCTTTCCCTCACTAACCTTTCTTTTTGCTAGTCAAATTACAGAGGAACTAGAAAGTATGCCACCTTCTTAACACCTTTCCTGTGTCAGAAAACCTAAACCTCTCACTGTTACAAAGCACCAACACAGGAGACTCCTTCCATAAATGCTAAATAAACAAATGTGACTATATAAGTCCTTGTGAATGAGCTGTTGCTATAGCAACGATAACATATCAGAACCAGGGGATTAATATAAACCTCACAGGCTGGATTTGTGTCAGACTCAGGCGGTTATAGGAAATTCATCATCACCTTTCGGGATAGTTATCACAAACTGGACTTCTTTTTCATTAGAATTTAAAATAAATAAGGATGGAGGCTGTGGGCGGTTTAATTTGTTGAGTATTTTAACCGAAATGCAATGCTATTCCACCTAAAGAATAAGCCACAAATACAAGGGCTGGATCACAATATTTGACATATATATATTATATTTTATCAACACCAAATGTACACAACACATTATCTGTCACTGTATCATTTGTAACACGGTTCGTTCCTTAGCATGGAACTACTGATACAGAGAAGGTAAAGACACCAGCGTCCTCACACAACAAAATATCTATTAATGATTCTGAAATGGAACAAACACAAAGCACTAACTTACCATGGAATGGCATTCATATTAAAACACAGAATCGCTTCTTTATATATATTTATATATAGATACAGATCGGAGATATTTAAAAAAAAAAATAAAATAAAAAAAAATCCTGTAAACATGATGGGGACGGTGGTCACACACTCTGGAGTGAGCAGCAGAGCAAAGAGAACAGGAATGGACATCAGAGAGAGAGAGAGAGAGAGAGAGGATAAATATACGACTCAATGAAACATCATCTCACACTTCTTCACTAGGACTCTACCACAGAGCTGAGGGATGTGACGGCGTGCAACGTTGGATTATTTTTTTGTGGATTATTTGAAGTCAAGCAGGTTGCAGTCGATTTTGTAGTAGACGTAGGGGTAATACTCCTGCTGGCTCAGATTCAGCCCGGGAATGTCCATAGCAGATTGCTAGAGAAAGCAAAGAAGATGAAAATCAAAAGAAATCCTACAATTACTGATTTTTTTTTTCTTTCCATTGTTCCGATCTATTCTCGGGTCACGGGGAGCCTGTGCCTATCTCAGGCATCATCGGGCATCAAGGCAGGATACACCCTGGACAGAATGCCAACCCATCACAGGGCACACACACACACACACGCACGCGCACGCACGCGCACGCACGCGCACGCACGCGCACGCACGCACACACACGCACACACACGCACACACACGCACACACACGCACACACACGCACACACACGCACACACACGCACACACACTCATTTAATAAGACACTCCAATCAGCCTAGAAGCATGTCTTTGGACTGTGGGAGGGAACCTGCAAACTCCACACACACACAGTGAGCGAGACTCGAACCCAAGACGCTGGAGGTGTGAGGCGAAGGTGCTAACCACTAAGCCACCTCCCAATTATTGATTTATTCACCTGAATTCAAAAGTCCAGAAATTTGTTTAATTTCTTCATTTTTAAAAAGACACACACTGATGGTTTGTGTTTGAGGTCATAGTTTGTTTGTCCAGTTTGTGTTTTAACTATGGAGACTCTGTGTTGCTTCTCTCACAGTGCGTTTCACCTCTTTAAGTTATGCAAGTGCAAAAGAAAAAAAGATAAAACACGATCCTATAAAAATAAAATAGTGCCTATAGCTTAAGGTCAGTACAGTTGAAACAGCTTACAATAAAGGTATTTTTTTAATGAAGTGCACTTAGCTACTTATTGTCCAAACTTAACTAAAAGGGAGTTTGGACATTAGCGCTAATCTCTTCATACAGCAAATCTGCCCTTATTCTGTATATCTAAACATGAATTAAATGGTTCTTTGTTAATCTTGAAGAATACTATGGCCTCTTTTCCATACCCAATCAGAGTTAAGGCGTAAGGAACCCTTAAGATGGGACCTCTGTGTGTGTGTGTGTGTGTGTGTAAAGTTAAATGACAATTACATCGATAATCGCAGCAGCACTGCTGTCCAGATGCTTATAGAGCTCATACAGCACTTCCCTCAGCTTCTTCATGTTCTTCTTATTGGGCTGCAACAGCATGGCCTGGAAGTTCACAGGTAAGCCGTACCTGTGCAGGTGAGGACATGAGCACACAAAAATAATTTTTTCTATCAATACAAATGTATGACGTCTGGAGTTCTTCCTTTAAATTGAGGTTAAGTTGATTTCAGATCCTAGCTGAGTCTCATACCAAGTTAGTATCTCTGTCAGAGCCTGTGTGGCTTTAAATCTAGCTTACTTGTTAGCTATTGTAATTTTACCTTAACACAGACTCTACAAACACCCTCAGAGCCTTGATGTGGATCCAGGCGATGAAGGCTTCGCTGAAGTTCACTTTCAGCCATCGTACCAGAGGACCCTGCAGACACCAGACACGGCTTTGTTGTACACATCGTTGTTGGAAAACTACTAGCTTAGAACATAGCTTGACAATCGGATCACATGATCGAGTTGTTAAGATCACACTGACTCGTTTCTATGGTTTATTATGAGATGATTCTGATCATTTAGACATCCTCGGGCATGATGTATGATCAGTAAGCTTCATCACTTGGACCAGTGCAAAGTACAGAACTACAGAAGCCCAAGACTTTATAAATATACAAAATGTAATGTTTGGGTGATATTTCAGAAGTAGTCTTTTAATGTTGTTTGCACTTACAGATTTAATTTTAGATTGAAATAATTTCCAGTGGACAAATCAGTAGCTCAGGGGCCAGAGAGAATGTCTATTAGTTTATTTCTTTTAGGGCTAACAGTTTTTTTTTCTTTTCTTTCCTTTTAGCGTTGAACTCTTTTTGGTTATCGCTGATTTATTTGGGGGGGAAAAACATTCCAGTCTCTTGCTATAAGTGATAAAACATACGCTATATTGCCAAATGTTTTGGGACATCCCTCCAAATCACTGAATTCAGGTGTTGTTTTTCAGGGATTTAGTTCCAGTGAAAGGAACTCTTAATGCTTCAGCATACCAAGACATTTTGGACAATTTCATGCTCCCAACTTTGTGGGAACAGTTTGGAGATGACCCCTTCCTGTTCCAACATGACTGCACACCAGTGCACAAAGCAAGGTGCATAAAGACATGGATGAGCGAGTTTGGTGTGGAGGAACTGCACAGAGTCCTGACCTCAACCTGATAGAACACCTTTGGGATGAATTAGAGCAGAGACCAGCATCAGTGCCTGACCTCACAAATGTGCTTCTAGAGGAATGGTCAAAAATTCCCATAAACCTCCTAAACCTTGTGGAAAGCCTTCCCAGAAGAGTTGAAGCTGTTATAGCTGCAAAGGATGGGCCAACTCCATATTACATTCATGTGCATGTAAGGAAAGTCAAGTTCCTCCATATCAAACTCGCTCATCCATGTCTTAATGGACCTTGCTTTGTGCACTGGTGTGCAGTCATGTTGGAACAGGAAGGGGTCATCCCCAAACTGTTCCCACAAAGTTGGAAGCATGAAATTGTCCAAAATGTCTTGGTGTGCTGAAGCATTAAGAGTTCCTTTCATTGGAACTAAGGGGCCAACCCCTGAATTCAATGAGTTGGAGAGGTGTCCCAAAACTTTTGCCAATATAGTGTATCAAGTTTGCCCACTGATTTTTTGTTTATGGAGCAAAGAAAACAATCATCATAAACTCCTTTGTTTACCTTAGTGTGCACTTTGACAACCAAACTAACTAACTGTATATTATAATATGGCAGTCAACACTTTTCGCCTTGTCAAATAGTATGAGCCGATTCCTTATGAGAAAGCGTTTGTTTGGAAACACTTAGACTGATCCATACAAACTGCTTCTTCTTATCGGTGGAGAGTCTCGTCATCTCCTCTTTGTCCGCCTTCAATTCCTCCTCGTTGTACTGGAAATCTCGTACGACAAACCTGCAATACACGACACATCTTACCGGGAGGTTACGAAGATCCAATGGATCTACAAACAATGCAATAATAATCATTCTGGTCATTCTGGTAACATTATTATTCGACTGTCCAACATATACAGTAGGTCCATTTGAATGACTTGTTACTATGGAAACGATGAAATCAAGATCAGTTGATTAATAGCCGGCACTACCGTCAGAGCCGTGCAGTTACGGAAACTTAAATCAACACCTTCTGACCAATCGTATTCAAGTATTAAAAATGAAAGCTCCACTGTACTTGTTCTCTCTGGCTTTGTGCCTGAAGTCGTCGATGGCTTTGCGGAACAGCGTGACGCTGAACAGCCCGCTCTCCTGATCCTCAAACAGCAAACTGTGGAGAAGCGAAGGACATAGTTAGTCCAGCAGGTCATTATATCCCTCTATTTTTCACTGTATTCAATTTTACAGAATTACTGGCACCCTTCAAGAGAGTGGGAAACAACTGTGAAAATAAAAATTGCTCACAAAAACCATATATATACGGTAAACATTAATGCCATCTCAAAAAGATAATAAGAAATAAACATCTCTGGGTTTCTTCAACAGACTTTTCACCCTCATGACTCATTCATTCATTGTCCACCGCTTATCCGATCTATCCTCGGGTCACGGGGAGCCTGTGCCTATCTCAGGCATCATTGGGCATCAAGGCAGGATACACCCTGGACGGAGTGCCAACCCATCGCAGGGCACACACACACTCTCATTCACTCACACAATCACACACTACGGACAATTTAGAGATGCCAATTAACCTACAATGCATGTCTTTGAACCGGGGGAGGAAACCGGAGTACCCGGAGGAAACCCCCGAGGCACAGGGAGAACATGCAAACACCACACACACACATGGCGGAGGCGGGAATCAAACCCCCAACCCTGGAGGTGTGAGGCAAACGTGCTAACCACCAAGCCACCGTGCCCCCAACCGGCCATAACTCAAATTTAATTAATTTTCTCCCAAAATCCAGACTATAAAATCAATCTGATCATTACGCCTCACCAAATTCTTCCTTTAATATATTTATTTTTTTTAAAACTATGATGATTTGTTAACAAGCTGCACTAATTACCTACGCTTTTCCCACACACAGCAGCTTCTGAACTTTTAGATATTTGCATGAATTAACCTGGCTCGTGGATTAGAAAGATCTGAGCTTACTTTGTGGAACGGGGCACCACCATTTCCGCGAGAGTCTCGTACGTCTTCTGCCAGTCTCCATAATTCGTCCTGAGGAAAGACGGTATCGATTGTTAAGTCTTTACAGGGCGAGAGTTTAAACTCTGAGAGCTGCCAAAAAATCCCAAACAAGCATCACTTACTTCGGGACCACCACCAACAGAGTGATGAGGTACTCAGAGTCGAGCACAAAGTCCTCTTTCTTTACGATATCGGCCAAGCTGCGGGTCAGCAGGCTCCCCCTGAGGACACGGGCGTTATACGAGTTATTCGTTTTGAAACAGAAAAACTGAATTTATTTTGAAATATGTAGCTTTAGAAACTGCAAGTATCTTTTGTATATCAATTATTATTATATATTAATATATATTCATTCTCAATATCTTTTTAAATTAAAAGATGCTGTAGGGCATATAGAGACTATGAAGATTAAATTTGTAATATATAAATATATATACACAAATATACATACAGCGGTCACAATCGCACGTGTTAAATACTGATAACTATTTTGCTTTGATTTCTTTATTTTGCCTCATGCTTCATTACGGAACCACATTCCATTCTTAACTTCCTAAAAAGACATAAAAATGTCTTATTAGTTGATTTACTGTCAAAACGAGACAATAAATATGTTACTTTTTTATTTAAAAAAATGTATTATATAGGTTTGTGATGTCATGGTTAGAATTTGGATTGTTATATTTTTACAGGATACACCCACAATTTATTTTAATTCTATAGCTGATCAATTGTAACATTAGGATTCTATTTTATTTAAAACAAACTTTTGCACACGATGTAGAGCGCATTATGCTTGAATTCCTGCTTGGTAGTGTTTTACCTTCACAATACCCCATTTGTTGACGGACGGAAGGAAGGAAGGAAGGAAGGACGGAAGGAAGGAAGGAAGGAAGGATGGAAGGAAGGAAGGAAGAAAGAAAGACAGACAGACAGAAAGAAATAAAGATAGACAGAGACAGAAAGAAAGAAATAAAGAAAGAAAAAGAAAGAAAGAAAGACAGAGACAGATAGACAGATAGAAAGACAGGCAGACAGAAAGACGGAGACAGAAGAAAGAAAGAAAGAAAGACAGAAAGAAAAAAGAAAGAAAGAAAGAAAGAAAGAAAGAAAGAAAGAAAAAGATATAAAGAAAGAAAGAAAGACAGACAGAAAAAAGAAAGAAAGAAAAAGATAGAAAGAAAGAAAGAAAGAAAGAAAGAAAGAAAGAAAGAAAGAAAGAAAGAAAAAGATATAAAGAAAGAAAGAAAGACAGACAGACAGAAAAAAGAAAGAAAGAAAGACAGATAGACAGATAGAAAGACAGGCAGACAGAAAGACGGAGACAGAAGAAAGAAAGAAAGACAGACAGACAGAAAAAAGAAAGACAGAGACAGATAGACAGATAGAAAGACAGGCAGACAGAAAGACGGAGACAGAAGAAAGAAAGAAAGAAAGACAGAAAGAAGAAAGAAAGAAAGAAAGAAAGAAAGAAAGAAAGAAAGAAAGAAAGAAAAAGATATAAAGAAAGAAAGAAAAAGATATAAAGAAAGAAAGAAAAAGATATAAAGAAAGAAAGAAAGACAGACAAACAGACAGAAAAAAGAAAGAAAGAAAGAAAGAAAGAAAGAAAAAGATATAAAGAAAGAAAGAAAGACAGACAGACAGAAAAAAGAAAGAAAGAAAGAAAGAAAGAAAGAAAGAAAGAAAGAAAGAAAGAAAGAAAGAAAAGCAGACAGAAAGAAAGAAAGAAAGAAAAGCAGACAGAAAGAAAGAAAGAAAGAAAAGCAGACAGAAAGAAAGACAGAGACAGAAGAAAGAAAGAAAGAAAGAAAGAAAGAAAGAAAGAAAGAAAGAAAGAAAGAGATAAAAAGAAAGAAAGAAAAAGATATAAAGAAAGAAAGAAAGACAGACAGACAGAAAAAAGAAAGAAAGAAAGAAAGAAAGAAAGAAAGAAAGAAAGACAGACAGAAAAAAGAAAGAAAGAAAGAAAGAAAGAAAGAAAGAAAGAAAAGCAGACAGACAGAAAAAAGAAAGAAAGAAAGAAAGAAAGAAAAAGATATAAAGAAAGGAAGAAAGAAAAAGATATAAAGAAAGAAAGAAAGAAAGAAAGAAAGAAAGAAAGAAAGAAAGAAAGAAAGAAAAAGATATAAAGAAAGAAAGAAAGAAAGAAAGAAAGAAAGAAAGAAAGAAAAAGATATAAAGAAAGAAAGAAAGACAGACAGACAGAAAAAAGAAAGAAAGAAAGAAAGAAAAGCAGACAGAAAGAAAGAAAGAAAGAAAAGCAGACAGAAAGAAAGAAAGAAAGAAAAGCAGACAGAAAGAAAGACAGAGACAGAAGAAAGAAAGAAAGAAAGAAAGAAAGAAAGAAAGAAAGAAAGAAAGAAAGAAAGAAAGAAAGAAAGAAAGAAAAAGATATAAAGAAAGAAAGAAAGAAAGAAAAGCAGACAGAAAGAAAGACAGAGACAGAAGAAAGAAAGAAAGAAAGAAAGAAAGAAAGAAAGAAAGAGATAAAAAGAAAGAAAGAAAAAGATATAAAGAAAGAAAGAAAGACAGACAGACAGAAAAAAGAAAGAAAGAAAGAAAGAAAGAAAGAAAGAAAGAAAGACAGACAGAAAAAAGAAAGAAAGAAAGAAAGAAAGAAAGAAAGAAAGAAAGAAAGAAAGAAAGAAAGAAAGAAAAAGATATAAAGAAAGAAAGAAAGACAGACAGACAGAAAAAAGAAAGAAAGAAAGAAAGAAAGAAAGAAAGAAAGAAAGACAGAGACAGAAGAAAGAAAGAAAGAAAGAAAGAAAGAAAGAAAGAAAGAAAAAAAGAGATAAAAAGAAAGAAAGAAAGAAAGAAAGAAAGAAAGAAAGAAAGAGATATAAAGAAAGAAAGAAAGACAGACAGACAGAAAAAAGAAAAAGACAAAGAAAGAAAGAAAGAAAGAAAGAAAGAAAGAAAGAAAGAAAGAAAGAAAGAAAGAAAGAAAGACAGAAAAAAGAAAGAAAGAAAGAAAGAAAGAAAGAAAGAAAGAAAGAAAGAAAAGCAGACAGAAAGAAAGACAGAGACAGAAGAAAGAAAGAAAGAAAGAAAAAAAGACAGAAAGAAAGACAGAGACAGAAGAAAGAAAGAAAGAAAGAAAAAGATATAAAGAAAGAAAGAAAGAAAGAAAGAAAGAAAGAAAAGCAGACAGAAAGAAAGACAGAGACAGAAGAAAGATAAAAAGAAAGAAAGAAAGAAAGAAAGAAAGAGATAAAAAGATAAAAAGAAAAAAAGAAAGAAAGAAAGAAAGAAAGAAAGAGATAAAAAGAAAGAAAGAAAGAAAGAAAGAAAGAAAGAAAGAAAGAAAGAAAGAGATAAAAAGAAAGAAAGAAAGAAAAAAGAGATAGAAAGAAAGAAAGAAAGAAAGAAAGAAAGAGATAAAAAGAAAGAAAGAAAGAGAAAAAAAAGAAAGAAAGAAAGAAAGAAAGAAAGAAAGAGATAAAAAGAAAGAAAGAAAGAAAGAAAAAAGAGATAAAAAGAAAGAAAGAAAGAGATAAAAAGAAAGAAAGAAAGAAAGAAAGAAAGAGATAAAAAAAAGAAAGAAATAAAGAAAGAAAGAAAGAAAGAAAGAAAAAGATAAAAAGAAAGAAAGAAAGAAATAAAGAGATAAAAAGAAAGAAAGAAATAAAGAGATAAAAAGAAAGAAAGAAAGAAAGAAAGAAAGAAAGAAAAAGAAAGAAAGAAAAAGAAAGAAAGAAAGAAATAAAGAGATAAAAAGAAAGAAAGAAAGAAAGAAAGAAAGAAAGAAAAAGAAAGAAAGAAAGAAAGACCTCTGACCCTTGAATTTAAACCCTAGTCTTAAAGTAAATGTATGTGAAGAGAGTCAGTAACAGCTGCTCAGTGTTCTTCACTCACGCGTTCTTCCTCTCCAGGTTCTGCAGGTTTCCCTTCAGGTTGTTGTAGGCTGAAGCTCGAGCCTTTAAATCGTTATCAATCTGTGTTACTTGCTGTTACCAGCAGAGGGAGACAGAAGTTGAATTATTTAGCATACTAGTGACACGTCTCGTATACACACACACACACACACACACACACACACACACACACACACACACACACACACACACACAGCATGTACACACTCCCACAAACCCCCAAAGTGCCTTGTACATCATGAGCATTATTCATAATACATTCATGTAAACTCGCCTTAGATATGATTTCAGATATGTTCTTCAATGATTGCTTAATGGGGTATTTTGCCATGTCCCACTGGAACCTCGTGATGTAGGTGATCAGATCCACTGAAAAATCACAAAGTAGAAAATTAAGAATAAGAAAAAAAAAAAAAAAAAAAAAGAAGGCTCAAAGATTTGGTGTGGAGATGAAGGAGATGCTTGTTCACCTCCGTTTGCCAGCAGGTTCTCTTGAACTTTATCACGGCTGTCCTCCAACACGTCGGCCATGTACTGCGCCACCTTCTTCACCACACTGCAAACCGCATCAAACACACATCACACCCTGTTACCATCCTGTACTGTCCTCAGAAAACACACTTTACTGAGAGCTTCAAAGGCAAACTGAGAATTCGGTGCGAACAGAGAGAGGGAAAAAAAAAAAAGGAAGAAATCAGAAAATGGAATTCTTCAACCTTTTTTTTCCTCACAGGATTATAAAGAAATGCTCGTTAGCATTAAAAACATTGACTATTATTTGAACAGTGGGTATGTTGCTGTTTTAGGGTCATGAAAACATTTTGCTGTGACAAACAAGGCACTATATAGACTGAGTGACTGACTGACTGACTGACTGACAGACAGACAGACAGACAGATAACTAGACAGACAGACTGACTGACAGATAGATAGACAGACAGACAGACAGACAGACAGACAGATAGATAACTAGACAGACAGACAGATAGACAGACTGACAGATAGATAGACAGACAGACAGATAACTAGACAGACAGACAGACAGACAGACAGATAGATAGATAACTAGACAGACAGACAGACAGACAGACAATTTTCTCAGAAGGACTGAAATCGTTTTCAAGAATTCGGATTATACCAGGCGGTCCACACTTTTCTCACTGAGGCCCACAATTCTCATACTATCTATACCGATAAAAAGAAAAGAAAAAACAAACTCGCTCAAAACTCAAAACTCACTCAAATCCTTACACTTGCCCATTATTCCTGCTTCTAACACATCGACTAATATATCCCACCCACTAACTAACAGGTGCCATGATGAGCAGATAATCAGTGTTTCACTTCACCCGTCATTGCTCATAATGTTATGCCTAATCAGTGTATATCCAGGAGGCTGTCAGAATGACTCATCTGTGAATTTTGAGTTTTCAGAGCTTCCAGACACTTATAAATAGATCTTTGCAACTGCGCTTTAGACATAAGTCATGAGTTTTAAATATGACTGAGGAAAGAGGTGCTGGTGTGTCACCAAACTGCTAATAGTTAATTTTAGCTAGGGACAGCGGACATCACACTGCTGAGTGAGATTCCTCAGCACGCTAAAAAAGCAGGAGAAACCTGAACACTGAGCCTGTCTTAACTAATCGCATCATTGCAAACACAAAATTTCACAGAATACAAAACTGAAACAGTCACTGGGTGAGACTGGAAAAGTTTGTTCAGTTCAAAGAGAAGAGTGGGACCAGAGTGATGGTTTGCACTGCAATATTTTCCTGGAGAGTGAAGAGAGGGAAAAAAAAAATACCTCTCCACAAAAGAGTCCAACTTGGCCAGCTCGTCCGAGAGTCCGACTAAAACATCTAACGTCCCGACCTGCAGGGGAACCGAGAGACACAGGCTTTGATCAGAAAGCAGCATGATGGAGCAAAGAAAACGCAGTCAGGCTGTGTTTGATCAGTCAGAGCTTTGCGAGGCGCCGCCTGTGTTCTCGCTTCATCGGGCGCAAACAAACTTATAAAGGGGTACAAACTGGGTACAACACCAAGAAAAGGGTGCCAATACTATATTCTTTCGCAAAGACACAGAGATGTTTCTGTAATCGTTACTAGTCTATATTTAAAATAAAAAAGGAAAGAAACTGTGATAGAATCCCTATGCACGTAAGCACTGCGTAGTCCTTTGTCTCCTTAAAGCCAGTAAAACATTAGTCCTTGTGAAAGTTTTTCTGAACATGAAACTCTTTAAGAGAAGTAAGGAGACCGCTCATACCATAACGTAAAGATTCTTGCAAGAGGAACTGAAAAGGTTTTTTACTCAAATAGAGAAGTCCAATTTCCTCAGATGGGAAATGCACAAAACTAGCAAACAGTTCCGTCTGACAAATGAACCCAAGTACTACGGATGGAATTTGTTCACAATACATCAGTTTGTGTCATTTATTCACAGCACAGATGAATAAATAATAGAAATGGCTGAACCTTGAGGTCCGGGATGTTGAACTTGTTGTTAGTGGACAGGTTGTTGGTGCGAGTGGTGGCCACCATCAGTTTATCCCATGTCTGCTGGCAGGTTTTCTCTCCAGGAGCCGAGATCAACCAGAACTCCGTCATGACTGCACACTGAGGCACATAAAACAGCCAAGAGCTTGCTTTTATTACGTACACAATCCTACATACAGGATATGCGTGTAGTCTTGGTCTCTGGAGGTTTTAAAAAATGCTATATTGATTTGCTGAGGTTTGACCCTTTCTACAAAATTATTGACAATTCACAGCACAGCTTCAAACCTAAAGTCTGAAGCTAGCTCAACATTTTTTTTTTTATCTTGATAAATGGGATTAACATTTGCCTCAATTAATTTAAAACTACCAGCAAAATGGCACTTTGAGTACAAGGCTTACATTTTATTTTTGGACATACATTAATTCACCCGTGAAAAATCCGAGCTAATTTACTCGCAGTTAGCTAACCGGCTAGTTAAATTATCTTCCGTTAGCACTCTTGCTAACTATTGTCACTACTCGATCCGTACCGGAAACACGATGTGTACTGCGCATGTGCGGAAATGCGTATGCGTCTTGTCAGCGATTTACGGCAGTTAATACGAAATACGGCACGCATTTACTCATACTGTTGTGAGTTTCCGCACATGCGCAGTACAAATCGTGCTGCCGGTACGGATCGAGTAGTAACTATTTTCAGTGTTTGTTTGTTTTTTAATTGCATATGAACATATATAACAACAAGAGAAATACCATGTTGCATATAAATGCCATCAGTAACAACTATTTTCAGTGGAAAGTAGCTAAAGCCTAATGGAAGTGTCGCTAAATGACAGCGTGCGCTAATTAGCATATTCGTGACGTCACCTTATCTATTTGCATTTGTCCGAGAATTTCTGCGCTCACATACTGTGTTTTAATAAAGCTGTTCTCAATCACATACCTTTCTGTTTCTGTTGCCAGACAACGGAATAATGACTGAAACGCGGCCGATTAAGATAACATATTAATCCACAAATTCGAGCTTTTACTGCGAAGTTTACTGGCACTTAGCTAACCGGCTAGTTATCTTACTTTTATTATATTACTGACGGCTTATAGACGCGGGGGCGTTCCCAAAATTTGCATATTCATACACATGTTAATACATATTCATATATAATTGCGTTGTTGGTGAAAAAAAAAACAAAAATAAAAACCCAGAAATGTTAATAATCGACTTTTGCAGTTTACTGAGTAATTAAACATATACATAAAGCAATGTATTATTCTATAAATGTTATTTTAATTATTTAAAATGACACCTAATGGGATTTGACCGTCAGTAGAGTAACCGCTGTATTAAACATGGCTGTATGTCAAATGCCTTCGTCCCCACTATATAGATGCACTACATAGGTTAAGAAGTAACGTTAACGTTAAGGGTTTATACGCTGACCTGTGTAGTGCACCACGTCGTACAAGACAGTAATCGGATCGAGCCGATTAAAAAGCGCATGATTTATCGCCCGCACCGAGCAGTACTATTTAATAAATAAAAATATTTTTTTTAATAATTCTAGACACAAACTACAAAAAAAAACAATCATGTCAGCAATCTGCTGAACTTGCTAATATTATTTTGCAATTTTTGCCTCGAACACACTCAATGATCATATTGTGTTTTTGCGAGGCACTGTAATGTTTGCACCGTAATATTATAACGTGTGATTTTATGCACCTTATGATGTGTTTATTTATATAATAACTCGTATATATTTGGCTAACGCTAGCTTGCTTTGGAAAGGTTATAAAGCTAACATGGCTAAAAGCTAGCTGCCATTATATTTCGAGGCAAAGCAACAATGCAGAAGGAATGTTAAAATGAATTAAGTCACAGAAAATCGGCTTACCTGGGCTAGGTGAGGATAGACGTGTGAAAAAAGCAGATAAAATACTTAGTAGTGTCTATGATTGGGTTATTATTTAAAGCGGTAAATCGTACGAATGGATATTCATAATGTCATAACAGTGGTGTTTCCAGAGCGCGTCACAGTCAGCTGATCCGGTGGAGGAGGAGCTTCCCTGGCTTCACAGCGCCATCTAATGCAGGGGAGGTGCTACTGCACGCACACGTTGAATTTACACTATCTTGCCAAAAGTCATGAATTCAGGTGTGGTTTTCAGGGGTTGGGCTTGGCCCCTTAGTTCCAGTGAAAGGAACTCTTCATGCTTCAGCATACCAAGACATTTTGGACAAAGAGTTGAAGCTGTTATAGCTGCAAAGGGCGGGACAACTCCATATTAAATTCATGGGCATGTAAAGGCAGACGTCCCAAAACTTTTGGCAATATAGTGTATATAATTCAATACTCAGTCACAAGTGAGTTTTGTCATAAAATGTGGGTACCGTGAATGGTCACATGACCTGAAACTTAGAAAGCAAGATTGGTTAGTGGTTAGCACATTTGCCTCACACCTCCAGGGTTGGGGGTTTGATTCCCGCCTCCGCTGTGTGTGTGGAGTTTGCATGTTCTCCCCGTGCCTTGGGGGTTTCTTCCTCTGGTCCAAAAACATGCATGGCAGGGTGTATCCTGCCTTGATGCCCAATGACACCTGAGATAGGCACAGGCTCCCCGTGAGCCGAGAATAGATCGGATAAGCGGTAGACAATAAATGAATATACCTAAATCTTAAATAACGGCAGGTTGTGCTGTCATGTAAATGTAATCCATGATGTGATGTCATTCAGCACTGTTTAATGTATGCTTATATTTTACAAGCCTGGCATTCAGGTACTAACCTAGGAATGACAGTTCAGGAAACAATACAACACTGACTTACAGCAAAAGTAATAAAAATCAGAAGAATTCTAATGTATGGCCTTTTATTCTTATTGTATTATAAGTAGATTTCAAGAAAGTACTCTAAAACATGCCTGACATTTGATGTGAATTTAGTTATCTGGTGATTTATTCCTCTGAATTTTGAGGGGAAGTTCATAAGTGCATGGAAGCTCTTTTTTTCTAAGGAAGTGTAAACACTGTGGGAATTATAAAATTATGAGCAAAGCTATTGGCAGTTTGAAATAGCAGAAATTAAATATACTTATTAATCACACAAAACATAAACACATACAGTTGTGCTCAAACGTTTGCATACCTTGGGAGAATTTGCGAGATGTGTACCATTTTTTAAAGAAAACATGAGTGAGAAGGCAAAATAAATATATTTTATTTCTTATAGAACTCAAGTTCATATGTAAGGCATAACAGAATGGCGCAATCATCAAACAAAACATGACAATAAAGAGAATGAGGAAATAATCCCTGCTCAAAAGTTTGCATACCTTTCGAACTTAATATGGTGTATTGCCCCCTTTAGCATCAATGATGACATGCAGTCTTTTGTAATAATTGTGCATGAGGTCCTTAATTGTCTCAGGTGGTATAGCTGACCATTCTTCTTGGCAAAATGCCAATGGAGGGTCAACTTGGCCTTGTGCTTTGGATCGTCATCATGTTGGAACATCCAAGAGCGTGCCATGCGCAGCTTTCGTGCTGAGAATGCAAATTGTCTGCCAGTATTTCCTGATAATGTACTGCATTCATCTTGCAAACAATTTTGACTAACTTCCCTGTGCCACTGGAGCTCACACAGCCCCAAAAGATAAGAGATCCACCACCAAGCTTTACAGTGGGGATGGTGTACTTTTCACTGTAGGCCTTGTTGACTCCTCTCCAAACATAGTGTTTATGGTTATGAACATAAAGTTCAATTTTGGTCTCATCACTCCAAATGACTCTGCTCCAGAAGCTGTGAGGCTTATCTAGGTGCTGTCTGGCGTAATGAAAGCGGGCCTTTTTGTGGCATGGGCGCAGTAACGGCTTTCTCCTGGCAACTTGACCGTGCAAGTCATTTGTGTTCAAGTACCTCCTTATTGTGCTTCTTGAAACAACTCCACTTTTTTCCAGAGCAGCCTGTATTTCTCTCAAAGTCGTTTGTGGGTTTCTCTTCGCGTCCCGAACAATTCTTCATGCAGTAGTTGGTGAAATCTTTCTTGGTCTACCTGACCATGGCTTAGTATCAACAGAACCTCTTATTTTCCACCTCTTTATCAGAGTTTGAACAGTACTGACTAGCATTTTCAAGTGTTGAGATATTTTATATCATTTTCCTGCTTTATAAAGTTCAACTACCTTATTACACAGCTCCATTGGCAGTTCTTTTGTCTTCCCCATCATGCAGTATCCAGCCAAGTCAGTGCATCACCTCATGTGCAGAGAAACTCACTGACTATTTATGCACAGACACCAATTACAATTACAATGAGTCACGGGAGTGGAAACTTCCCTTTAATAACCATTTAACTTGTCAACCTGTGTGTTTATAATGTGGCCAAACATTCAAGGATATGTAAACTTTTGATCAGCGTTGTTTGGGTGATTTCAGTTATCATTAGGTTTTAAACAACTATGTGATAATTAATGACTTCACATGACCCCTATCCCTAAATAAGAAAAAAAATCTTTTGCATTATCAGTCTTATTTTCCAAATAAATGGCAATGTTTAACAATTTCTTTCAGGGTATACAAACTTTTGAGCACAACTGTATATGATCTGTGGCAGTTGTCACAGAGAGTTTGAGCGATTTTGCTAATAAAAATGGGCAAAGAATTGCAATGTGCCAAGCTGATAGAGGCAGCAGACCTGCAGCTATAATTGCAATTGCAAAGGTGGTTCTACCAGAGGGGTGAATACTTGTGCACCAAACAGCTTTTTTCTTGGAGTAACATTTGTGCCCCAAAAAAGATATTTTCATGTGTCAAACCAATTGTGTAAATAAAATCGTAAAAATCCCAATTATGTCAAGGATGTGAACCTACAAAATGTGGACAAGTTCTGTTTTGAACATTCCAGGTTTTTAGGGTTGGCTTCTCCCTGGAGGTTAGATTCAGGAATGCCCAGTCAGCCGCCCCGTCCGAGGGAGGCACGGCCTTCTGTATTTGGACCGAAGTCCTACTTCCTGTCCAGGGGTCTCCCCCACCCTGCATTTGAGGAAAAACCCACAAAGGGATCTGTTTGTGGAGTTCAGCAGGTCTGGGTTGCATTGTGTTGGGACACAATGCCGGGACTGACTGGAGCCGAACGCTCAGATCAAAAGGCAAGCTCTGCTGCCCAGCGGCTGGCGTCTGTCCAGGCGACGGGGACAATATCTAGGCACGCGTCGCCTAATCAGTCACCCGCATGCATATCAGGGTGGCAGGAGGAGAATATCGGTAGCTGTTTAGTCTCCAGCGACATCCGTGTCGCTAGCGTGTTGTTACAACAATTCCTTAGTTTCCCAAATGTCATCAGCATATGAGGGTCATTGCTTTCTAAATATAGACTGAAAAACCAGCATTTCCAGTAAAGAGGTTCTGGGGCGGGGGATATAATGGTCTTATATCGTATATGGAAGATATACAGAAAACAGTATATGGTTTTGTTATTAGCATCCATATCAGATCATTTATTGTTAGCAAATAACTTTTGGACTTTTGTGCAAAATGAAGCATGACAGCACCACTAATGGCTGTAAGGAAAATACACTGAATGGTATGAAGAAGTGAGGCTAGGGCTTATTTCTTTCTAGCCAGACTCTAGACTCATGCAGCCTATCAGTAATGGTCATGTCAGGTGATTACAAAAAGGCTTTTCACATTTAATGTCGTTCTAAACCCTGATTTTAGCACCAGGTTATATCGTACATGCACATGAATGCACATGAATTTAATATGGAGTTGGCCCGCCCTTTTTAGCTATAACAGCTTCAACTCTTCTGGGAAGGCTTTCCACAAGGTTTAGGAGTGTGTTTATGGGAATTTATGACCATTCCTCTAGAAGTGCATTTGTGAGGTCAGGCACTGATGCTGGACAAGAAGGCCTGGCTCACAGTCTCCGCTCTAATTCATCCCAAAGGTGTTCTAAGGGGTTGAGGTCAGGACTCTGTGCAGGCCAGTCAAGTTCCTCCACACCAAACTCGCTCGTCCATGTCTTTATGGACCTTGCTTTGTGCACTGGTGTGCAGTCATGTTGAAACAGGAAGGAGTCATCCCCAAACTGTTCCCACAAAGTTGGGAGCATGAAATTGTCATAAATGTCTTGGTATGCTGAAGCATTAAGAGTTCCTTTCACTGGAACTAAGGGGCCGAGCCCAAACCTTGAAAAAACAACACCTGAACACCTTTTTGCACCCCCAGATTTATCACAACCTTTGCTTATTACAGTAGAAATGTCATTATAACAGAGGCTGCTTTTAATACATGAATTTCTTTTCTGGGTTTTTTTCTCAGTAGTACCCATGAGCATTTTTATATTTCCATCTAAAGAGCTTGTAGTACATCCATTTCCATTTATTGCTCGCTACCATTTAGGAAAACAAAGTGAGAAATATAACTAAGTCTGCACTGATATGCAGAATTTTAATGCTTTAGCCCACTGGACAGTAGGTGTGGTGAGTTCAGCCTTTTAAGGGTAAAGGGTTAAAGATAATGAAGGAGAACACCCAAGATATGCGCCATTGTTATGGTTAAAGCTTGTCTGTTTTTAAGCCGGACTGATATCAGCGTCCTTGAGGTACGTTGGAATGCACTGATGGTGAACATTCTTTAATAATGCTATTAATAATTAATCATTTCAAGCATAGGTTTTATCCAGGCCCAGGTTTATCAGTTATAAATATGTTGTAAAAAAAAAAAAATCCAATGATTTTGGAAATGTGTTTTAGAAACCATAAAAACCAGAGCTTTTGTGTGTTTTTTTTATTGATTTATTTTTGAAAAAGCATGAAAAAGCATACAAAGATCTTTTCATCATTAATAAAAAGAGAAGAAAAAAACATGTATCGTCTGTGCCAATGGCACGGCTTCCATTTTAATTTATTCTGTTGGCAGACACTTTTATGCAAAACAACTTACAAATGATTCAGAGTCCAATCCAGGCATAAATGAGCAATTTAGGATCTTGCTTAGGGACCCAACAAACAACAAAGTCCTGGGATTTAACCTCACAGCCTTCTAGTCATAAGATCAGTCCCTTAATATAACATTACCTACATCTATTTGTAGTCAGTCTTTGGTTAAGGCAAGTCATTTACAGTGTTTAATATACTGTGACATTTATTTATTCATTCCTCTTGAGTAATTATGATGCAGGGGATTCATGGTGGAGCTTGGGAATGCTGGGTAGCAGGAGAGATATATCCTGGATGGGGCACATGTCCATTTCAGGGCACCGAGGACATACACATATGCCCCGAGATCCACTGCAACTGCATCACTTATTGAAGATGAATGAATCTCGAACACAAATTAAATAGTTCTGTCTTCTTTGTTTTGTCCTCTGGTGTAACCATGTCCCTTGTTCCTTAAACAGAAGTATTCAAAACTTTGGTCTATAGTTGCACTCGTTTTGAATAGCCATAACAATGCCATGTGAGATGTGAATTCCTCTTGCACAATGCAAAGCCGTGGGGTGTTACAGCCTGCAGCGGGCAAAACACATGTCCTGCCAACGACAAGCGCCTCAGACTCAGATACTATTCTAATCAGAACAATGGTAATCAAACATCTCGCTGTACTGGGAGCCACTTTAGATGCAACGCAAGATTAGGAGCCATGCAGGCATTTATAGTCCTGCGGGAGTCGGCACAAAATGAGGAACACTTGTTGTGTGGTCCAGAGGGACAAACTTTCACTGGCAATGTGACGCTGAAGCTGCTCGAACAAACAGAGGCATTGTGTCACTTCCCCATTCCAGCTGCACTGGATCATTCGACATTTTCATTCGACTTGGAGTGTTTATTCTACTTGACAAACACGCAAGTGGACATGCGTATATCGTCCTGTGTACAAGGTAACCAATTTACACAAGGTTTAACGTTGATGTGTAACTCAGCAGTGTGTTCATTTCAGGGACTAGATGGATGTGAGGTTAAATTTTGGGTTGAGAAAAACCCTTCGTTGTTACTGTATGTATGCATCCATCCTTTTTCTGACCAGGTAGGAGGGGAAGTCAGGGCACAAGGCAGGGGACACCCTGAACGGGGTACAACCCATTTATGCAAGGCACAATTGCACACTTAAACTACAGACAATTCAGAGATGCTAATCAGCCATGTCTTTGGACTGGGGAGGAAAACAGAGCACCAGGAGGAAACCTCTGAAGCACAAGGAGAATATGCAAGCTCCAAACACACAAACTCATAGATAGATAGATAGATAGATAGATAGATAGATAGATAGATAGATAGATAGATAGATAGATAGATAGATAGATAGATAGATAGATAGATAGATAGATAGATAGATAGATAGATAGATAGATAGATAGATAGATAGATAGATAGATAGATAGATAGAATTGATTGACTGATTGATTAATTAGTTAGTTAAAATAATAAAAATGTTTTAAATATGTACTTTCATGTATCATGTCATAGAATATATGAAATTTACCAACAATACTATACAGACCCTCTATACTAACAATATATAAAATTAATAAACATGTCCATTTTTATTTCAAAATCATATACAATATGTGCAACTATTACAATGCCTGAACAAAATAACATAGAAATGAATGTCAAGAAAAAGAGTGAATTTAATAACAAGGAATTTATGGGAACATAAAATCCCATAATTGGGGACATGAATGGGGACAGTAACAGCCTCACATTTGTTTCCTCTGTTTGTTTTTTTTTCTCTTCATGAGACCCTTGGTGTTAGCGGTCATCACTCCTCCCTCAGAGCAGCTCTCAAATAAAGGAGCCGGATCTGGTTAGCTCATATGCTGGACACAGAGCCTCGAACTGAGAGATGTGCAGAAGAGCTCGCTGACTGGATTAGACAATATTTTTACATTATAACCCTACACTGAAGAGTGCAGTGCAAGAAATATATACAGAGTGTGGGAAACATGCATGTGTGAAAAATGTTATGCTTCAGGTAGGTCTTTCTGTCTGTCTGTCTGTCTGTCTGTCTGTCTGTCTGTCTGTCTGTCTGTCTATCTATCTATCTATCTATCTATCTATCTATCTATCTATCTATCTATATATCTATCTATCTATCTGTCAGTCTGTCTGTTTGTCTATCTATCTATCTATCTATCTATCTATCTGTCTGTCTGTCTGTCTGTCTGTCTGTCTGTCTGTCTGTCTGTCTGTCTGTCTGTCTGTTTATCTATCTATCTGTTTGTCTGTCTATCTATCTATCTATCTATCTATCTATCTATCTATCTATCTATCTATCTATCTATCTGTCTGTCTGTCTGTCTGTCTGTCTGTCAGTCAGTCTGTCTGTCTGTCTGTTTGTCTATCTATCTATCTATCTATCTATCTATCTATCTATCTATCTATCTATCTATCTATCTATCTATCTATCAGTTTGTCTATCTATCTATCTATCTATCTATCTATCTATCTATCTATCTATCTATCTATCTATCTGTCTGTCTGTCTGTCTGTCTGTCTGTCTGTCAGTCTGTCTATTTATCTGTCTGTCTATCTATCTATCTATCTATCTATCTATCTATCTATCTATCTATCTATCTATCTATCTATCTGTCAGTCTGTCTATCTATCTATCTATCTATCTATCTATCTATCTATCTATCTATCTATCTATCTATCTATCTATCTGTCAGTCTGTCTATCTATCTATCTATCTATCTATCTATCTATCTATCTATCTATCTATCTATCTATCTATCTATCTATCAGTTTGTCTGTTTATCTATCTATCTATCTATCTATCTATCTATCTATCTATCTATCTATCTATCTATCTATTATTTATGTATTTATTTATTTGTTTATTTATTTATTCCCCAGCAAATTCTATCTATCTGTCTATTTATCTGTGTATTTTTCCCTTTTCCTATATATTTATAAATGTCTTATATAAATATCTGTAACTAATTTTTAATATCCATGTGCGTGTGTGTTTTACGGATAAACAAATCATAAAATTATTATTATTCTGCCGATCTCCCCAAATACAAAAAAGAGACCTTATATTTTAAATAAAAAATCATTAACCTTGTTTTAACAAGACGTAACGTGAACACACGTATTTCTATGACGTGTAGTAGACCAGAGACATTAGTGGTTACGTCTCAAATCGTATAATTGTGTACTAACTAGTTGTTTACTTCAGGTAGATAAAACTATACAGTGTGTATATTGCGGGTAGTATTTATAATTTTTTAAAACATAAACCCCGCCCCTGCCACCGTAGACAGCTTTGATACAGGCGTTCCTGGATTGGTCCTGCCATCTGATTGGCTTATACACCCGCAAAAAAGTAACCCCTCCCATTTAATTTCTCAACGTCTACGCTTGAAGGAAGTAGCTTAACTAGCATGCTAGGCGTGTTTCAGCTTCACCGTACTTAGTATTGATATCTGCGTTCGGGTGTTGATAAATATATATATGGCCGTCAGAATTCGTCATTTTATCTTTGTTAAAGGTGTTCCCACTATTTTGTAAACATTCCGCCGAAAAAGAGAAGACGGTTTAACCCTTTCTCTGGGAATTTCTTTCGGGTAAGTAAGCTAAGCTTTATCAAACAGCTCCCAGCGCTCGTGGGTGGAAATTAAGCCGTATTGCTTCCTGTATTTATCTCAACCGGAAAAAATGTTTAAAATGTATCATGCCGGCTATTTATATATATTACAAACAAGAATATACATACAATAAAATGTAATATATTGTGTTATTTAAGGTGCGTATTTAGCTACCCAGCTTAGCGGTCACCGCAGTCTTAGTGAGTTAAGGTTATAACACTGTAACTACTTACTAACTGGATAAGTAGTTGGTTAGTTATATGGCTTAGTTAACCTTATCTATAAATTTGTATGTAAATTTCTGTTTAAGAAGCTGATTAAACTCGAACATTGTTCTTCCTGTCAAACTCATAAATTTGGCTGATGGCGTCATATCCGGTCTGCAGAGTGGCGCTTGCCCTTGTGCGAAAAATAACATACAAAGTACACGTTGAATTACTCAGTGTTATTGTAAATAAACACGTCTTAAGTATTTTTACGACCCATTATTATTATTATTATTATTATTATTATTATTATCGTGTTTCACAACTCTATTTTCTATATTGGATAATTGCTTTAATGCGCATGCGCACCGTTCCTATTAAGCATTTTAGGTGTATATGCTCAATCATTATTTGTTTAATATTGGTGCTGTATTGTGTATTCTTCTGCAGATAAGATTCAATTTTTGCACATCATCCCAAGTTGCTGTTAAGTGCGAAAATTTGTATCCCTCATGTGTTTTCCATGGGAAAAAGCTTCAATCAAATAATTTTAAATATAAAACAAAGTCAATATCTCAGGACTAATTCTAAGCAGGTATTTGGGCTGTTTCTGGCCCAAGCTATTGGATTCGACAAGTTTTCTGAGCCGTACTACTGACAAATATTACCCCATACTGTTTTACAGCAACAACAGAAGCTTGCTTAGTCATCTTGTTTGATGTTTCTATTGGATTAGTTTCAGATATCGGCTGATGGACAGCCACGTAGAACGGATCTATTCCTATTATAAATGTTTGGCCGTGAGCTTTCTGTTCTACAAATCTTGCTTGAAGATGAAGATAGGCTTATGTGACGTGTAACGTAGTTACAACATAAACATTTGGAGACAGGTTATCGGAGAATATTGACACACACTGGCCATTTTGTACTTGTGCTAATGAAGGAACATCTATGCAACAAACCAAAAGTTTCATAAGTTTTCACCCACTTCAGCTTATCAACATTTTGTAGTATTGAACTGCAGTGGATATGTAATTGGAATTAGATGATGATATAAAAGTATAATGTTAACAAGTAATTTTAAAATAAAAAGATAAAAATAAAACAAAAAAAATTTGTGATTGCTGTGTAACCCTGATGTTAAAAAAAACATTCGTTTTTTTAGTTTTAACTTACATTAGTTGCATTTGCATGTCATATAATTATTTAAATGCAGTAACATAGAAATCAGTTGTTACTTGTTTATTATCTTGTAATAAATGTGCAAAAACTGTTGATTTTCTGTTGGCTTCAGTATTAAGGGCTGTTTTATTATTTGTAGATGTAGGTCATGCAATCCCAATAAAATCCATCTCGCTTCCATACCAGTTCAAGGGAGTGAATACTTTTGCAACTCACTTTACCAAACTAAATATAATTTTTCTAAGCATTTTTTTTTGTGTGTTTATTTTGTCCTAAGGGTATGCAAAACTTCCTTTGCTATAGTATAACTCTTCGTAATTGTTTCGTTTCTTGCAGCACTTTGTGACCCTTCAGACCTGCACAGGAGCGTGTGTGTGCCAGGAGCAGTCGGACTTCAACGCTGAGCCCCCTTGGGACCCTAGCTGATAACAGGAGGGGTCTGGCTATCGACCTTTCTCTGTAAGTCTAGTATGCTGAACTGGGATAAACTAGAGTAACGCGAGTGACGGCATCTCTCGGCATCACGCTGACAAGCCCAGTGTTTCATTTAATGAGATTGTAAAACTGGAATGTATCTTCCACTCATATTTTTGCAAGCCACCTACACTAAGTATGCAGACATGATTTTGTTTTATGTTTGCCAAGCAAAAGAAAAACTAAACTAACTACTAAAAACTAATTGATACAGTTTTAGTGGTTGTTGTAAAAGCTATTTGAATCTATAATCGTTTAAGAACTATTTTTTTCAATCACCAGTTAATATACTTAACATTTTATGTCCTAAAAAGAGTCAAGTCCCTGAATCCAAGCATTGAAAACTAAAAAATCGACACCAAAGCTTTGAAGTTGACATAGAAAATAACTTGATTTGTGCAAACATCAGTTCATTTCAGCTCCTGAAAATGTGGAGAACAAGTGGTCTTTATTATAAGTTTGACTGGTTAGAATTGAAGAAATTAGGGCTTACACCGATCAGCCATAACATTATGAGCACTGCAAGGTGAAGTGAATAACACTGATGATCTCCTCATCATGGCACCTGTTAGTGGGTGGGATATATTAGGCAGCAGGTGAACATTTTGTCCTCAAAGTTGATGTTAGAATCAGGAAAAATGGGCAAGCGTAAGGATTTGAGTGAGTTTGACCAAGGGCCAAATTGTGATGGCTAGACCACTGGATCAGAGCATCTCCAAAACTGCAGCTCTTGTGGAGTGTTCCCGGTCTACAGTGGTCAGTGTCTATCAAAAGTGGTCCAGGGAACTGGTGACAGGGTCATGGCTGGCCAAGACTCATTGATGCATGTGGGGAGCGAAGGCTGACCCGTGTGGTGTGATCCAACAGACGAGCTACTGTTGCTCAAATTGCTGGTTCTGATAGAAAGGTGTCAGAATGAAGGGTTAGGGCTGTTTTGGCAGCAAAAGGGTGACCAACACAATATTAGGAAGGTGGTCATAATGTTATGCCTGGTCGGTGTTTAATCAGTTAAAATGTCTGACAAGCATATTTATGCCCAAATGTACTGTTTTTACACTCCTCAGCCATTTGAGGCATGTACCGTAATCCACATCGCTGGTTTGGTTACAACATAGTTGTGTTGTAATGCTAAAAGTCTGCTTTATAAGTATATCTGCAGGAGCAGCCTAAAGCCAACACACACACACACAATTCTCAGAGCTAACAATGATGGGATTCTGATCTGCTAATAACAAAAGCACAAAACAAACCACAAGTCACAAAACACAGTTCACATCACTGTATATCCGTCCACAAGAGGCACGGAATTACAAAGAGGTATTTGGCTCTGAGGTATGAGACTGCTGAAATATTACATAAGCGTCAGTCTCCTCTCATACTTTCAGTCTGTCGGACAAATAAAAACATAAAAGCTTCAACATGGTGACGCTTTCTGTCTGGAAACATTTACTTAACATTTATCGAATGAGTTTGCATTGTAAAAGACAGTCTTCTGTTAAATGTCTCATTAAATATAGAAAGATGGCAAAAAAGAGTGAGTGAGGGGAAATACCTGTTAAATCTCTCTTATCGTAAGTGATACCAGCGACTTGTTTCGTGGACGTTCCACAATGTTGAATGTAACTGGACAGAAAGCATGTTAATATTCATTAATAAATAAATTGTAATTTTGAGGACTATAATTAATATCATGGTTGTAAACGTCTCTGCTTTTATGCTGCGTGTTAGGCAGCGTCACACCCATTCCGTCATCGATTTTTTTTCCTGACAGCGCATGGCATCGTGTTTCATTCCTTACTTAATGTTTAAAGAATTTTATGTTTATATTGTTTCGAAAACAGCCCATTAGGATTGTTTGATCCGTTAGTATTGCTTTTTCTACAGTGCTGTGTGATGAGGACGTTATGATGTGGTTTATAAAGAGAATTATAATGAAGTTTGGGGAAAGAATCATTGCTGATGATTTTGCTAATCTACATCACTATGTATGAGTTATCACCAAGCTAAGAGCAGTGTTCCTGCAACATCATCTTCTTCAGATAAATGACGACCATAGAAATTCTAATGATTTGTTTGTTTTTTCTTTGCAGTGGATATCGCTAGGACCCAGGAGCTGTGAGGGCTTTGCTATATAGGTGACCTGCTTTATGACCGTGTTGTCCCGGGCTTGTGGATGAGGATGAAAGCGACGCTGGATGAATTGCTCTGTTCTGTCGAGCTGCTTGAAGGAGACACTGCTATTCTTGATGTGATTAACAAACACATCTCTGACCAAACTCAAGTGAGTAATGAGAGGACCGACTGATTGTCCTATGTTTTGATGTAAACAATACTGGTTGCTCAAAACTCTATTTGGACTAATTTGTTTTTACCTAATTGGTTAATGAGGGAGAAAAAAACAAGCCGGACGTATGATAAAACACACATCAAACTAAAGTAACCTCTCTCTGGGTGGACATGGCCTCATTTTGACTCCATATGCTGCAATTTTGCTGTATTAAAAAGCAAACAGTTTAGGTTTATTGGGGCTTTAAAGCCGATTGTCAACAGCATGTTTATTTCTCGTTTAGGCACAAAAGAGTGCGTTCTTTGTAGCGGATCTGGGTGCCATCGTCTGGCAGCAGATCCGATGGAAGACTCACATGGACCAGGTTCGGTCTTTCTATGACGTGAAATGTAACAGCAGTGCTGTGGTGGTTGAGATCCTGGCTGCGCTCGGAACCGGCTTTGTTTGCTCCAGCAAGGTAAGCTTGAATTTTCGACACGTCTCCATTAGGTCAATTGCTTTATGACTTGAGTCGAGGTAATTAACGACTTCCGGTCACCATGGTGACCTTGAGTGAGGAGTATTATTGGACAAAAGGCACATACAAATTAATACGACTCGTAACTCTGTTACAGGTAAACTGTTTGCGCAGCCGTATAAACACACTAAAAAACACCAAAACAAGGCTTTTTAGGTGTGGTCTAATAATTTTTCACAGCACGACTTGGAGCTAGTAAAGAACTTCGGTGTCCCGGCTCAAGACGTCATCCTGGGTGGAGCCTGCAAGCAACTCTCGCTTATTAAATATGCTGCTAAACATGGCGTCCAGCTGCTGGTGTGTGACAACGAGGCTGAAATGAGGAAGATTGCTCGCTGTCATCCAAATGCAAAGTAAGAATCCAGACGCACCATTGTCATGTAAATTCCTGAGTAGCTCGTCCCCATTGGCAACATTTTTATGTGTTAAAAGCTCATCATACAAGAATCATCTCCTTGCCCTCAAGTAATTTCTTTGCATAATACAATGAAATTTTCATTTTGATGAGAAATAAAACACTTCATGATGAGAATTAATGGGAAAAAGATTGACTTTGGAATGGTAACCGTAACACAGTTACGTAACACTCGAGTCGCATCACACTACCCTGTCTTTAATCAATTTTCTGTTTTAATATTCCTCCAAGTGTTTTTATTCCCCACCCTATACAGCTCTGAAGAGTTTTGTCCATTTGCAGCTACTTGTGGACAGTGTGTATGTGTGTGTGCATGCAGGACATACAGTGTCCCGAGACTTTCTACTAACCTTTTTGACCTACGATATTTTTTTTTGTTCTGAGTGACTATACTCCCAGCATGCTTAGCTCTGAATCCTCTGTTTTGGCTTTAGGCTGCTGCTGCAGGTGTACACAGCAGGCTGCTGTGAGCACGATGAGATGGCCATGCCCTTCGGCTGCACGCTGAAGGACTGTAGGCACCTGCTGGAGTGCGCAAAGGAGCTCGGCCTGAACATAACAGGCGTCAAGTGAGTCCCAAATGTGGATATTTTACAATATCAAGGTGTATATGGAGCATGTGAGTCTAGCTAGAGATTACTGTGCTGAAATAATAAATGATTCATACCATAATTTGTTTAATGACCTATTGAAAATGTATGAGATTTGCACAAATAAATAAGGCTGCTTTCAAAGCCAGCTGCACTGGTTCTGCCTGTCACATGCCATCTACCGAGGGGGTCCTCTTTTTCTAAATTAAACAAACTAGCAAAGTGATGATAATATGATCCGGTTCATGCTGAGTCATGATGCATTGTATAAATAATTGTTTCCACATGTCGCTGCATAGTAAGTGATAGATTTGTTTGTTTTCTGTTCCAGGTTTCATATCCCCAGCTGCTGCACAGGGCCCGAGGCTTTCACTCACGCTGTGTCAGATGCACGCTGTGTGTTCGACATGGGGGTATGTTGCTCTGTGTACTGTGTTTTGTAAAGGATAGTACATGTCTTGCTTTAGAAGCCTGTTTCATATATAATTTGTCTTTTATTTTGAATCTAGGCTGAACTTGGATTTGCCATGAGTATTCTAGACATTGGTGGAGGCTTCGATGGAGTCGAGGCTCAGTTAGAAAAGGTAAGGTGTGTTTTAAGACTACTTTTTAAGGTAGACCCTCCAGTTAGAAAGCCGAGTGGTTTGAGACGAATTCAATAAAATGTTTCTGGAAAAATGCTTCTCTTACTGGCTTAGTGCCACAGCAGCACCTGCTGGACAGAAACAGTTAAATAAGGAATAAAACATCCGGGGTCATGTTAGGAAAATAATCAACTTCAGGGTAGCGTGATGCAGCCGGTCACTGTCGCCACCCTGCAGTTGGTTATTTAACAGTGACTGTCCTTTTAGTTGTTGTATTGTCTTTATACCACATGAAATGTTAAATATAAATATTAATTAAAGTACACAAGCGTTTTTTTTTATCCTTTTTATACTTGAATCTATTGTTCCATGAAGCAAGTTCCTGTTGTCACTTACATATAGCAGCTATAAACATTCGTTCCCTTTATCAGCCTCTCTTTTATTCTCTCTCTCTATGTTAATAAGACTGCGCACATTAATATAAACCTGTGATTTCAATTACAGTCAGCATTACTGTTAGAAAATGAATCAGCACTTTCTGACCAATCAGATTCAAGTACACTTCAGCATTGCAGGTATAAGATGCTATGGTGCCGCCTCAGGATGTTTTCTTAGCTTAATGTTTCTCCCCCAGTGTTCGTATCTTACTGCAGGTGAATGTGCATTGTGTATTTTTTTTCTCTTTTTCAATTGCAGGTTTGTTTTTTGAATTGGTTTGAATTGTTCTCCGATGCAGGTGAACAGAGTGTTGAAGCCCATGCTGGATGCGTACTTCCCTCAATCGACGGGTGTGTCCGTCATCGCCGAACCTGGAGCCTACTATGTGTCTGCTGCTTTCTCACTGGCTGTGAGCGTCATCTCAAAGAAAATGGCAACTCAGAATGGCAATAATCACACACAAGGTCAGTGCTGTGCAAAACCTTAAATAGGAGTTATCTTTTGACATGTTAACATCCCCTGAAGCTTTTTCTTTGACACGCAGATCTTGCATCTAGCGGTTATTGCTGTCTTACTAGGTTCAGTTATTTAGGTTGCTAAAATTACAGCGGTCACTCATAAGCTCTTTTTAAAGCTTTTCACTTGGCCACTCCTACCTCCCTATCTCATTTGGAAAAAAATAACTGGTGAAATGTTTGCTTTCCTCAAACAGGATAATTAATACATTTTTTTTTTTTTTCTTCATTTCTTTTCCCCTCAGATACGCTGTCTGGAAACGATGAGCCGGAGTTCACATACTGTCTGAATGACGGCGTGTTTGGCTCCTTCGCCTATAAACTGTTGGAGGAATCTGTTCCTGTTCCATCTATACTCAAGGTGAAGCATTTTCATTTCCAGCTCCTATCCACTGCCACTACCTAACCTTAAGCTCTATTCAGACTGAATTAGTTTATTAGGTAATCGTTGGTGGCAGTTTTTTGGGGGGTTTTTTTTGTTAATACTTCTTATTGATAAATCTCTCCCATCTGGACAGCAACAAAATTACCATGTGGGTGTGAGTTTCTAGTGGGTTGTATTTTCTACAAAGCTGTAGGTTTGCTCATATGATCAGTCCATTCACAGCATCCAAGCAGCTTGGGGGTAAACCCAATTTCCAGCAACAATTTGAAAATACAATAATAATGTTTCACAAATAGGCCAGTTTTTTAATTTTGGGGGTTTAAAGGTTTACTAATATGAGCAATACCACACTGAATATGTAGCAACAATCATCTGAAAATCTTAGACATGCACTATATGGCCAAAAGTTTTGGGACACCTCTCCAAATCATTGAGTTCAGGTGTTGTTTTTCAGGAGTTGTGCTCGGCCCCTTAGTTCCAGTGAAAGGAACTCTTAATGCTTCAGCATACCAAGACATTTTGGACAATTTCATGCTCCCAACTTTGTGGGAACAATTTCGGGATGACCACTTCCTGTTCCAACATGACCGCGCACCAGTGCACAAAGTAAGGTCATGCATGAGTGAGTTTGGTGTGGAGGAACTTGACTGGCCTGCACAGAGTCCTGACCTCAACCCTATAGAACACCTTTGGCATGAATTAGAGTGGAGACTGTGAGCCAGACCTTCTCGTTCAACATCAGTGCCTGACCTCACAAATGCGCTTCTAGAGGAATGGTCAAAAATTCCCATAAACACACTCCTAAACCTTGTGGAAACCCTTCCCAGAAAAGTTGAAGCTGTTATAGCTGCAAAGGGTGGATCAACTCCATATTACATTCATGTGCATGTAAAGGCAGATGTCCCAAAACTTTTGGCAATGTAAGTATATCTCGACGTGACTCAGACAACTGATGAGTTTGGCAAAATATATAATCATTTGGCCTGTAATTTTCTGAGGAAGCCTGAAGAAAACACCAACATGTTCGAAGAATCGTTCCTGGATTTTCATACACTGTTTCGAAAATGTTAGGAAACACCCAGATTTGATTCATAATGTGTTGTGTCTGAAACGAGAGGAAATGTTCATCGTTGGTGTACTGTTGGTCATCTTGCTGTAGGAGACCTCTGCTGAGGAGCCGCTCTTTTCCAGCAGTCTGTGGGGGAGCTCAAACGATGGTCTGGACCAGGTGCTGGAGTCCTGTCTTCTCCCAGAGCTCAGTGTTGGAGACTGGCTGGTGTTTGACCACACCGGAGCCAACAGTCTCAGAGTGATGGGAGAACCCATGCCACCCGTACACTACATCATCTCTGCACAAGACTGGTAAAAGCTTTCAGTAATAGGATTTTAAATGCCCATATGTAGCTGAATAATGTATCTGTACTCAAAATTCCTTTAAACGTTTATTGGTCAATTTTTTTCTGTTATTGTGCAACACACTATACACTCATCAGGCATATAACATTATGAGTAGTGAGAGGTGAAGTTAATAACACTGATGATCTCATCATGGCACCTGTTAGTGGGTGGGATATATTACGCAGCAAGTGAACATTTTCTCCTCAAAGTTGATGTTAGAAGCAGGGAAAATGGGCAAGCGTAAGGATTTGAGCGAGTTTGACAAGGGCCAAATTGTGATGGCTAGACCACTGGATCAGAGCATCTCCAAAACTGCAGCTCTTGTGGGGTGTTCCCGGTCTGCAGTGGTCAGTATCTATCAAACGTGTCCTGTAAGTTGCGAGGTGGGGCCCATGGAGACGTAAAGGATCTGCTGCTAGCATCTTGGTGCCAGATACCACAGCACACCTTCAGGGATCTAGTGGAGTCCATGCCTCGACAGGTCAGGGCTGTTTTGGCAGCAAAAGGGGGACCAACACTATATTAGGCAGGTGGTCATAATGTTATGCCTGATCAGTGTATAGTGAGAATTTTTAATTTTAATAAAAAGTGTCTTCTTTTTTTTCTTTTTTTTTTCTTTTTGTATAGACAAATTCAATACAACTTGTTTTGTTTACGCAGGTACGAGATTCAAAACTACGGTGTCATACTGGATACAGCCCTGAAGAACTTCTGTCTGGTCCCATGTTTTCAGAAGACCAGTCTGAGCGAGAGTGCCATCTCCACTCCAGCTTAGCAAAACTGCTCTGGGGCTACAGCAGCCTCACTGGCCAATTTAATTTAAAAAAAAAAAACAACTTCTGGACTCTTATGGGACCAGAATACAACGATCAAGGTTTCAGAGAGGTTATTGGTTCAAGAAGAAAAGCATTTACGTTGATGTGTACATTGTCACCATAGGGTTTAGTCGTTTGCAGGATTGATGGTTAGTGCTGTTTGCAAACCTGCTAGAGTATTTATGTAATAGGCATATATGTAATAATATTTCCTCCAAGATAAAGTTGGGTTTTTATTTATTGAAATTCAAAGCCTTAGCTTTTTTAAGAACCATGTATTTTATGATCCTGGTGATTTTAGAAGCCAGCAGGTGGCAGAGCAGTCTGATTTTCTTAGACTTATTTGGGTCCAACTCGCTGCTCCGATACTGTTCTTAATGCATATACGGTGATTCCCCATTTCCTTTCAGATGATTTTCTTGCTGGCATCTTGCAAAGTTCATCTACTTGGTGAACTTATGTAGTTTATTAAATAGCTCCCTTAGAAACATGAGACTTCAATAAAACACCTAGAGTTGACCAGGCTGACCTAATCCTCTATATATCACTATCTTCAGGCTGGGTTAACGTTACTAATTAACACTGTCTACATCTGACAGCTGGTCACTCCTTGCCATTTGATTCACAAGAAGATTGTTGGAGTAGTCAGCTTAGTGTGTGTCAAAAGTAATATCGGAACACAGATGGTTAGGGGGTAAGATATTTTTTCCCCCCACTTCCTATCCAAGAAGTTTTAGGACCTTGGAGAGCTACGATACTGTGAAAATGACTTGCCGCAAAATTTTAATTGTCATAGAACCGAAGTATTGAATACAGTTGCATGACTTCAGTTTAGCAAAGTGGCAAAGCAGAAGAATTCCCCTTTATCGTCCTGTTTTTTCTATGTGAAGCTTCTAGGCATGTACCGATTTTAAATGTTCATATCACCATTATCACTCAAAGCCATATTTGTGTGAATCTCCATTCTTAAATGCAGTTGAACAAAAAATAAAAAAAAAGCCTTGTGCCTGATGTTTGCTCCTTAAGACCAGTTCATATTAAAAGCATATCTTTGCGGATTCCTGTGATCTGCAAAAACTGCAAAACACCACCACCATGTGTGAACCGGAAGAAATTAAATTCTGCAGCTTTCCCACTGTGTCGTGTTTAAATGGAATTACAGCTGCCACTGAGAAGTTTAAAGCCCCATTGTGCAACAGTACAGTAGTTTTCCTGGAAACAATTCAACGCTGCTGTTTCTGCAGGTTGGAATCAGCATTTATTTATTATTTGTGCTATGCTTGCATCTCCAGTGTTGACTAATTTTTGAAATTTTATCTTCAAGCTATGAAGTATATATTGCTACCAAACTCGGACGTGCTTCTAGCTGGAGAAAACTTTATACATTTCTCTTTAGGTCCTTCTAGCAGCTAACATGACTCATGATATTGTACTCATTGCACTGTGATAAACCTCCATGTTGTGAAAAGTACTTCTGCAGTGCAGTTTAAATATTTGTTAAAAAAAAAAAATGCTCACTAGGCTGTTCTTATGCTAAGGAGCTTCTTCCAGATTGAAACAGTCATAGAGACAATATTTTGTCCAGGATAACATGTTTATTCATGTTACATAGTCCACACATGCCTAGAAGCTTTTCGTTGTATGTTGATTTTTTTATATATATATATATATATATATAATAAAAAATATACACACACTACCATTCAAAAGTTTGGGTTCACTCAAATTTTATTGTTTTCCAAAAAACACAAAATTAGTCTGAATAGAAAATATAGCAAAAGAACAGGACATGCCGACATGTCAGAATTAGAAATAATGATTTTGATGGAAATTAATGTTTTCTTCAAACTTTGCCTTCATCAAAAAAACACCTTTTGCAGCAATTACAGCCTGGGCATTCTAGCTGTCAGTTTTTTAAGATAATCTGATGAGATTTCACCCCATGCTTCCTGGAGCATCTCCCACAAGATGGATTGGCTGATGGAGTCTTCCTCCGTAGCTGAAATATGCAAGTGATCCCAAACGTTGGAGCAGTAGTGTATGTATGTACCGTTGGGTGTGCTAAAGAAAGTGCTGTATGGTTTCTGTAAGTGCTGTTGGAGCAGATTGGTAAAGCCGGGATGGAAAAACGTCCCGGTTTACTAAAACAAAGTCGAGTGTAATTTTGAGAGATGAATTCAATTCCTCAGGCGGAAAATGTAACGTTTTTCTGTTTGGCAATACACTGTCAGTAAATGGTTGTGCTTAAGTGTGTGTTTATTTCTTTTCTTAAAGAGAAAAAAAGGAACAGAGTCTAAGAACGTTTCGTTCAACCCTGATCGAGGTTTATACTGTGACAGTGCTGAGCAAGAAATTCAGCTTCCTTCCATATGAAATTCTAACGACTATATGCCCATGACTAATTATAACTAACATACTGTATAAAGTGCATTGTTGCCCACACTGAAATCAAAGAGAAGATGCAGAATGTGCAGTAACTAGTCCTAACATGAGTGTCCATGTAGTACATGTCCAGTAGTACATTCAGACTTGTGGTTTGATTGTGATGGGAAGGAGAGCTCGAGCTCCTGCGTCGAAGCCGCCAAGCCGGCTGATTTGTGTCTGCCAGGCCGGAGCTCTCTTGGCCACATAATGGCGACGCTTGTGTTTAGCAAGGTGGTCACTGCGTGTAAAGCGGAGGTGGCATGTGGAGCAGGTGAAGCGTTTCTCCCCTGTGTGAGTGCGCCTGTGGCGGGAGAGTTCATCTGAACGGGAGAATCGCCATTCGCAGCCCTCCCACTGACATCTAAATGGCTTCTCACCTGTGGGAATGAGACAGAGATGTTAAGCAGTGATACATGGATTAAACTAGATTCCCTATGCAGTTAAAGGAACAGTCCAGAAGCTGAAATTTGCAGTGACCTTCTGCCTCAGGTGTATTCAGCTATGTTTGTATGCTTTGTTAGTTACACACTGAAGCTACGAGGCTGACGAATAATTACATTTATGGCATTTAATATCTACTATCCTTCATTTAATGTTTAATATCTGTATATTGTTTGCTTAGCTAACAGCCATTCAGAAAATTATGTCTTCCCTCACCTGTGTGTGTGCGAAGGTGTGCTTTCAGGTGGGAGCTTTTCAGATACGTTTTTCTACAGTCAGCGTGGGGGCAGATGTGGCAACGATGCTGTGGAGAGTTCTTCACTATAGGGCTGATGGTAGTGACCTTTGAACCTTTACTTGTGACCACCAGAGGCTGTGTGTGAGACTTTGGAAGCACCAGCACCATAGCGGGAACATGAGAGGCCAATAAAACCGGGGGATTAAATGTGGACGGAGACGGTGTGCTGATCACTGTACATGGAGGCATCTGGAACAGTGCTACATATGATGCTGTGGTGGGACAAGCAGAAGGCATCCTGATGACACCAGGAGAAGTTGTGGAGGCAGAGGTGAAGCAGCCAGAGTTCAGATGTTCAAGATTTACTTCAGTATAGTTGTCACTAGGTCCACTGCAGCGGCTCTGAGCGGCACTAATGGTGCAGGGTTTGGGACTTAATGTCTCTAAGGAAGGATGAAGCAGGGGATCAGATGTGTGACGGATCACGCTGATGGCCTGGAAACGAGGTATTTCACTCTGGCTCGGTTCTGCTGATGAAGCACTATGTGTTGCCATATTGCACTGAAGGGGCTTTTAAAGAGGAAAAAGAGATATAAACCGATCAGGCATAACATTATGTCTAATATTGTGTTGGTCCCCCTTTTGCTGCCAAAACAACCCTGACCCGTCATGCACTGAGTATTCTGACACCTTTCTATCAGAACCAGCATTAACTTTAAGCAACAGTAACTCGTCTGTTGGATCGGACCACACGGGCCAGCCTTCGCTCCCCATGTGCATCAGTGAGCCTTGGCTGCTCATGACCCCCTCTCCGGTTCACCACTGTTCCTTCCTTGGACCACTTTTGATAGATACTGACCACTGCAGACCGGGAACACCCCACAAGAACTGCAGTTTTGGAGATGTTCTGATCCAGTGGTCTAGCCATCACAATTTCACCCTTTGTCAAACTCACTCAAATCCTTACACTTTCCAATTTTTCCTGCTTCTAACACATCAACTTTGAGGACAAAAATGTTCACTTGCTGCCTAATATATCCCACCCACTAACAGGTGCCATGATGAGGAGATCATCAGTGTCATTCACTTCACCTGGTCATAATGTTATGCCTGATAGGTGTATAGATAGTTTAACAAGTTCCTTTTAATTATCACAATTTATGTACAGAGGTACATTATGTAAGAAATCCCATTTATTATCTTCAATTTTAATTTATCATCTATAGTGTAAAGTAAAAAAAAAAAAGAAAAAAGTGTAGTTTGTAGTAAACTAGCTATAAAAATAGTTGTTTAACCGAGCGGTTTAATTCAATCTGGCAACCCAATCTCTGACAACTATCACTAAAATAGTGGTGCGTATTAGTTGCGAGTACTATTCTAACGTACTATTTAGGATGTAAGACTCCGTATGTAAGATTTGAACATATATTTAAGAAATAAGAGAACAACTAAACAACATTATCCCGAATGTGTTATTAGATTATTAGACAAAAAGCAAAGGTTTTCCGGTTACTTCTTAAACATGCTAACAGGCTACTTACATCATTTAGGAGAGATGGCACACGAGGAGGTTCACTCATAGTAGACATAACAGTAAACTCTGACTCTGTTTTAATTTCTAAATCTTCACAAATATGAATAAAATAATAAACGTGCTGTTATATTTGTCTGACTCATTTAGTCATTTCAAACATAGGAGTCGGACACGGGTGGCATTTTGACCAATTACGATAAAGGAGCTTACAAACGTCAACCAATAAGAATCGACTCGACACGTGATCAGAGGCGTGAAGCCGGCGTGATACACAGCGTGATTGCGCATGCGCATACCACCCTAGCCGTCCATGACTGGGCGGGAGGGTGTTGCCAGATTGAGTTTTATCATGGAACTAAAAAATTGTTTCATAAGGTGAAAATTTAGCTCAAGATTTTTTTTTTTAACGTTTACATTTACTACCCAAATCGTGTATATTTCCGCGTTACTATTTAATCATAATCAGGTACTCACAGTTTGGCTCGATTAGAAGGAAACCTGTGTGAGGGTAATGAATAGATCTGGCAGCCCCATGCAGTATACATGTACCCATTTGGCTGGTTGTCAAGTGTTCTGCTAGCCATCATGACACGTCGTTTTGTAATGTTCTGTCAAGACATACTAACTGGCCTACCATAATACTAAGGATTTGTTGGTATTTTTTTTATATATAAACATGGGGGGAACGGTGGCTTAGTGGTTAGCACGTTTGCCTCACACCTCCAGGGTTGGGGGTTCAATTCCTGCGTCTGCCATGTGTGTGTGGAGTTTGCATGTTCTCCCCGTGTCTCGGGTCTCCTCCGGGTACTCCGGTTTCCTCCCCCAGTCCAAAGACATGCATTGTAGGTTGATTGGCATCTCTAAATTGTCCGTAGTGTATGTGTGTGTGCCCTGCGATGGGTTGGCACTCTGTCCAGGGTGTATCCTGCCTTGATGCCCAATGACGCCTGAGATAGGCACAGGCTCCCCATGACCCGAGTATATATCGGATAAGCGGTAGATAATGAATGAATGAGTGAATAAACACACAGGATCAGGTGTGTTCGATCTTATCTAAAAAAAAGATCCGGTTTGGGTGCAGGTTTTTATACCACTCAGTCACCTGATTGTTCCTGTTACCACCCAGAAGCAGGTTGTTTTCCAGTAACAGCACATCCTGAAACCTTTTATTCATCTTGTACCACAGCAATCTGTCAACGATTTTTACATGGTGATGAATGACTGCTCATGCACATACAAGGTAGTTCCTGTTATTACTTACACTGGAACAGTTGCAAACAATCGTTCCCTCCCTGGCCTCCAATTTCTAAGTGAATAAGATGGCATGTTGCAGAGACAACGCAAAGAGAACACTTGGTCCTGAAGACTTTCTATTGGTGATGTGATTACACTGGAGACAATAAATATTAAATAAATATCTCCTGACTTTTTTGTGATTATTATTAGCCTTCTATTGGGCATTGGTGGCTCAGTGGTAGGTTTCTCACCTACCATGCGGAAGGCCCCGGTTTAATTCCCAGCCAATGCCCAAACCCCAGCCACTGGATGCAATGCTGGTCCCAAGCCCGGAAAGATGGGAGGGTTGTGTCAGGAAGGACATCCAGCATAAAAAACCGTGCCAAATTGTTGTGTGGACCAGTTGGTCAGCTGTGGCGACCCTGAATAGGGATCAGCCGAAAGCAACTATATTATTAGCCTTCTATTGTCCCTAGTGGTTCGGCAGCAGGATCCTGCATTCTCACAGATGCCACGGGTTTGACTCGAAAAATGGGAGGTTTGTGTAAAACCTGTGCCAAAGTAAAGAATGTAAAGATCAAATGATCCGCTGTGGAGCCAAAGAGAGCAGCCAAAGGACAACTTTAGCTTTAGATTAATGTGGACCATCCTCCATACAAGCCACTGTGAAAGAGAAACAACAGCCTATACTATATGGCCAAAAGTTTTGGGACACCCCTCTAAATCATTGAATTCAGGTGTTGTTTTTCAGGGGTTGAGCTCGGCCTCTTAGTTCCAGTGAAAGGAACTCTTAATGCTTCAGCATACCAAGACATTTTGGACAATTTCATACTCCCAACTTTGTGGGAACAGTTTGGGGATGACCCCTTCCTGTTCCAATATGTGCACAAAACAAGCACCATAGAGACATGGATGAGCGAGTTTGGTGTGGAGGAACTTGACTGGCCTGCCCAGAGTCCTGACCTCAACCTGATAGAACACCTTTGGCATGAATTATAGCAGAGACTGCAAGCCAGACCTTCTTGTTCAACATCAGTGCCTGACCTCACAAATACAGAGGAATGGTGAAAGATTCCTATAAACACTCTCCTGAACCTTGTGGAAAGCCTTCCCAGAAGAGTTGAAGCTGTTATAGCTGGAAGTATAAATGCAATAAATGCAAACCTGCTTCACCAATTTAACTAGATTGTTGAAGTACACTAGCTTCAAAGTGCAGTCTGACATGGTTGTTTACCTCAACAGATTTTTAGCTGTCTTACTGTAAAGCGTGCATGAGGGCATTGGTGGCTCAGTGGTAGGTTTCTCGCCTAAGAACCACGGAAGGCCCGGGTTCGATTCCTAGCCAATGCCTCAAACCCAGCCACTGGACGCAGTGCCGGTCCCAAGCCTGGAAAAATGGGAAGGTTGTGTCAGGAAGGGCATCCAGCATAAAACATTTGCCAAGTTGTTGTGCTCCCCCCACACAGGGAGCAGCCGAAAGCAACTTCTACTGTAAAGTGTGTATAATTTGCAGGAAGTAGGGCATAGTCATCATCATTTCAGAATGAACTGTAACACACACACACAGTGCATACCTCACACTCTCACCTATTTAGAATATATTCCACCAGAGGGAGCTTTTACTCAAGTAGCTCATTGAAAGTGAGGACACTGAAATGAAGCATGTAGTCATGCTTCATTTTTTCATCATTCATTGTCTACCGCTTATCCGATCTACACTCAGGTCACGGGGAGCCTGTGCCTATCTCAGGCGTCATTGGGCATCAAGGCAGGATACACCCTGGACAGAGTGCCAACCCATCACAGGGCACATACACACTCTCATTTACTCACACACTACGGACGATTTAGAGATGCCAATCAACCTACAATGCATGTTTTTGGACCGGGGGAGGAAACCCCCGAGGCACGGGGAGAACATGCAAACTCCACACACACGGCGGAGGCGGGAATCGAACCCCCAACCCTGGAGGTGTGAGGCAAACGTGCTAACCACTAAGCCACTAAGCCACTGCTTCATTTTTTCCTCCCAGTAAATTCTTATAAGTATTATCATAGTAGAGTCTAGTTTGCCTCACACCTTGATGGTTCCTGCCTCCACCCTGTATGTACATGTTTTCCTCATGTTTCAGGGGTTTCCTCCTGGTACTCCGGTTTCCTACCCCAGTCTAAAGACATGCTTTGTAGGTTGATTGGCATCTCTAAATTGTCTGTAGTGTATGAACTGGGGTGTGTGTGTGTGTGTGTGTGTGTGTGTGTGTGTGTGTGTGTGTGTGTGTGTGTGTGTGTGTGTGTGTGTGTGTGTGTGTGTGTGTGTGTGTGTGTGTGTGTGTGTGTGTGTGTGTGTGTGTGTGTGTGTGAGTCTCCTGGGATAGACTCCAGGCATCCCTGTAACCATATATAGGAGAAGCAGTATGGTAAATAGACAGATACTTGTAATAGTCTTTTTAATGAATATTATGTTTCATTCCTATTAAAAAAAATACATAAAGACAAAGACTAAGTTTTAATGTGTCATGTCGGGATCTGTTTTTGCCATGTTTTTATTTTTTATTTATTTTTTGTTGCTAAATATCTTTCTTTTTTTTTTTTTAAATAATAATGAGTTTAATAATAATAATAAGAAATAAAATACATTTTATATAAGATAAAGTTAAATAAAAAGAAGAAAGAGAGGAAAAAATGTAAAAAAAAAGAAAAAAAAAAAAAGAAATAAAAAATAAAAAAATAAATCCCTGTCAACTCACATTCAAGTGTGTCTGTAATAGATAAATAAATCACCACACTATCATCACCACTACACCAAACATGATATTAGCACTCAGCCACTCTGAGAAAGTCATGTTAGTTCAAGGAGGGTAAAAAAATCTATCCTCTTACCCAGCTGGAAAAAGGGCCCCATATTTTCCTTATGCATTAATAGAGTGGCTAAATATAATTTGCCATACATTCTTCATGTCCATGTGGGTTTTCTCCTGGTTCTCTGGTTTCCTCCCAGCTCCCAAAAACAGGTAGATTAGTTATCTAAATGGTCAATAGTTATGAATGAATGTGTAAATGTGTGTGTACATGGTGCCTAGTCATCCCCAGGTTCCTTGACCAGGATAAAGATGTTACTGAAGATGACTGACTGACTGAATAAATCCTACAATTTTTTAAACTAAAGTTTTTTTTTCTTTTGCAATAATATCAGATTTAATCAATGACCTATGGTTTATTATAATGATGAAAAAATCCCACTATCACCCAAATGACAATGGGTTTTGTGGTTCCTCAGAGAGCTTTTTGTGACAATGTTTGTTGTTGAAAGCAATACACAAATAAAACTGAATTGCTCGGTTCAGAACTAATTGTTTCAGAGCCTTAATACAACATTTTGGGTTCGTCATAGATAGATAGACAGATAGATAGATGGATAGGTGGATAGGTGGATAGGTGGATAAGTAGATGGATGGATAGATAGATATATTGATAAAAAAAATAGATAGATAGATAGATAGATAGATAGATAGATAGATATTATTGAGGGACAGATTTTATCCCTTAGTTCCAGTGAAAGGAACTCTTAATGCTTCAGCATACCAAGACATTTTGGACAATTTCATGCTCCCAACTTTGTGGGAACAATTTGGGGATGATCCCTTCCTGTTCCAACATGACTGCACACCAGTGCACAAAGCAAGGTCCATAAAGACTTTTGGCCTGGCTCACAGTCTCTGCTCTAATTCATCCCAAAGTTGTTCTATTGGGTTGAGGACAGTCAAGTTCCTCCACACCAAACCCGCTCTTGGAACAGGAAGGGGTCATCCCCAAACTGTTCCTACAAAGTTGGGAGCATGAAATTGTCCAAAATGTCTTATGTTGAAGCATTAAGAGTTCCTTTCACTGGAATTAAGGGGCAAAGCCCAACCACTGAAAAACAACACCTGAATTCAGAGATTTGGAGGGGTGTCCCAAAAGTTTTGGGAATATAGTGTACTTTTTTTATCCAGGGAGTGAAGACGAGCCAGGGGGCACGGTGGCTTAGTGGTTAGCATGTTTGCCTCACACCTCCAGGGTTGGGGGTTCGGTTCCCGCCTCCGCTGTGTGTGTAGAGTTTGCATGTTCTCCCCGTGCCTCGGGGGTTTCCACTGGGTACTCCGGTTTCCTCCCCTGGTCCAAAGACATGCATGGTAGGTTGATTGGCATCTCTAAATTGTCTGTAGTGAGTGAATGAGAGTGTGTGTGCCCTGTGATGGGTTGGCACTCTGTCCAGGGTGTATCCTGCCTTGATGCCCGAGATAGGCACAGGCTCCCCTGTGACCCGAGAATAGTTTGAATATTCAATGAATGAAGACGAGCCCAAAAACCTGTATTAGTGCTCTGTGAAAGTGCTTGCTTCTCATCATCAGCATGTCCTTGGTATGTATATCGTTCTTCCAGAATTTTTCATTATGTCGATGGAACCACAGATGTTCCACAGGGTGTATGAACTGTTCTAGGTTTTAAAAAAAAAAAAAAAAATGTTCATCATATTCTCATTTACTAAAAGGTTTGAGCAATTACCTGGATTCAGAGTGGTTGTTAGCTTATTTAACTACATTTCAATTTGAAATTGAAATTTCACATTAACATCCTCAATCACACACAGCTGCCACCAATGGTTTTTTTCTTTAATGAACACACACACACTGGTGAAGTTGCCATGTGAACACATACATAGTCTACATAGTCTAGATCTTTATATTTGTGTATACTATGCTAAAAAATGCAAAAAGCCTCTTCCTGGTAAGAATTATCATGACACAAGCACATAAGCTTTTAGTTTTCATCAATGTTAACAAGTTCCCAGCTAACAAAGAACATCATCAAATCATTCAGTCAGACTTTACTGGGTTTTGAGTAGGATACATTTAATGGTGTGATTATTAAGACATTATAAAATGTGCTATTATTCTAAACAAGGCATTTTTACTAGAATGTTTTTTCTCAGCATGATCAGTACATGAATATGATGATAAAATTTTGCTGATCGCTTTTATTAAACACTGAAAGGGGTTCCTAGCTACAGTTACACTACAGTATGCACAACATAAAAACGTAAAAAAAAAAAACAATCCAAGCACATGGTTTTATCAAGTTTTTCCTTTTCATTCTCGCTTTATTATCCTGCAAAATACGCCAATCCACTTCCTTATAACGTTTTCCCCTCCAGTTTCGTCCAATCAGCATCAGAAATGCATCCTATTTGGGCGGAACTAGCGAATGTTGACCAATCAAATGCGCAGAAGAGTCAACTCAAAGCGTGGCTATTCCGGGCCGGAAACGCGATGTATGGGGGGGGGGGGGATAACGAAGCAGCTCGAGTCGGTAGAAGTTAAGATGGCGGCATGTGGATTGTTGTAGGAGCTTGTTGGATGTTTCGGCTCTGGATTTTTGTTACGTTTGAAGAGAGTTTGTAATGAAAAAACGCAACCAGACTTAGCAAACTGTTAAAATACCCATCTCGAGAAATAATTCCCCATATTTTTTGGTTATTTCGGATTTAAATCATGACCTCTATCCACTTCGTTGTGCACCCGTTACCCGGGACTGAGGACCAGCTCAATGACAGGTAAATTTGGGCAAACAAATCAATACGTGTGACCAGGGTGTGGTGCTTAAATATCATACCACATCAAACGTCAGAAACGTATCTGTTCCGACTTTGTGTTGTTTATTAATGTGTGCGAATTTATGATTTGATAATTAGTCAAGAAGGCGCAGTTGGGACTAAATCGTTATCGCGGCTGAGATGCTAAACACAGCTAGCAAAACGCGCAGCTTAGCTAAGCTAACTGGAATGATTGGACAATGCGGGTTGGGGGATGGGGAGAAAAAAAAAGATGTGAACGCCAATAAAACGAGTTTGTACGATTAAAGAAATGCTAACGAATCACGAATTATGGATTCATCTCACGGATTATTAGTCTCTCATGGTGTTGACGCGAACCGTGCAGCTTGATCTAGCGGAATAAGAGAATCGCTCGGCGGCGGTTGCGGCCACTGGACGCCATGCATATGCTCAGCGGCTAATAATGTCAGTGGCGAGAAAGCTCGCCAGCGTTACTTTTTACTGAAATGGTCGTGTTTGGTTTATCACAAAGTGCGTGAATATAATTTATATCGTCGTGTTTGCGTTGCTGGCTTGACGTCGCTGAGAGAGAATTGACCCGAAGCTGGTTAGGTAACTAGTTAGCTTAGCATAGGCGAAAACCACAGACATGTTAATGGCCCTGAGGGTGAGAGGAGTTTATATTTGGTTCACACTCCACCATGTTATTTTCGTGTTTCGTTTTTTAACCCTGGCTAAACCCTTTCTCCCCCTTTGGTTCTTTAAGTTTTCTTTGTGTGTCTTTTCATTGTTTATACGCATGTTGTCAGTTTTAGTCATATATCCCTATGACAGGAGAAACAGCTGCCTTCTCTGTTCAACGAAAAAAAAAAACGTCACTAGAACCGGCAGGTGACGTCATGAACGAATTAAGCCCATTAACGAGTTGCCTATTAATCCTATATACAATACACAATGAAGTAGATCTGGAATATATCGTTTTATATGTAAAGAATACATCTAGTGGTGTGTTATTATAAGAAAATCATCAAGGTTTGGGTGCAAGAACCAGTTACTGTTATCACCCGAGGTGCATCATTTGTGTAAAGCTGTGAAGTTTAACACAACAATTATAATTCTTTAACTTATGTACATTTTATCGGTTTGTTGCTAGGTTTAATTTTGTGGCTCATCTCAGAGAAGACTAGTCCTTCCATCACCAGCCTTTTTTCCTATTTCTTTCTCCTCTCGTCCCTCCCTCCTTCTCTCTTATTTGTCATTTTACCCAAAAATCCTATGTCCTGAAAACTTATCCGTGCCAATAAACTTCGCAAAAATCACCGTGAGGTTGGTTACAACGTGCTTACTAATGAGGCTTATTCCATAAAATGTTAAATGAATCTCAATCACCTTTGCGATATCAAAATTGATGCATTTTATTTTGTTAATCAACATTTTCTGAATCTGTTTACTAGTCTTAGATTATGTGGAGCATCTGCAGTACAAGTTCCAAGAGTGAGCACATTAATATTAACCTGTTGTTTATGGTACTTTTCGAGCTGTGCTGTTATACAAAAATACACATCATCTGACCAAACACTTTGGAACATACTGTTACAGATTGAATGCTTCAAAGTGTTTTATTTCGCTTACACAACAGTTTAGGATTTATTGGTGACTGACACCTCATACACTATTGCCAAAAGTTTTGGGACACCTCTCTAAATCATTGAATTCAGGGGTTGGGCTTGGCCTTGGCCTCTTAGTTCCAGTGAAAGGAACTCAGTTTTGGCCCCTTCCTGTTCCAACATGACTGCACACCAGTGCACAAAGCAAGGTCCATAAAGGAGGAACTTGACTGGCCTGCACAGAGTCCTGACCTCAACTCATTTGGGTTGAATTAGAGAGGAGACTGCGGGCCAGGTCTTCTCGTCCAACATCAGTGCCTGACCTAACAAATGCGTTTCTAGAGGAATGGTCAAAAATTCCCATAAACCTCCTAAACCTTGTGGAAAGCCTTCCCAAAAGACTTGAAGCTGTTATAGCTGCAAAAGGCAGGCCAACTCCATATTACGTTCATGTGCATGTAAAGGCAGTCGGCGCAATACTTTTGGCAATATAGTGCATGTTTTATCCATTTATTGTTTCGTTTATTCTCACTTTATCTTCATTTCCTCATTAGTCTTTTGGCTTTTGACATTAATAAGAGCAGCAAAACGGAGAGAAAAATATGCGTTTTTAAACGAGAACATATCAGTGTGGACATGGCCATAACCACAGCTCAACACTTAATCATCACTAAATATACAAAAGAATGTCATCTCTCTAGTACACTCCCAGATGCTTTTGCTGGCACTTTTGCATTTTTTTTGTTAGACATTTTTGCCTGCAGGTTGAGAGCATGTGATGGACCGGAATCTCGTCCGTCAGCTCTGTACGTTACTGTATAAATGTTTTATGTGAATGGGTTTATTTATTCTTTATGACTATCTGTAAAAAAAAAAAAAAAAAAAAAAAAAAAAAATTTTAAGATTATTTTAGGACTTTGGGGGAAAGACCTGTTTAGGGGATGGCTTGTGAAAAATGTGCTGTGTGGAATTTCTGTTAAATGTTAAGTTGTCTTTATTTGTCCCATATACATTACTGCATAGTGAAATTCTTTCTTCGCATATCCCATCCCTGGGGGTTGGGGTCAGAGTGCAGGGTCAGCCATGATGGAGCGCCCCTGGAGCAGGGTAGGTTGGGGGCCTTGCTTAAGGGCCCATTGGTGGCAGCTTGGCGGTGCTGGGGCTCAAACCCCAATCTTTGGTAATGATCTTTGGAGATTTTGATAGAGCTTGCCAACCTTGTCAAGTAAGGAGGGAAATAAAAGTAAAAACCAGTCGCATCATGAGTATTGCTTCAGTGTATTTATCAGCAATTTCTCTTAGGCATGTTATGCTTACTGATTCATAAAAGCAAAAAAAAAAAAAAAAACGCCCCAGATATGATATTTGAAGCAGTTACTCGGAAATCGAGTCACTTAATAAAAACGAATCGAATAGTTTCATAGAAAACGACTGAAATGCTTTACCATCTACCCGTGTGTTTCTTTTTTTTCGAACCTGTTTGAGTTCCCATGTCTGTCACTTTTGACTGTGACTTTCTTAACTGTTAACTAATTTTTCTCATTCAGACAAGTGTGTGTGTGTGTGTGTGATGCTGTTAAAAAAAAAAGTGCGAGACTTCAAATGCAACTTGCCATATTTAGTCTAGTAGCGTGCGCATCAGTGACACTGCCTCTAATATTAAACATGTTTTATTTATTCTTTTTGTATGCTTTGAGACCAGGGTCTTGTTGTCTTCCTAGAATTTTGTTTTGCCCTGAAATACAATTAGAGCCGGTGTCTTGTCTCTACTCCAGTGCCCCTTTGACTATATGGAGGCCATGTTGTGAATAGAGCGTGATCATATGACTACGTGACGCAATCATTTTTTCACAGTTTTTCGCAAACACAACCCACTCGAAACTGTGAGATTTGTCACTGAGGAGACGTATAATAATAATTTCTTACCGATGTCCCCCTTATTTAATCTGATTTTGAATAGGTTTTAAGAAAGAACAGCAATGGCTCTTTCACATCATACTGAAAATGGTTTGCATCACTTTGTTTTAAGTACTGTGTTGATTTAATGATGTTTTGAGTGTGTAGCTCAGCTCAGGAGTGTGGTGTCTGATGTAGCTTACGTTAAAAATCTAATTTTAATCATCTGAACAATTAGGGGTTTTGCGATTTTGAAACTTTCCTTGTACAAAAACCTAGTCTATGGACAACGCCATAGTTTCATGCTAGTGTGTAGTCCTATAGGCCACTATGCAGCATCGAGTCATGTGACCTTTCAGGAAGATTGAGGTCAGAGGGAGTTATGGAGGTTGTTATGCATGCATGTATGCGATGCGTAGAGATCATTATAGAAAATGAGCCACTTATTTTGGTCCCCAGACATCACCTTTCGGTCTTTGGAGGGGCTCGTGAGGGTGAATGCCCTTAAATACGAATGGAAATAATTGTTCTGGCAGTGTGTAATTGCATTTGGCAAGCCGTCTACTCTTCTAGACTAGAGTGAGGTGGGGCCCGCTTGATTCTCTAGCCCTGATGTCGCAGGGAATGAGGTGCTTTCCAGCATTCACACACAGCTGCAAGGTTCGGCATGACATCTGCACATTACGCCTGCACACGAGCTGCTGAGAGTTGGTTCACTGCGCAGGACAGGACAGCTGTTCAGTCTGAGTTTGGGTTTGGTGCCAGCTGCTGATTCAGAGCTGATGGCGTGGCTAAATCTCAGTTGCTTGGCGCTGAGGCAGGTTTGCAAAGTGAGCTGCTTTTCTTACACCACATAGCATTTGCAGAACAGTTTCAGTTTAGTTGCTCTCTCTCGCTTTCTCGCTTGCTTTTTTTTCCAGACACACACGTAAGTGTGTGTATATAGGTGAATTGAATAACGCCGCTTATCTCCTCATCATGGCACCTGTTAGTGGGTGGGATATATTGGGCAGCAAGTGAACATTTTGTCCTAAAAAGTTGATGTGTTAGAAGCAGGAAAAACGGGCAAGCGTAAGGATTTGAGCGAGTTTGACGAAGGCCCAAATTGTGATGGCTAGACCACTGGATCAGATCATCTCCAAAACTGCAGCTCTTGTGGGGTGTTCCCGGTCTGCAGTGGTCAGTATCCATCAAAAGTGTTCCAAGGAAGTAACAGTGGTGAACCGGGGACAGGGTCATGGGCGGCCAAGACTCATTGATGCATGTGGGGAGCGAAGGCTGGCCCGTGTGATCCGATCCAACAGACGAGTTACTGTTGCTCAAACTTCTGAAGAAGTTAATGCTGGTTCTGATAGAAAGGTGTCAGAATACACGGTGCATGACAGGTCAGGGCTGTTTTGGCAGCATGAGGGGGACCAACACACTATTAGGCAGGTGGTCATAATGTTATGCCTGGTTGGTGTGTGTATATAATAATGGGTAATTATAGTGCTTAAGCTGGACAAGATGGAAGCAAATCAAAACCGTGTCCTGATTTCATATAAGTGGGCTCACTGATTTTTGTTGTGGCTACAACTCTTATTTGTGTTGCTTTAATTAAAAACATTTCTGTGCACTGTAGCTGATAAGTCTGTCCTTTTTAATGAAATACTCTGAAATCATGAAGCACATCTGTTACCATATAGGGACATGCACCAATACTCTGTTACAATACTCAGTGTCGCATTTCCATGATCCTGTTGAGAGAAACAGGGAATCAATTGGGTTTATGCTCAAAATGACTTTTAGCCCATAAAGCATGAAAACATTTTTATTTAAAGTAGGCCTATAGGCCACTATGCAGCATTGAGTCATGCGACCTTTCAGGAAGATTGAGGTCAGAGGGAGTTATGGTTGTTATGCATGTATGCGATTCGTAGAGATCATTATAGAAAATGGACAAAAACAATGTCGCATCAGAGCTCCAGACTAACTTTTTTTTGTTTTTGTTTTAAGGAACTTTACTCACTTTGTTGACCATCCTTAATATTTAATTTCTTTTCTTTACAATAGTGTTGGATTTATTTTCTTGCTTTTGTATTACCCTGATTACATGAAGGAAGATTTTTAAGAGTTTTAAATTAATTCCTAGTAAGCAGTGAGTAGTCTTGAAGGGAACTGATTACCTGCTTTTATTTGTAAATATGTAAAAGAGTTAAAAATGAAGTGTGTGAGATTAACAGAGCCAGATTTGTTGCTGTGTTCTTTTTTGTTTTAAGGCCATTAAAGCATTTTTATTTTTGACTCCTTGATATTCGTTTCAGCTCTTAAAAAGCACACAGATTGATGATTGGAATCTGACATTCATTTCCTGCTACTTCATATACACTATTGGCAAAAGTTTTGGGACACCCCTCTATATTACTGAATTCAGGTATTGTGCTCGGCCCCTTAGTCCCAGTGAAAGGAACTCTTAATGCTTCAGCATACCAAGACATTTTGGATGATTTCATTCTCCCGACTTTGTGGGAACAGTTTGGGGATGACCCCTTCTTTTTCCAACATGACTGCACACCAGTGCACAAAGCAAGGTCCATAAAGACATGGGTGAATGAGTTTGGTGTGGAGGAACTTGACTGGACTGCACAGAGTCCTGACCTCAACCCGATAGAACACCTTTGGGATGAATTAGAGCAGAGATGTCCTAAAACCTTTGGCAATATAGTGGATTTTGCAGGCATAAAGTATAAATGCATGCAACAAAATGGCTGCCAAAGCACCCCAAAATAGATTTTACATTGCCTTATACCCTGTTTTTGCTGCTCCTGGGACAAAATAATGGTCTTTCAGTCTACCTGCCTGTATGTATGTCTTTCATTGCTTGACATTGTCTCATTTTGAAAACTGAAAGATAAAAAAACAAAACAAAAGTGCTAGTACTGTTCTCATGTAATTTGGAAACCTGGGAGTCCTGTGGTGTTCTGTCTCCTCCTCGTCCGTTATCTTTCTTGGTAACAGTTCTGTCGGACATATTTTGCAATCTTTCGTGCTACTCTGAATAGGAATTATGAGCTCATTTGTGGTTCTGCTTTCAGACTGGTCTAGAATAAATAAGTACAGAAGGCGTGTTAACACTTGCACTGGTTAGGACCATGTGTGTATCTGATCATCTCGGTGTAGCATGTTTGGTCATATTAGTGTATAGGGTGTCTCATAAGCAGATATCTGATCCTCAACATTGCGCCACAGTTCTACAAGACAGTCTGATATTATCGGGGTTTTAGTTGGTGAGCAAGACGTCTTCTGGACAAGAAACATGCAGTGATGTTTTTTCAAAAATATATAAAAACATTTAACAGCTTGGCTATTTCACTGTTTGTGAAATGTCTTAACATTTTAAAGTTTCCACAGCAGCTGTTTAAATGTAATGTACACCAAACCAACACTGTGGGGTCTCAAAGTGTGCTCGGCTCATAACCTGTTCCTTATCCCTGAACAGTGCAGAAAATCCCAGAAATACACACACTGTTTCTCTGGAGTGTACACACAACCGTATGGTGGTTCTTTCATTGTTTGGAGCTTTTGTTAGCGAATATTCTTTCCTCCCTTCCTGTGTGTGTGGACATAAAGCTAGAGCTGCATTGTTACTGGAGCTCGTTCAGGTCCTCGGAGGCTTAATCAGAGGTGTTACTCCTCCAGTTTGATCCGTTTCCAAGGAGACTCCTTGCGCTGTGTGTTTTTAAGGAGGACTCTGGGAGGTTGATCCTCCCATGTGGCTCTAAAAAGACAATACCAAGTGTTGGGAATTAAACTCTCAGGTTAAAGAGGGCTCACGAGGGAATACCGGCTCAAGTTTCTACCAAATGGTCAATCCAACTATCAGGGTTTTTTCCCCCTGAAATATCACACTGCATGATGGAGGATGGATCTTTGACTCCAAATGTGAGCCATCGATGACGAATTTAATGTCTCTTGTCAGATGCAGTCATTATTAATTCGATAAATACCTTTTTACAGATCTGACCACTAAAAGGTGGCACTTGTTGTTGGTTTAAATATGACAGGATGGTGATTAAATATAATCAAATCTTCACAAAGAATGTATTTAGATGAAGTTCTAAGAGCGAGTCTGCCAAAAGCTGATTTGAAAACAAACCAAATTTAATGCTTCTGTTCAAGTCGGGAAATGGCGTTTAGCAACAGTCAGGACATATCCAAGGGTGTTTTTCTGGTGTTGGAGTTCAAGAGCGAGTATTGAGAAGGGCTTACGGTGTTACAGCCTTCACTTTAATACACGAGCAACCTTGAAAAGCTAACCTTGACTGTAGGATACACTAATGCAGCCTACATTTATGATCTTTCTGGGCAGGTTTGGTCTGAATAAGTTGCGTATACCCGAGAAGCAGATCATTATGTTGGCGTTTGTTTCTGTATTTGGCATTCAGAGATGTCCCTTTTACTTTCCTACACTGTGTATAAGTGCAGCCTGTAGGCTTTCTCCTCCCTTTATAGTGCATTTGCCTTTTGGGATTAAGCCAAACCCCTGGGAAGTTTCAGGCGATGTCAGAAACGGATCTCTCGACATGGATTCCTGAATCATGATTCAATTACGGGGGAAAAAAATGTCTAAAATATATTTGACACCAAATCAGATGCGTTGCTTAGATTGTGAATGGATACACAGTGGTATAATGAATCCCTAGTTCTGCTATGCATAAATATTGCAGTTACAGCTGTTCAGCCCAAACATCAGAATGGGGAAGGTGCTATCTCCGTGACTTTGGCCGTGGCATGGATGAGCTGGTTTGAGTATTTCAGAAACTGCTCATCTCCTGGGATCAGCCTCTGGAATTTTAACACAATGGTGCGACGTCCAAACAAATAAAACATCCAGTGCGCCATAGCTGTGCATGTTAGACATGGCAAAATTAAGCTGCAGGAAGTCTAGAGTAACTCTTACTAAACACTTTCTACAATCATGGTGAACAGAAAAGCTTCTCAGAATGAACAACATGCTAATGCTTCAGGCAGATTGGTGAAAACAGCCTCATTGCTGCTTTCTGAACAGGAATCTGGGGAGACAGGGTCACTTAAGCATTTTCTTCACTTGTTCTGTTTGGATAGTGATTAGTCCACACTGATCTCAGTGTCTTCTGTAATTGCCTTTATTTAGTTATCCTATCGAAGCTGTTTTGTGTCTGATGGTGCATTAATGTACCAATACTAAATAAGCTGTGGATGTTGTCATTGCAGGATCAGATTGCATCTGATGCTGTCAGTGGTGATATTTTGCATAGTCAGCTCAATGATATATGTGCCAGCGGTGTTAATCGTCATTGCCTGTAACCTTTCCAAACAATTTGCGTAAACGTTGTTGAGGGGAAAAGCGGTTGATTTCATTTAGAAAATAACAAGTTCGTCTTGATTATAGTTTTTAACTGTTCTGTGTACCCAACAAAACGTATGCCTTTATGGTAGTCTAGACATATTAAGGGTATAATGAGACAAGATGTAGCACACTTTGGGCAAATTCGCTTTCATTGATCATGTTTTAGGCAGCTAACTTCTTATCGCAGGCTCTAATGAGTATGTTCTTCTACTATTTAAATGATCTAGGATTACTTTCTCTTATGTTGGGGCCCCCATCAGGGACTCTTTACTGAAAATATTACCATGGCACATGTTATTTTGCCATAAAATGTGAAAGCCCAAGATCTTCCAATTTGCAGAATATACAGACCTTGGTTTGTGTGTATGGTGTGTGTTGTGTTTGACTATTCAACAGAAGTCAAACATGCTCTAATTCTCGTCTGTTAATTCTCCCTACAGACTTCGTGAAGTGTCCGAAAAACTCAACAAATACAACTGTAACAGGTGAGCTGTTAGATCACAGCACCCACCCACTGTACATGATCTCTGGCCACTCGCCTCAAACACTCCGTTCTTTATCTAAACTCAAAGCGATCGAAGTTCTGTATTTCTGCAAGCTAAAAAATAAATGGCGACCATGTTTTTCACTGATGTAATCTCTTTCTCTCTTTTGCAGTCATCCACAGCTTAACTTGCTGGAGCAAGCCACGCTCAAGCAGTGTGTAGTCGGACCAAACCACGCTGGCTTCCTGCTTGAGGTAACGTTTCTGTTTTTGTGGGTTTATGTTTTTTGTACAGGCTCTCGATTTTTATCTGCTAATCACTTAAGATGCTGCAGGAAATGACACCCCTGTCTGTTTCAGGATGGTCGGATCTGCAGGATAAGCTTCGCCGTGCAGCCAGATCGCCTGGAACTGGGCAAGCCAGACGGAAACGATGGGTGAGACTGTAATAATGTTTTCTAAATAGACCTAGAGAGTGCAGATGATTTTATGAGCTGCTCGATTCGGATGCATTACACGCCTTTTTTGGGAGATTTAAGTTTGCTGCTTTTGAAGTTGGCTTTTCGAGCGTATTTTTTATGCAGAATGTGTGCTAAACTTTGACCCGTGTCCTTGTTTTTTGCTGCACATCTTGTACCACTTGGTGATTTCATTATAATTTCATTATAATTTTTAACCCTTTACAGAAAAATACTGTCAGACGACACCCCGGAATACATGTCCGGCATTTTATTTTATTTTTGTTCTGAGTTATTAGCAGGTTATTCAGGGAAATGTTTATTCTCATATTTTCGATATGGTTTGTCAAGTGATCCGTAAGTGTAAGTGGTATGTTGTGAGCACGATGACTGTAATTACTTTTTGAGACAATGTGTGTTAGCATGGAAATGCTGCTGAGCTTCTTTATTCTTTATGTCCTAGTGAAACGGCAGTTCTTCTTTGGAGTAGCTGTAATAAGATTTGTGATCAGAGAAGTTGAATAACTTAACATTTTAAAGCTTTAGATTTAGGGAGGGAGAGAGAGAATATGCTCTTAAAACTTTTTTCAGTGCATGTTGCTTTGCTGCTCTGGGATGAAAAGGCATTGCTTTGCTTTGGGTTGCAGAATGCTACTTTTTTTTTTTTTATTTATTTTTTATTTATTTATTTTTTTATTCTTATTTTTTAATTTTTATATATATATATATATATATATATATATATATATATATATATATATATATATATATATATATATATAAAAATAATTAACTGCTATTTTTTTAAGTTAATGCTTTCCATGGAGAAGTCCAGGCTAGTTCACCATTTTTCTTTTTTCCTAAATAATCGGCAATTTTAAAATTACGCAAATTTTTTTTTTGCTAATCATTATAAAGCACAGATGGCTCTCCCAGCACTTGGCAGTATTTTTTTTTCTACTTTGATTAATGACTTGCAGCCAGTTCTGACACATCCAAGGGTGTTGCCATGCTAGTTAGCCCTCAAATTCTTCCTTTCCTTGCTATTTCAGACAGAGAAATTAATATAACAATGCTTGGCATGACCAGGCTGTACTTAATAGTCCCAAAAGTTGGGGCTGCAATTCTTGTAACTGTAATCTCCGGTCTTTTGTTTCCAGTTCAAAGTTGAGCAGTGGCTCAGGGACAGGAAGGACCTCCAGGCCAGGTAGGACTAGTGATCCACCCTGGTTCCTGTCTGGTTCTGACACTTTGGGCCGACTGGCAGGCAACACCCTTGGGTAAGTGGCTGGCAGGGGGCATTCAAAAGCCTGGCAGAAAAATCCTAAGTTGTGTGGTTTTTTTTTTTTTTTTTTTTTTTTTTTTTACATTTTTAAATTTTTTTTATTTATTTATATATATTTTTTGGTTTACTTTGTCATTTCAGGAGTTCAAATACTGATGAAATGAAGTTCGACATAATTTGGAAAAAATTCTAACCGCCCTCTTAGGGGTTGGTGAATTAGAATTAAATCATGATCTCTAAAAACACAAGAGCAGTGTTGGTCCTCTAAAATGCACTATAAAAATGATTTGTGGATGGGAAAATAAAAGGTTTAGTACAAAAACAGATATGAACTTTTGAATGTTGTTAAAGTATATTGTTAAGATAAGATTATTAAACCTCCCCTTTCCCATGAAACTTGAGATATAAAGGATTTGAGAGATTTATGCTCCCAGGCTTGGTATTCCCCTACCTAATCTCAAGCTAGTGTTTACTGATTGTAACTAAAAGATGTAGGTCCTAAACATGCTTTTTGGCAACAAGAGGCAATGAATCAGCCCTCTGACATGGATTTGTAAGAGCAGGAGTAAAGATGGAAAGACCCTTAATAATGCTGTGTGTATATATACCTCTGTACAGGAGCCGCTGGAGTTCAGGAGTTGGTGGAGGAGGCGGAGGCAGCGGGGGCAGTGGTGGTGGAGGGACAGGAGGAGGCGGGGGCAGTGGAGGAGGAGGCGGCGGGGCTAGCGGAGGAGGAGGAGCATCTTCTGGTCGCTCGAGTGCTGCAGCACGTGATTCGCGTAGACAGACACGCGTGATCCGTACAGGCAGAGACAGAGGGTCGGGTCTGCTGGGGAGTCAGCCGCAACCAGTCATACCAGCATCCGTCATTCCTGAGGAGCTCATCTCTCAGGTAACGCACACAGCCTTAATCAGATGGGAGATTAAAAAGATGCACAATAGCATACCTTTCATAAATTGGAAATCTTTTCTAAATGGTTTCATGAAATCAATCTCTAATTGAAAATGAAGACTAAAGTGGTAAAGTGTTTTAAATCCTCCCAGGCCCAGGTGGTCCTGCAAGGCAAATCTAGGAGCGTCATCATCCGTGAGCTGCAGCGTACCAACCTGGATGTAAACCTTGCCGTGAACAACCTGCTGAGCCGAGATGACGAGGATGGCGACGACGGCGATGACACAGCCAGCGAGTCTTACCTTCCTGGAGGTGAAGAATCTCACTATCCACTGATGTATTTAAATTGCTGTACATAAGGGAAAAAAAATTACTTACTGTTATAGGGAAAATAATCAACAGGTGGCATGCATAGCAGAGTTGCTGTTACCACCACAAAACTGAAACACTATTTTATTGTCTTATTTTTCTTAAACCATAGCAATTTGTCAACACAATGTTTTAATTAAAGAAAACTATCGCATGCTTGTTACTGTAGAAATGGTAACATACACTATTGCCAAAAGTTTTGGGACACCCCAAGGGTTGGGCTTGGCCCCTTAGTTCCAGTGAAAGGAACTCTTAATGCTTCAGTGTTTTGGAATGGCCAGTGGTCCACACCAAACTCGCTCATCCATGTCTTTATGGACCTTGCTTTGTGCACTGATGTGCAGTCATGTTGGAACAGGAAGGGGTCATCCCCAAACTGTTCCCACAAAGTTGGGAGCATGAAATTGTCCAAAATGTCTTGGTATGCTGAAGCATTAAGAGTTCCTTTCACTGGAATTAAGAAGCCAAGCCCAACACCTGAATTCAATGATTTGGAGGGGTGTCCCAAAACATTTGCCAAGATAGTGTATCAGAGCAAGTGCATTAATATAATCTTGTGATTTGGTTTGCAGCTGAGCTACTGTGAGCGCTGTTGTTTTGAGAAAATGAATCAGATGTTTATCATATTCACTGTGTAATGCATATATATTTATACCACAGTGCTGCTGAATTCTCTGATTTACATGATTAAAGTGCATGCCTGCACATTCATGTGTAAATGATGGATTGGAATTAAACTCTTTTTATTAAATGTTTAAAGCTTGTGTATATATTGGACGGTGTGTTAGTATGCAACCGTAATCAGTGCGCTCTTTTACAGAAGACCTGATGTCTCTGCTGGACGCTGACATCCACTCGGCGCACCCCAGTGTCATCATCGACGCTGACGCCATGTTCTCGGAGGACATCAGCTACTTCGGCTACCCGTCTTTCCGACGCTCATCACTGTCACGCCTCGGCTCTTCACGAGGTAATGGGCGAAACGCAGACGTGTTCAAAATGCTAAAGCTGAGAAAAGATCAGGGATTTTATGAGGCCATGTTTTTATAAAAGTAACGGATCGAAATCGGACCCCTCCCACTTTAAAATGGAATATTGGTATCAAGGCATGTTTTATCACATTTGACACCTCAGACATGGCTGACCACTAACTGCCTTTTTTAGAGAACAAGTAGGAAATATGCATAGGTACTATCTGAGCAACCTACAAAGCCTTTTTTTGTTTAAATCTGTTTAAATTTTAATCTTAAATTAGGGTTAGTCTTTAAAAATAAAAAGACAAACAAGATTTGTTGTCTGTGTGTTGTGTGTGCGCTTGTGTGTGGATTTTTAAACTCGTGGAAATCCAGCTGTAGGCATGTGCTGATAAGTTACTCAGTATATTGTGATGGTCAACGCATTATGACTTCTTTATAATAATTGTCGTTATCTTTATTTTTAGAACAGAAGTATTTGCAGGTTAAGGATGAGTGCAATTTGGTGATGGATGTCTTGTGATGAAATATGAGAAGAAAAGCCTCATGTCACATGGCAGCTCTGACTGAAATATTCACCTTCCTCTGTGTGTGTGTGGGGGGGGGGGGCGGTTCTGGGTTTAAGAATTTACACCAATCAACCATAACATTATGACCACTGACAAGAATTTAATGCTGGTTTTCATAGAAAGGTGTCAGAATACACAGTGCATTTGCAATATGTTGCGTATTGGGCTACATAGCCACAGACCAGTCGGGGTGCCCATGCTGACCCCTGTGCACTGCTGAAAGTGCCAACAATAGGCACGTGAGCATTAGAACTGGACCACAGAGCAATGAAAGAAGGTGGCCTGTTCTGATGAATCATGTTTTCTTTTACATCACGTGGATGGCCGGGTGTGTGTACCTCACTTACCTGCGGAACACATGGCACCAAGATGCACTATGGGAAGAAGGCGAGCCGGCGGAGGCAGTGTCGTGCTTTGGGCAATGTTCTGCTGGAAGACCTTGGGTCCTGCCATCCATGTGGATGTTACACGTACCACCAACCTAAGCATTGTTGCAGACCATGTGCACCCTTTCATGGAAATGGTATTCCCTGATGGCTGTGGCCTCTTTCATCAGGATAATGCACCGTGCCACAAAGCAAAATGGTTTGATGAGCACAACAATGAGTTTGAGGTGTTGACTTGGTCTCCAAATTCCCCAGATCTCAATCCAATCGAGTATCTGTGGGATGTGCCGGACAAATAAGTCCGATCCATGCAGGCCCCACCTCACAACTTGGAGGACTTAAAGGATCTGCTGCTAACTTCTTGGTGCCAGATACCACAGTACACCTTCAGGGATCTAGTGGAGGCCATGCCTCGATGGGTCAGGGCTGTTTTGGCAGCAAAAGGGGACCAAAACAATATTAGGCAGGTGGTCATAATGTTTTGCATGATTGGTGTATTTCTGATAAATTTTTTTAAAACGCTTAATGCTGTTGTAGGAAAATATATGTAACTTGAAGGTGTTTTTTGCCATTCTTATACGACAGCAGTTTGTCAGTGATTTAAAAGGTTTAGTTTATTTAAAATAAACAAACTTATTTAGAATCGAGAATCATTCAATAGTGCTATGATACAAAATCATTTCAAGAAACAAGGTTTTGATTTTCTTTTTCTTTATCAGCACATGCTTACATGTGTTTGTGTGCACGTGCTTTCCACCCCGCTGCATGGTCCCAGACGTTTTCCTTAATGAGCCCTCTGAGAAAGGCCCTGCTGTGGGAGATCCCGCAGCCTGAAATCTCTGGAAATGTTCCTTAGTCTTCACTTTACACCCAGCCACGACTGTTCCTACTGTCTGAATGACCATTATTAGTACAACTAGAAAGAGCTCTGGATATCAGTCCAGCCTCCAACCATTGTGGTAATTGACCATTAAATGGCCATTAAAAGGCCATATACATGAGTGGTTTTGGCCGGAGTGAGGCAGTAAAATGTGTGCAGGTTTTACTGTGGGGTGTCAAGTGAAGATTTGGCAAAGAAAGAAAAAGAAATCTCAAGATCTGCTTTTTTTATTTTTTATTTTATTTATTTATTTATTTTTTTTTGGATTTGCTGTATTTTCCGGATCCTAAGATGTGCACTTTAACCCGAGCACATGCTGTGACTTGTACAGCAAAATCGCACATATGTGCAAACCTAAATTTACTGTTCATACGTTAAAGTAGACGTGCTACTCCAGCACTTACAGTAGTGTTTTTTCAGTGTTAACACTGTTCCATGCTAGTAAACAAAATCAAATTACAAGATGTGGTAAGTTTTTAAGCATTATATATTAGTCTGTGCGTTCAGATGGACCTATACGCAGACGATGCAAAAATGTCTAAAATATAGATTGTTTGAAGTGGCAACACAAATTTTTACCCAAAGATGAAATGAAACATTGTCCGGAAATTACGGTCTTAATTTTTTAAATTTATTTATATATTTTTAAATCATGTCTTCTGTAGTAAATTAGTGTTAAGTTTATGAATCTGTCTCATTTACAAGGGTCTTTCCCAGAGAGTGGCTTATGTGTATCCCACTGGTGTGACCCTATTGCATACCAGTTCTCCTTCTTCCCTTAGAGCGTGACTCCGAGCTGCTCCGCGAACGCGAGTCCGTGCTGAGGCTTCGTGAGAGGCGGTGGCTGGACGGAGCTTCCTTCGACGCAGAGCGTGGCTCCACCAGCCGAGACGGAGAACCGAGCTTGGACAAGAAGACCGTCCCTCTGCAGAGCCCCGTCTCTCTGGGAGAAGAGCTGCAGTGGTGGCCTGATAAGGTGGGAGTATACGAGTATGATGCAGAAACCTGAAAAAGATAATGTCACCCCATTGATTTATTAACATGAGTGTCCTCAGGTACCAGAACAAGGAATTGTTTTTATTTTGAAATCTGTGTTTGTATCAGTTTGTACTTTCGCCCTCTTCCTTGGGTAGACTTTTGATTACAATGCTGAATAAACATGAATATTAGTTCATGTTATCCTGATAGTCATTCACCGGTATTGTGATGCGCATTTTGTTTCATTTCATGAAGATGCCGCTTTTTTGTTCTCCCTAACTCCTACTTCTCCCTGCCACTGCAGCGTTATGCAACACTGTCATCCTTCTTGCAGATGTGAAGTGAAGCCACAATTGACTGCTAGCTGTGAATTTTCATATATATTTGTATACATGTGCATCAGTTTTGATGTGAATTTTGTGCATGTAAAGGACTTTGAAACGCATCATATCTTTTAAACCCATTACTTTAGGGTATTAATTATTGATGGATTATTTACATATTCATGTGGACTTTCTTTTTTTTTTTTTTTTTAAACCATCAGCACCTTGACATGCTATTTGAAATATAGATTATACTGATATCCATGGTCAGGGAATTGTCCTCTAATGTCGCTTTTTTTCCCTGCACGTACAGGACGGCGTGAGATTTGTAAGCATTGGGGCAATGTTTTCTGAGCTTGTGGCCATCAGCTCCAAAGGTGAACTTTACCAGTGGAAGTGGAACGAACCAGAACCTTACAGAAACACTCAAGTAAGAGCCCCACAGCTAGACACTGCATGGGATTTTACTGATAAATTATTCTTCTTCAGCTTGAACGTATGAAGAACTGGTTCCAGTGCCTGTGGGGGGTGTTTTTTTTTTTTTTTTTTTTGTGCTCCATGCTACTTGGTAAGTTTTTAATAAGGTTGATGGTAAGCTAAACAACTGATGTGGTTTTGAAAACCAAAACAAAAGGCCACCTGGCACACCAAAACCATGACAAATACACACAATTGGATATTTGATAGAAATATTAGATATTTTATTGAATTAGATCCATATAGTAAGCTGAAAAATAATTTTAAGCAATTAACTTGTGCACATGAATCCACAAGAGCGGTCTGCTTTTTTAAGGGTTCTAGTTAGGAGTTCATTTTGTCATGAATGAAGGTGAATTCCGTCTAACAAACGGAACATGCACAGACTGGACACACCCAATTATGTTTAATGGACTGTTTTATGGTTTTGCTATAAATCTTTAAAAAATGTGAATTGAATATAAATAAAGTATGCTGTATCTTCAAATAATAACACACAGCTCTTTTCCAGAATCCTTCCATCCATCACCCTCGCGTGTCCTTCCTCGGCCTGACCAACGAGAAGATCACGCTCTTGTCTGCTAACTGTATTAGGGCCACAGTGGCTACTGAGTCCAACAAGGTCAGAGATTTTTCTTTTTTTTTTTCTTTTTCAGGAATTGCTCGAAAGAATTGAACACGTTGTAATAAAAAGGTGAGACAATAATGAGGAAGTTCTCTCTACACATACATGGTTTCTTGTGCTTGTGTCTGTGCGTGTTAGGTGGCAACGTGGGTGGATGACACACTGAGTTCGGTAGCATGTAAGCTCGAACACGGGGCTCAGACGTTCCCGGAGCTGCAGGGTGAACGCATCGTTTCTCTGCACTGCTGCTCTCTGTACACCTGCGCTCAGCTCGAGACCAGCCTCTACTGGTGGTATGTCATTCTCTTCACTCACCGTCACACCCACACACTGGACTGCTACTTTCTCTTTCTCTTCTTTGTTTTTTGTCTATTTTATCCATATTGTTTTTCTTCTATATCGTCTTTTTTTTTTTTTTTGTCCCATCCATCCCTCCCATTTTTTTTTTGCTTGTTTTCTTGTCATTCTTTTTCTCGCTTTTTCTTTTTTACTTTGACTTTTTTCTTTCTTTCCTTGTCTTCATTTCATTTATTTCTTTTTTTCTTTGCTTTTTGACTTTTCCTCCCCATTTTCTATTCCTTCCTTTTATCACTTTTCTTTCACGCAGTCTTTTTATTTTCTTGCCGTTATAAGGAATACAGTTTAATACTGGCACATTAATAGTCCTTGCTACGTCTTCCATTTTCCCTTCATTCCTTTTAGTCATTCCGTGTTTGTGCAACAGGACAGTGTGGACACTTAAGAATGTGAGCTGGAGCTGTGTGTAACTGCTGTCTCTCTTCTGCAGGGGTGTCGTGCCTTTCAGTCAACGCAAAAAGATGCTTGAAAAGGCTCGGGCTAAGAACAAGAAGCCCAAATCCAGTGCTGGAATCGCCTCTATTCCCAACATTACAGTGGGCACTCAGGTATTAGAGATGCCCTGGTCATGACACAATCATTCTCACTAAAGTATTATCAGGAGATTTTAGACTTCTGTTTCTACCTTTTGGCTGGGAGAAATTCCTTTCATTAACGTCACACCTTTGATTAAAGTCACTACTTTTTACACCAATGAGCAACTGTATAATTTATAAAGAAATTTAGACCAGTAGCCTGTACAGATCACCAAGTAAGATTTACACTCGTCAATCAGTGCATGACGTTTTAACAAATGAAATTTTATTTATATTTGACCAGTGGGTTTTGTTTTGGGAACTTTGAAAACAAAATACAGCCTGACACTGTAGATGTTTTTATCTATATATATTTAATTATAATGCATATTAAGGAGTGATGTTTCCCGCTTTGTGCAATAGGTGTGTTTGCGGAACAACCCCCTGTATCACGCAGGTGCCGTGGCCTTCTCTGTGAACGCCGGCGTCCCCAAAGTGGGCGTCCTGCTAGAGTCCGTGTGGAACATGAACGACAGCTGCCGCTTCCAGCTGCGCTCTCCTGAAAGTCTGAAGAGCATGGAGAAGAGCTCCAAGGCCCAGGAGACCAAGTATGACCCTTACTGCTAAACGGGATGAAAATCGCACAGCAGTACTATTGCTTCACATGCCATTTGAATAAAATGAATAGAATGAATGTATTACATCAAATTAAATACCATGAAATTAATTTATTAAGCCAAGAGAGATGAAATTTTAAAATCATTCAGAAATCTCAGAATTGCAGAGAACGAGTATGAGAATTAAACTGAGAATGAGTCATGCAGCAGTATAACTTGTGCCTGTTCAACAGGGCAGAGACCAAACCCGAAATGGTCAAAACAGAGATGGGCCCTCCTCCGTCTCCAGCCTCCACATGCAGTGATACCTCCTCCATCGCCAGCAGTGCCTCTCTGCCTTACAGTATGTACTACTAGACTCTGATAATGTTTAGCACTTCCTGCAGCACGGTGTAGGACAAACATTGAAAACAGCCAGTCAGTATCTACTTGTATAGTAAGAATACAGGAAGCCCTGCCCCCTTCATAAGATAAAATGAACACTTTATTGATCCCAAAAGGGAAATTATGATTTTTCGCATAAATCAGTCTCATTTATAGACCGTGTGTTTTATTGGTGAGAGAAGAGCCTTTAATTTCTGCTTGCTAGGATTTGTTTTCACTTCTCAATACCAATGAACTGTTTATTAATACATGCATACTGTCAACACAAACCTATACTACACATTAAGATGACATAATGACACAGGACTACTTATTATAGTCTTTCTTTATCATCTAGTGCATTTGGGTTTGACAGATTCCCAAAGGTGTGTCCTGGCCTACTGACCCTGACATTCTACCAGTTGCCATTAATTTCTCCTCAATTGTATCTTTGCCCTTTCTGTATTTGATTATATTTCATTTTCCTTATTAAGCACTAAACGGCAGGTCTGAGAATAGTTCACAGACACCGATTTAGCTTGTTCCTTGTATTTTTCAAGGTAAGTACGAAGATTCTTTGTTTGTGTTTATTTAATAATAAACACAAAGTAAATATTGCACAAGTGAGGTCACAATACTGCCAATGTATGGGATATTGACAATGAGGTACAAAAACAGTGCATTTTTTAGGGGTGCAAGTTATCTATTCACTTAACTGCTTAGCTCGTTCCCAGTCCCCTTCCATATTCTCACTTATACCAAAAAGTAAAAGCTAAAGGAGAAACACTGAACGGAGAAAGTTTAGCTGCAGGACGTTAATTGAGGTCATGGAGATTTGTGATTTCTCACGCGTCCCTTGCTGTGCTGCAGAGCGGAGGCGCTCCACACCGGCACCTAAAGAAGAGGAGAAGGTCAATGAAGAGCAGTGGCCTCTGCGTGAGGTTGTATTCGTGGAGGATGTTAAAAATGTCCCAGTAGGCAAGGTAGGTGATCCTGCAGGTTCGAGAATGTAGAGGAATATCCACGTCAAATGATTGTTGTGAACATGATCCTTTTATTTGAAATATCCAGTCTCTGTGTACTAGTACATTACATTTATAACATTGCAGTTAGCTAGAGAATGCTGTTAATTTGTTATACTGATTTAATAAAGCTGATGGTATGATTTTTTTGTAACACAAATGCTGACCTGCGTTGTCCTGTATCCTGTAAATGAATGCCTAGTGCTTTAATGGACAAACCATGTAGTAAATAAGTTAGTATATGAATAATGCAGTTTCATATGTGCTAATAAATGTCATTTTTACACATTTTGTAATCCAGTCTTGTATATTGTGCATGTAAATCATAAAGTACTGTAATTTGTTTCTTGAAGTGTTTTGTGTTTTCTCTCATGTTGACGCCACGTTTGCAACAAATCTCTCTTTTGAACTCAAGGTGCTAAAAGTCGATGGTGCATATGTTGCTGTGAAATTTCCAGGGACGTCGAGCAGCGTGAGCAGCCAGAGTGCAGCTCCCACTGACTCTGACCCGTCCTCACTCCTGCAGGACTGCAGGCTGCTCCGAATTGATGAGCTACAGGTACCCACACGCGCACACAAACAATGTGTACGTGTTTGTATTGAATGTTCACCCACTAAGCATCTTTTTATTCTTCAACAGGTTGTTAAAACTGGTGGAACTCCTAAAGTTCCAGACTGTTTTCAGCGCACGCCTAAAAAGCTTTGTATTCCAGAAAAGGCTGAAATTTTAGCTGTAAATGTTGACTCCAAAGGCAAGTAAATTGTCCCCCCAAGTTTCCAATACATTAAGGTTGTTTTCTGTATTGGGTTATAAAACACTGAAAAAAAACAACAGTGAAAACCAGTTTATATTTGTGGACTGTTCTCCAAAATGGTTTAAATACCATTTTTAAATTTATTATATTGAAGTAAACAAAGTCACTACATTTCACTTTCTGACCATGACAAATTTGCATTAGCAAGACTGACCTGTTCATTTGTAATCTGTAAATCCCTGAGTATTTTCAAAATGCGTAATTTCTGGGTTGTGAAATTGAGTACTTGTTAATTTTGACATGATTTATTGAGTGTTCCTGTCTTTATTTGATCTGCGAAGCAGCTGCTTATGTGTGTTTCTCTCCAATACAGGAGTCCATGCTGTTCTCAAAACAGGAACTTGGGTTCGGTACTGTATATTTGACTTGGCCACTGGCAAAGCTGAGCAAGAGAATCATTTTCCTACTAGTAACCTGGCCTTCTTAGGCCAGAGTGAGCGTAATGTGGCCATATTCACTGCTGGCCAGGTAAAGAGTTTTATCAATGCTTTATTATTAATCTTCATATGCCACAGTATTATGTATGATCAACAAAGTATGAAAGTCGACCAAGGGAATCCAAAATCTATGGTTGGCTTACAAATTATTAGAGAAATAAAAAAAAAAAAGTCTAAAATTTTAAAGGTTCACCATTAATGTGATGTTAACAGGAGAGCCCCATCGTCCTGCGGGATGGCAACGGCACCATTTACCCAATGGCCAAAGACTGCATGGGTGGCATCCGAGACCCTGACTGGCTGGATCTGCCACCTATCGCTAGTTTGGGAATCGGAGTTCACTCGCTTGCCAACCTGCCCAACAACTCCACAATCAAAAAGAAAGCCGCAGTCATCATTATGGCAGTAGAGGTACGTGCTGCTTTTCGGCTCATTATTTGAGTAGCATTTCTCAATTTAGTGTGCTTTGGAGGCAGTAAAGTTCAAGGTTGCAGTGAAAAAGGGAGAAATCTGGATTTTGTGAATCCACTGAATAACACCAACACACTGAATATCTAAAACCAGCTGCTATATTTAACATTTACATTTCTGGTATTTAGCAGATGCCCTTATCCAGAGCGACTTACATTTTCATCTCATTTTTTTATACAACTGAACATTTGTGGGTTAAGGGCCTTGCTCAGGGGCTCGGTAGTTGCAGCTTGGTGGACCTGGGATTCGAACACAACCTTCAATAAAGCAATCAGTAGTCCAATGCCTTAACCACTAAGCTACCACATCCCCCACGAACATGTACTAAAACTGTCTATATCCAGCTTTATTCACATCCTTGATTGTTTTTTCAGACATTTTAGATCATTTCAAGGCAAGATATTTGCTTTATTGAAGAGCTTAACAAATAACTCATTGTTTAGTTTAAATTTGTTTGTTTTTCTGGTACTGCTACTAGGTAATGAGGTAATTTTTTTTGTATTGAGACCACGATAAAAGTGGCAAACTTTTCCATGGATGCTGAACAAATACACCCTCTATTAAAACCCTAATAAGTATGTGCATTAAAGTTAGGCTATTAAAATTTCCATCATGTACATTGGTCCACTTTATTTCCACACCAAAGCCTCCTCAGCAGAACTTGTTTGTGTGCCACAGAAGCAGACATTGATGCAGCACGTGTTGCGCTGTGATTACGAAGCGTGTCGGCAGTACCTGGTGGGTTTAGAGCAGGCCGTGCTGCTGGAACAGAACCCACACGCTCTTGCTGCTCTGCTCGGCCATCGATGCGATGGAAACAGAAACCTTCTGCACGCATGCGTCTCTGTCTGCTTCCCCATAAGCAACAAGGAGACCAAGGAAGAGGAAGGTCAGATTAATCACTTTTATTTAGGATGGGATAGTAAAAAATGAAATGTATGGTTTATATTTGAAGCTCTGTGCCATGTTGCAGAAGCTGAGCGTTCGGAAAGGAACACGTTTGCCGAGCGGCTCTCTGCGGTTGAAGCCATCGCTAATGCCATTTCGGTGGTGTCCAGCAATAGTTCGGGAAATAGGACCGGATCATCCAGCAGTCGTGGGTAAGGGGGGAAAATAGATCGTAAAATACCAACGGACTTGCCTTTTTTTTTTCTAAGCTAATCTTCAGTAACCTGAAACGAGACATTTGTGTTAAGGGCTTAGCAACTGCTTATGATTCAGATTCTCTGTTAGAACTGTCTTATTTATTCTAATAGACATGTTTAACCTGGCTATGTTTTAGATTATAGTGTATCTTTTTTTTTTTAAATAGTTCTGACATTTGCTTGGCCACTTTTCTTTTGTAGTCTCCGCCTCCGAGAGATGATGAGGCGCTCACTCCGAGCTGCCACAATGAGCCGCCATGAGTCAGGCCCCTCCTCCAGTGACCACCAGGACCCTGTATCACCACCCATCGCCCCGCCTAGCTGGGTGCCTGAACCGCCACCCATGGATCCTGGTACGTGCACTGCAACTGTGTTTGTGTGTTCACATGTATCACACTTTATATTGAGCAATATCATACCTGTAGGTTTCAACTGCACTGTGTGTACACTAGAATAAGAAGAAATACTGCACACCTCTATTATGTCCCTAACCTCCTACTAATCCAGCTCCTGTATTAGATGGTGACATTGATTTCATCTTGGCCCCTGCTGTGGGCTCACTCACTACAGCGTCCTCCGGCCCCAGTCAGGGTCCGAGTACATCCACCATTCCAGGTGAGACAGAATGGCCTTTTATTTTATTTCAATTTTTTTTTCTTGTCCAACCCTCTGTTCTTATTAGTCATAATGCTGAAAGTTGATTTGTAGTGGGTTTGTTCCTTGTTACCATCATTACTTCAGTAGCTATTAGAAACTTATAAACAAAACAAAACTTTTGAAGTGAACTTTAACACAGTGCATGTGCATCACTGTCAATTTTTTTGCTTGGTTTTATAAGAATAAGGTTTAGTCACACAGTCCACAAAAGTGGATAAAATGTACAATGAGTCTTTCTTTGCCTAGGTATGCAATTCCTTGGTATATGACGAATAAAACCCTGTGATGTTGTTAACCAATTAATTACAATTTGACAGCACACCTGAGTATCTTGCCCCTTACTTATTTATCTGCTCCACATAGGCCCGTCATCTGAAGCATCCGTGGTGGAGAGCAAAGACCGCAAGGCCAACGCTCACCTGATCCTCAAGCTGATGTGTGACAGCGTTGTCCTGAGACCTCATCTACGAGAACTGCTCTCTGCAAAGTATGCATGTCTGCTCACTTTTGTCTCCGTGTTTGCATACTTATGATTGTGAGGATGACTGAGGCATGTATATTCGTGTGTTGCTATGTAGGGACGCACGAGGCATGACTCCGTTTATGCTAGCTGTCAGCGGGAGGGCATACCCAGCGGCCATCACTGTCCTGGAGGCAGCCCAGAAAATAGCCAAGGGTGAGTTTAAGTATAAAATGTTATTATTTCTATTTTTCAACTCCAGACTTAATGACTTGAATGCATTATAAGTAAATAAGGTTTCGTTTGGCTCTTGACCTTCAGAGTAAATTTAAATTTGGTCCTGACTTGTTTTGTGACCTGCAGGAGAGTCCAGTATTGGGGACAAGGATGATGTAAACTCTGTGTTTATGGAAATGATCTGTCCTGTGGGGACAAACCCTGACGACTCGCCGCTCTACGTGCTCTGCTGTAACGACACCTGCAGCTTCACCTGGACAGGAGCTGAGCACATCAACCAGGTGAATACATTCTGTCAGCAACTCTATGCAGTTACAAAATGAAGTGAACCATCCGCAGGAATTCTGATATTATTGAGAATAAAAAAAAACTGGTCCACACGATTATGCAGAAATTGGTTGGCAATGTTCACCCGAACAAGCCAGCCATTTGCCAGACCTCAGTAAATAGTGTGTGTGTGTGTGTGTGTGTAGGACATCTTTGAGTGCAGGACATGTGGTTTGCTGGAGTCGCTGTGTTGCTGCACCGAGTGTGCCAGGGTTTGCCACAAAGGCCACGACTGCAAGTGAGTAGACTCTTATTCATCTAGACTCATAAATGAGACAAAGCTGCTTTACTTTAGTTCATTATACACAGAGCTGTATAATCACTTCCTGAAGAGCTGGATATCGCTTTAGTGGATAAAAACCTTTCTTTTGGGTTTTCATGAATGTGTGTGAAAAAATGCCTTTTGCGTACAAGTCCTCTAAATAAATCAATCGGCTGCAGAGCCATTTTCAGTTGTACATAAAAATTTCCATGTCGTTGTCTGTACATATGTAATCTGTATTAAAGATACTGAATTTAAATTGTCTGTCTCCAGGCTAAAGAGAACGTCTCCCACCGCGTATTGTGACTGCTGGGAGAAGTGCAAGTGCAAAACCCTGATAGCGGGGCAGAAAGCGGCACGTCTGGATTTACTCTACAGACTGCTGACCACCACCAACCTCGTGACCAGTCCCAACAGCAGGTGTGTTCAGCTACACACCAAGAATGTGCATGAGTAGCATATTTGGGTGGATGGAGTCCTCGTCAGTGCGTTGGTAATAGAAGTTACGCTAGTTCTTTAAGTTTTCCTCCATGCGAAAGTCTTCAGGATGAAGTCTTTGTGGTTTCTCAGTAATATCATGAGCTTGTGGTTTTTATGGCTCGAATTGAAGAGAGGGAAAAGAGAGTCTGGCGAGTGATCGAATGTTTATAGCGGTTATGTGTGAGCACTAACAGGTTTCACAGATGTTCCACAATATTAAATTTAGCTATAAATAGAATGGCAATGAAAGGAAAGGCACTTTGAGAGAGACTATTTTTGGAAAAAAAATTACCCTGTTGAACACAAGATACAATTGATCAGGATTTTAGATCATTGAAAGGCTCATAATTTTTATTTAAATTTTGATTATAGTCCTAATGTCCTCTAGACTAGAATAATACTAGTGAGTCTGGCATGTTGAACGGGATGAGTATCTTCTCTGCCATTGATTTGATGAGTAACCTCCTCCTCTCTGTCCTTCTCCTTTTCTTTTCATTTTCTTCCTCGATCTCTCCGTCTCTGCAGGGGTGAGCACATCTTGCTGTTCCTGGTGCAGACAGTTGCACGGCAGAGCGTGGAGCATTGTCAGTACCGGCCACCCCGTATCAGAGAGGACCGGAACCGCAAGGCTGTTAATGCAGAAGGTACACAACAAACCACGCAACTCGGACTAGCACCCAGGTTCAATACAAGAGTGCAAATTGTGTTTCTTACATAAATCAGGCTCACAGGGATTTTTAATGTGCTGCTGAGTTGAGTCAGCAAAGTTTACTTTTGAGAACTCCCTTGTTTTCCCTAATCTTTCCCGTATATGCTGCTACTACTACATGATTAAAACAGATCACTGAAACTGAAATTCAAAGTGGCAGGGTTACACTTAATCTAATTTTGTGTCAAACTCAAACAAGGAGTTAGTGATGAAAGATTAAAAGCAATGCTGCAATCGGATTGTTAGCTCAATTGTGATTTCATTTAATCCAGTCTCAGTGTTTCATAATCTTCTGTCTCTCTCTCTGTCACTCTCTTGCTGTGTCTGTCTATATGTCTCTCTCTCTCTCTCTGTCTCTCTCTCTCTCTCTCTCTCTCTCTCTCTCTTTTTTCACACACAGACTCAGAAATGCCGGATCATGACCTAGAGCCTCCACGCTTTGCCCAGCTGGCTCTGGAGCGTGTGTTACAGGACTGGAATGCTCTTAAGTGCATGATAATGTTTGGCTCACAGGAGAACAAAGATCCGTAAGTGGTTTTTCCAGAAATTTCATCTCACATTAGCATGCTGACAGAGTCCTCTTTTAAAGATTAAGCTTAAGACTGTAGAAATGTGCATAAGTGGAAACGGAAGTCTGAAGATATTTGTGAAAAAACACAATTGAGTAATATTTGAGAAGTTTAATACATTTTGACAACTCTAATACTTGTTTATCCAATTCTGTACTGTTTAATGTTAAACTTATTTACACTAGTGTGCTCATTTTTATTCATGTTTCTTTTGTAGTCTGAGCGCAAGCAGCCGGATTGCTCATCTCTTGCCAGAGGAGCAGATGTACCTGAACCAGCAGAGTGGTACAATCAGGCTGGACTGCTTCACTCACTGCCTCATTGTCAAGTGTGCTCCAGACCTCACTGTGAGTCTGAGACGGACAATGTACAAATAAGAGCAAATACATTGCCCCACCCCTTTTTTGAGTATTACATGTCCTGGGCTATGAGTTGTGCATGTTCGTTAACCATGCTGCAATGCTGGAAATTCTTAATTTTCTTGTCGTTTTTGTCTAGTTTATTGACACTTTACTGGGCACACTGGTGAAGGAACTGCAGAACAAATACACACCAGGTCGCAGAGAGGAGGCCATCTGTGTCACACGTCGCTTCTTGCGATCTGTTGCCAGGGTTTTTGTCATCTTAAGTGTAGAGATGGCTTCATCCAAGAAGAAAAAGTATGTCGATCAAATTGGCTAAGCATGCTGCTGAGCATTTGGATTAATGTCTATTAGTATAATTGATGCATCCTTTTTTCTGTCTAAGAACATTTAACTGAGCTGAATCCAAAAACTATAATAAGAACAATAATTTTCTTTATTAACGCGTCTACTTTTCCCCTCTTGCTTCTCTTTGTCCTGCAGTAACTTCGTCCCGCAGCCCATTGGGAAGTGCAGGCGTGTGTTCCAGGCACTGCTTCCTTACGCCGTCGAGGAATTGTGTAATGTAGCCGAGTCTCTGATCGTGCCAGTGCGCATGGGCATCGCCAGGCCGACGGCACCGTTTACTCTGGCTAGCACAAGCATTGATGCCGTGCAGGGCAGCGAGGAGCTTTTCTCTGTGGAGCCACTACCCCCAAGGCCCTCACCTGATCAGTCCAACAAGTGAGAGCGCGCGCACACACACACACACACACACACACAGTGATAGGAACTCCTTAGTTAGAAACTGGTGAAACTATTCACCTGTTTCCTCCACTTAGTATGTGACCTATGTAACGATGTTTATCTTATGTCCTTCAGTTCCAGCCAGTCAGCCTCCTCTTACATCATCAGGAACCCTCAGCCACGGCGCAGCAGCCAATCACAGACCGCACGTGGCCGAGATGAGGAGCAGGATGATATTGTGTCTGCTGATGTTGAGGAGGTCAGCAACCCATCCTCAAACACCACACGTTTTTAATGTCACTTATCAGACATTTTGTGCTGATATCTAATCCTGGGTGTGTCTAGGTGGAGGTGGTAGAAGGTGTCGCTGGGGAAGAAGATCATCACGACGACCAGGAGGAGCAAGGGGAGGAGCCTGCAGAAGCTGAGGGCCAGCATGATGAACATGATGAGGATGGTAAAGATACAGTGTTCAGTTTTGGATCCATAAACCATTTTGGCTGCATGTTAGCTTTCATCCCTTTTGATTTTGTTTATTCTTTACTATGTGATTTTCCAGGAAGCGACATGGAGCTCGATCTGTTAGCCGCTGCTGAGACGGAGAGTGACAGCGAAAGTAACCATAGCAACCAGGACAATGCAAGCGGGCGTCGCAGTGTCGTCACAGCGGCGACGGCGGGTTCTGAAGCAGGTACCAGATTCAAATTTGCCTAAAAGTGAATGAAACCGAAAAAAAGGTTAGCACGATGGGAATTCCATCGTGCTAACTAATGCCTGTATAGTTGGGTGAAGTGTTAGGTGCTTCAAAATATTAACCTTTGACCTTGAACGCACATTTTGCGAAAGTGGGGTGAAACCTGTGAAATGGTTTGTTTCTCTACTTATTTATTTTATATTGATCTCTGCTTGTACTTATCAGATGTGTTCTGATATGAACCACTAGCTTTCTTTAGCGTTTAGTTCAATGGACACTTTCTCATTTACAGGAAGTAGGGTGTCCCTGGCACTTCCTTTGTTTGGTATGAGCTCCTCTTTCCTCTGTTGCGTTTTATGTCAGGTCCAGTTTGGAGTGTGCACACCATTTTATCTGTCGAAACTTCACAGAAACATCGTTTCCGCATATCCTGATGGGATTGTTTGAGCATGTAAACGCCAGTCAGGAAGTGCTGAAACAGAACCACGCAGACGTTCCTAACAATCCATGTTTAAACCTAACTTCCAGTCTATAGCATGTACAGTATAAGGCAATATACATGTTGCTTTGTTTCAGTAATGTACAAGGTGTTTATAATTACACAGTCTTACAAGTGTTATAAACATTACACTTAAAACATTGTGTTTGTAACGCATTAAATGTTTGTTTTGGCTTCAAACACCTTGTGTAAACCATTAAATAAAGTACATTATAAACTAATTAAGATATTTATTTAGACTTTGGTTTAGAAATCACTTGACACTCAATGCCATAATTTGTTGGAGGGGCATCTAGTCTTTGTCGCTGACAGAAGGAAGGCTTGGAGTGTTATTTTGAGCTTTTTGTTAGTGTTTATTCAGATCATCTGAGTATTTTTCTAAAGTTTTTCTTATAGTCTGGAAAATACAGTACAACTAATGATGCTACTGATTGTTTTCAAAGATTTGCTGTGAGTACAGAAATTTCTGTATGGTAGAATCTCACTCTGTTGATGCATTGTGTACTAATTTTAAAAAAAGGGTTTTGTTTTTAACTGGTTAACTGCCTAATTTGCTGATTTCAAAAGCAGCACTTTAACCAAACATTTGCGACTAGTTCTTTTTTTCGTGTGTTGTGTGGTTTTTGTATTATTGCTAACATGGGATGCACGCTTGTCTGAAATCACCTTGCTGTGCTTTCGCTAGTTCTTTGGATATTCTCTCCTGTACTTGTGTACAGAAAACTCAAAAAGTAGTGAGCATGCTGAATTTTGAGACACATTTTTCTTCTGCCTCGTGTCCTGAAGGTGCCAGCAGCGTGCCTGCCTTCTTCTCCGAGGACGATTCCCAGTCGAATGACTCGAGTGACTCCGACAGCAGCAGCAGTCAGAGCGATGACGCTGATCAGGAGACTTACTTGCTGGATGAACCGCTTGAGAGGACCACAGGCTCTGCCCATGCCAACAGCGCTGCTCAGGCCCCACGTTCCATGCAGTGGGCTGTGCGCACCACCCCCAGCCAACGCACAGCTGGGGGAGCCCCTGCAAGCTCCTCCACTCCTGCAGGTAGGCCAAGTTTACTCTCCTCCTTTTTGTCAGCGCTTGCATTATGAAGTGATGAAGCCCACACAGGGTGCAGGCTTCAAAGGGGACTAGCAATTGTCCCTGGACGTTTTCCACACTTGATTTTGAGTATGAAGTTTTTCAAAAAATGGATTTAATTTGGGCATTCTGTCCATTGGACTGGACAGTTGATTTAATTTTGTAGTGTGAAACCTACCTTTATAAATGCTTTTGCATTTTTAGTTTATTCTTTTTATTTAACTGGTTAGATTTGAAGCTTGTCAAAGGTCAGAATATTGTGTTGTGCTGTTTCACTTTTAGGTCTGCTTTTTTCTTATGTGATGCTCTGCACAGCAGTACTTTGTCTTAGCTCTTATTCAACTTTCACCAATGCCAGGCCAATAAGAGTTTTAAAAACCAATGGAATTATATTAATATGAATTGTAAGTGAAACGTGCTTCAATTTTTCAATGTGTGCTTCCTCTGAACTATATGAATTTATATCCATTTGTTTCTGTTGGTCTTGTAGCGAGTTCTGCAGGCCTCATTTACATCGACCCATCCAACCTGCGCCGCAGCAGTGCCATCAGCACCAGTGCAGCAGCCGCAGCCGCGGCCTTGGAGGCCAGCAACTCCAGTAGCTACCTGACATCTGCAAGCAGCCTGGCAAGAGCCTACAGCATTGTCATCCGCCAGATTTCTGACCTTATGAGCCTCATCCCTAAATACAACCACCTGGTTTACTCTCAGTATCCCGCTGCAGTGAAACTCACCTATCAGGATGCAGTCAACCTACAGGTAAGGAGACAAAAGGGGTCACTACTAGACACTAAAATTATTGTTAGTCAGAACCAGAAAAGGCTGATATCAAATATCAGCAACGTCAATATTAGATCTGTGGTTGACAGTGTTCTTACAGCCTGTATGTTTGTATCTGATCCTTTAGAACTATGTGGAGGAGAAGCTGGTCCCAACATGGAACTGGATGGTGTCAATCATGGACTCGACGGAGGCTCAGTTGCGCTACGGCTCAGCTCTGTCCTCTGCAGGAGACCCTGGGCACCCAAGCCACCCACTACATGCGTCGCAGCACTCCGGACGCAGGGAGCGCATGACTGCACGTGAAGAGGCCAGCCTGCGAACACTGGAGGGACGCAGGTCAGTGAGCATTGTGAAATATCAGGAGCAGCAGTGAATACATTTTTTCAGCTATTAGATTTGTAATGAGGGCGGACAATTCATAAATGAATTAGCTAGATCAATGGGCATGTGAAAGCTCACCAGTGCAATCGGCTGAAAGTGGAAACTAAAGTAACTGAGTGCTTGAATCTTTGGGAGTCCTTATCCTGTCCTAATAACGTTTGAGTGATTTAAGCATTGCGTTTGAGCCTTCAACACTGCAGAGTTGCTGATGATTCATTCTGTTTCTAGTCTGTGTTTCATTTTCTGTTTTTAAATCTTCTTAAAATTAAAAACAGCCATAAAATGATTAAATGATTTTGGGTTTTTATCTCTTATAGGCGTGCGGCTACTTTGTTGACCGCTCGCCAGGGCATGATGTCAGCACGTGGAGACTTCCTGAACTATGCGCTCTCCCTGATGCGCTCCCATAATGATGAACACTCTGATGTGCTGCCCGTGCTGGATGTGTGCTCACTGAAACACGTGGCCTATGTCTTCCAGGCCCTCATTTACTGGATAAAAGCCATGAACCTACAGACCACACTGGACACCTCACAGATGGACAGGAAGAGGTCAGATATCCAGCCTTTTTTTTTGGAAACACTTCATATGTTGTAAAGGCTTTAATTTGCACATGACCGTTGTAGCATCATTAAAGTACTTTTGTAGCGATTTCCATTCTGGTTTCTAACTTGATTGATTGTGATTTGATTGATGGATGGTTAGGAACCGTGATCCACTGGAACTTGCATTGGACAATGAAGACTCGGAGCATGAGAATGATGAGGACACCAATCAGAGTGAGTTAAATACACTGGAGCTTATTTATTCCATGTACAATGTTTAGTATTATGCTAAGAGCTCAATCTTCCTTAAAGGACTAATTAAGTATCTATCGATGTATCAAACTTAGTAGTGGACATTAAGTGTGTTTCTTTTTAGGCTCCACCCTTCAGGATAAGGAGGAGGAGCCTGTTCCTGCAGAAACTGGTCAACACCACCCATTTTTCCGCCGCTCCGACTCCATGACTTTCCTCGGCTGCATTCCACCCAATCCCTTCGAAGTCCCTGTGGCCGAGGCCATCCCTCTGGCTGACCAGCCTCACCTACTGCAGGTCAGCACTCTTGTTCTCCTCCTCCAAATCAATTGCTTCTAATCATCCCTTAACATGATCTCAATATATCATTAAAAACAGAACTGCGTTAATGTTTTTATATTGTTTCTTAAATGCTTGTATATTTTGCTCATTGTAGCCAAATGCTAGAAAGGAGGATCTGTTCGGGCGGCCGAGTCAAGGCCTCTACTCTTCTTCTTACATGGCAAGCAAAGGTCTCTCAGACCTCACTGTGGACATGAACTGCTTACAGGTAAACATACTGGAATTATAATATAGCCTTCCTAATTATGAAGATATACTGTTACTTTTTCATAATTTTGATAAGTTTTAGTACTTGATCAGATTTTTCAGATCCTGGAACTTGATTTTTAAACTTCCTTTCCAGATTCTGCCGACAAAGTTGTCTTATTCAGCCAATATGAAAAACGTTATGAGTATGGAGTCTCGACAGAGGGGTGGAGAAGAACAGCAGGCGACTGCGCAGGACATGGATGTCTCTAAGCCTGGCCCCTCCCCTCATGACCTTGCTGCCCAGTTAAAGAGCAGCCTCCTCGCAGAAATTGGACTGACGGAGAGTGAAGGCCCACCCCTTCCCACTTTCATGTAAGAATGAATTTTGTTTTGTCATGTGTAAGAGGAACTGTCCATCATGAAGAAAATAGTGCTCATAATGACCAAAATTTAACACGGGCAGCAGCCATCTTATTGGACAAATTAGTTGCTTTATTGTTATCCATGTTTTCACCTTCTGTGTACTTTTTCATGCCGTAAAGATTTACATCATTTAAACTTTTTAAGAGCTAAATAAAATTCTTTATTAAACACTATGCTGTATTGTACTGTCTGTTTGTATGTGAGTGGAAAATTTGCTTTCATGCCCTTTTGAATTGTATTGTGATTTATCTGTTTTGGATTTTCAGTCCACATTGCAGCTTCATGGGCATGGTGATCTCTCACGACATGCTGCTGGGACGATGGCGTCTCTCCCTCGAGCTCTTCGGACGTGTCTTCATGGAGGATGTAGGGGCTGAGCCTGGATCTGTAAGTTCTAGGATGTGCAGCCACAACCCTTTGGTAGCTAATAGAGATCCCTATGAGCTATCACAGTCTTATGTTTACTCACACTCTTCCCCTGTCGTCCATTTTGCAGATCTTGACCGAGCTTGGTGGTTTTGAGGTGAAGGAGTCAAAGTTTCGGCGAGAAATGGAGAAGCTGCGGAACCTGCAGTCTCGTGATCTGGCCTTGGAGGTGGATCGTGACCGTGACCAGCTCATCCAGCAGACCATGCGTCAGCTCAACACGCACTTTGGCCGCCGCTGCACTAGCACACCCATGGCTGTGCACCGCGTCAAGGTCACGTTCAAGGACGAGCCTGGCGAGGGAAGCGGCGTGGCACGCAGCTTCTACACAGCCATTGCTCAGGCCTTTCTGTCCAACGACAAACTGCCCAACCTGGACTGTGTACAGAGTGTCAGCAAGGGCATGCAGGCCAGCAGTAAGCCTCACCTCTTAATATCATAGTTATGGATTGGTTGTAACACTTCATAGTTCACAAGGCTTTTTCAGATGTACTTTGCACAGAATAATGGCAATGCGAGTGCTGCCATGACAGCTCTTGTTGAAGCTGTTTTTAAAAACAATTGTATCTTTAATAACACAATGCTGAAAAGTTGCATGAGCTAGATAGAGTATGCTATAATTTTTGGTGTCCGTCTGTGTAGATTTGATGCAGCGCTTGAGAAATCGTGACCGGGAGAGGGAGAGGAGGAGTGGTGGCCTGAGGGCAGGATCCCGTAGAGACCGTGACAGGTGAGGTTGAGCTGCATCTGATGGAGCTGAACAAAAACATTCTTACTCATCAAAATATCCAGTCAGATCCAGAGTCCTCATTAAAATTACACCAGGAGAAAAGCCCTGTTCTAATGCTGAAAATGTCAGTGCCTGATGACATTGGGAAAAATCTAATAAAAGCCAAATAAGGGATGTACAAACTATAGCAGAGTAGAAGTGTGCATTTCTCCCTCTAAAACCCTGTTCAGATTATTACTGGTGCCTTTTGAATCAGTCATGTTTGTGTTTAATTATAATATGATTATATTTCACCATATTTTATAATATACACTTCTGGGGCAGTTTTGCAAAGTAATGTCCCTGGCATTCTGCTTATTGAAGTCACCAATGTGAACTGCCTTCACTGTAAAGATAAAATTGTAGTGTTGCTTGATAACATTTTGTTTTTAATTTAAAGCCCTGCAGCTTGCTGATTGTGTTCTGTGTACATGTATGATGCAGGGACTCTCGGAGACAGCTGTCCATTGACACCAGGCCATTCCGTCCTGCATCAGAAGGGAACCCCAGTGACGAGTCAGACCCGTTGCCTGCTCACAGGCAGGCTTTAGGGGAGCGTCTGTACCCCCGTGTTCATGCCATGCAGCCGGTATGTACTCACTCAGCAGACTCATGAAAATTCTTCTGAAACAATGAGCATAGTGACACGATATGAGGCCTGTCCTATTGGGATGGCAGCTGACTGTTCCACTCTGGAGTCATAAGTCTAGATCTGACCCTTAGACGTACAGCAAAGATTGAATTTCCGTTCAGTGCGAACAGAGAAGATGGACAAACGTATAAGGCTCAAGACAATGCCCGATGTAAAACTGCCATACAGTTTTGCTTGATGCAAATGTCATGTTCAGACATGTTTTTCTCTCTCTTCAGGCATTTGCCAGTAAAATCACAGGCATGTTGCTGGAGCTCTCGCCTGCTCAGCTGTTACTGCTGTTGGCCAGTGAGGATTCTCTTCGTGCCCGTGTAGAAGAGGCCATGGAGCTCCTCATCACACATGGAAGGTACTGACTTCCTTCTCATGTAATCTTTTCTGTCTGTTTTTTTTTTTGTTTTTTTTTCCTTTCTCTCTTTATATCTCCAAAGGTCATTCCATTTGTCTAGTAATACCTCTGACTCTTCCTTATCCTGTTTGTGTTTGAAGGGAAAATGGTGCCGACAGCATACTGGATCTTGGTCTCCTTGACACTCCAGAGAAAGCGCAGGTATAACCTGACCATGTTATTTGTATCTAGTTCTAGCACTTGTCATTTTCCATAAAAGCAAGCCTGGAACAGTAGTTTTAGGATTCTGAACATGTGTATTTGTGCAGCAGGAGAATAGGAAGAGACATGCCTCCACCCGCAGTGTGGTGGACATGGAGTTGGACGATACGGATGACGGCGATGATAACGCTCCTCTGTTTTACCAGCCTGGAAAGAGGGGCTTCTACTCCCCCCGGCCTGGCAAAAACTCTGAGGCCAGGCTGAACTGCTTCCGTAACATCGGCAGGTAGGAACCTGGATATTGAACGTTATTTTTGAGATCTTTCGAGTGCAGCTGATTTCACAAACGTTTTCTTTTCTCCAGAATACTCGGCCTGTGTCTTTTGCAGAATGAACTGTGCCCAATCACCCTTAATAGGCATGTCATCAAAGTGTTGCTAGGAAGAAAGGTGTGTATTGGTTGAAGCCATCTTGTGTATATACCCTGGAAGATTTTAACCTCTGCTTATAGAGCATGTCCCAGTGCTTATGCTAGTTCTGATTTGATGCATTAAACTGACTTAAATTAGACCATTTTAACAACTGGTTTGTGCGTGTGTGTGATGCAGGTAAACTGGCACGACTTTGCATTCTTCGACCCGGTAATGTACGAGAGTTTGCGCCAGCTGATTCGCCACTCGCAGGCAAGCGAGGCCGAGGCAGTGTTTGCTGCCATGGACCTCGCCTTCGCTATCGACCTATGCAAGGAGGAAGGATCTGGACAGGTAACACCATTCTGCTTTGAAGCGCTGTCTGTAGAAAAGTTTAGAGAGCTTGTGTGTGATTTTATGTCATGTTGCATATGTTGTCTTTTTCTTTACCTATATTTCCAAGTCTGGCAGCATTTTAGTCATTTCATAGTAACTCAACACTTACAGACATTATTGATGACCCTAGCTAACAAGGTATATACACCAATCAGGCACAACATTATGACCACCTGCCTAATATTGTTTTGGTCCCCCTTTTGCTGCCAAAACAGCCCTGACCTGTCAAGGCATGGACGCCACTAGATCCCTGAAGGTGTGCTGTGGTATCTGGCACCAAGAAGTTAGCAGCAGATCCTTTAAGGATCTCCATGGGCCCCGGCTCAGAACTTACAGAACTTTAAGGATATTTTTGATAGATACTGACCACTGCAGACCGGGAACACCCCACAAGATCTGCAGTTTTGGAGATGCTCTGATCCGGTCGTCTAACGATCTCAATTTGGCCCTTGTCAAATTCGCTCAAATCCTTACGCTTGTCCATTTTTCCTGCTTCTAACACATCAACTTTGAGGACAAAATGTTCACTTGCTGCCTAATATATCCCACCCACTAACAGGTGCCATGATGAGATACTCAGTGTTATTCACTTCACCTCTCACTGATCACTGTATGCTTTATACTTGTATCAATTTCAGTGGCTCGTTGCTACCCACATGATGATGCTGTTCTGCTCCGATTGCTTTCACATCAGTGATGGGTGAATATTGTGTATTATTCAGGTGGAACTCTTGGCCGGTGGTGGCAGCATACCTGTGACCCCTCAGAATGTGTATGAGTATGTGAGGAAATATGCTGAGCACAGGATGCTGGTTGTAGCGGAGCAGCCTCTGCATGTGAGTACAGGTTTAGAGAATCTCGTTACATTTCATGCTTTTATTTGCAATAATGCACACTAACCCAAAGTAAAGCCTTAGTCCTAATGTTCTGTGTTTTAAATGTTTCATGTTTTTATGTCCATATTTATGTTCTATAGTTACTGTAACTTTTAGAGGACATTATTGATCTGTGTGTAGCAGCTTTTTATTGTTAAAAAAAGAAAAAATATATATTTTTCCATAGCCTAACATAGAAAGATGAATGAAAACTAGAAATGTTGCCTCTGAAAGTAACAAAAATAGTTTTCATTTGTTTTTCCATCTGGCATCTTTTCTTTTTTTTTTCCAGGCCATGAGGAAGGGCCTCCTGGATGTGCTCCCTAAAAACGCCCTAGAGGATCTCACGGCCGAAGACTTCAGGCTGCTCGTCAACGGCTGCGGTGAGGTCAACGTGCAGATGCTCATCAGCTTCACCTCCTTCAACGATGAATCTGGTACAGAACTTGATTCTTGTCCATCTTATTTGGCTCACTAGCTGTAGTGTCCTATTAACCCCAGAGCTATTTCATTAGACTACATAGCAAATTTTAATTCAGTTTTTATTTTTATAGCCGTTTTAACAATGGACATTGTCACAAAGCAGCTTTACAGAGAAATATCAATTCTGGATTTATTTATTTATTTTATTATTTGTAGATGTATGTAACAGTTTATTAGGTGTGATCTCACAATGGTAAAAGACTCAAGACAAACTGAACTGTTGAAGGTATAATGTTATCGTTAATGGCATCTCATACAACTTTTTGTTCTGGTTTGATTCATAGGTGAGAACGCAGAGAAGCTGTTGCAGTTTAAACGCTGGTTTTGGTCCATTGTGGAGAAAATGAGTATGACTGAGAGGCAGGATCTGGTAAGTTCTTTTAAGTCCTCTTTAAATCGATTTCATGCACAGTGTATATACACACACACACACACACACCAGCCACTTGAGTAAGAACACCTGTACAGCTGCTCACTCATGCAATTTATCCATCCAGATATTTAAAAAATAAATAAATAATTCTTAGACACACTGTGCTTCAGTTAATGTGAAATATTAAAACATCAACTTGTTGCATATTACACTCTGCTCCACCCACCCTGACCATTCTCTGTTGACCTCTTTCTCAACATCTCTGGTTTTATTTTACAAACCATTTGTGTATTCTCTGAATATATATGTGTGTGTGTGTGAGATCAGCAGTTTCTGAAATATTTGAACTACTTCAAATCAATGACATCACATTTTCCCCCCTTTGTTTGATTTGTGTGATTTTCTCTGAAGCGCTTGATCTGTACGGGTGTTCCTGCTGAAGTGTGTACAATATATTTTTGTTAAAACTTTGCTCATGTATATACTACAAGATCCCGGCACACTAATAAGCTTAAGGATTTTAATTGTTCCCATTGCTTATTTATTAACGGGATGACAAACGCATCTCTGTGCCACAGGTGTATTTCTGGACGTCCAGCCCGTCCCTGCCTGCCAGTGAGGAAGGTTTTCAGCCCATGCCGTCCATCACCATCAGGCCCCCGGACGACCAACACCTACCCACGGCCAACACGTGCATCTCCCGCCTCTACGTGCCGCTTTACTCCTCCAAACAGATCCTCAAGCAGAAGCTCCTCCTTGCTATCAAGACCAAGAACTTCGGCTTTGTGTAGAGGGTGACAAGTGTTGATTTACATGTTGTGTAATATTACTAGTTCCATTTTTGTAGATTTTTTTGTCTATACAGTTTTATGAAATTTAAAAGAAAGTGCTGTCCCATCTTAGGCGGTAATAGTATTTTTTTTTCTTTTTTCTTTTTCTTTCTCCCCCCTCTTTTTTTGCAGTCTGGGTTGTGAACACCACATGTTCTCATTTCGTTTTTATTTCTGTTTTCCGTGTAACCGTACATTCCTGCATTGGCTCCATTGGCTCGAACTGTAACTCCCCAGGAAAACGCGGCCCGACAGCAAACTGTCTGCCGAACTGCAGCCAAAGATGACAGCAGATGTATTTCAAGAAAAAGAAAGATTTCACTGTGATTATGAATTTGTTTTCCCCTCTTCATGGCCCTGAACATAAACATTATGACAGAGTTCACTGCTGCCTTTGTGGAGAAAGTCAGTTTTCTTGTATAGGGGGCGTAGGGAATTTCAAAATAAACTTGGATGCAAACCATTAATTCATGTTTTTCACTGATGTGCTTAAATATGGACTTAAATGGCTTTTTTTTTTGGTCTTTCTATATATTTAGTATGAAGTTGCCTAGGTAGACATACACTGATCATTACATACATATAACATTATGACCACCTCCCATATTGTGCTGGTCCCCATTTTACCCAAAAGCCCTAACCCCTCATGGCATGGACTCCACTAGATCCCTGAAGGTGTGCTGTGGTATCTTCTATTCTGACCTCAAGCTCTACTCCTTTTCAGGCTTCATGTGCTTTAATAATTTAACTTATTTCCCCCACTCTTTAACAGCATGAATGAACATGCAAATTCAGATTTACTGTAATATTAAAAAATTCTATCACACACCTCTCCCTGTGGCCAGTCTGGAGATTTACAGACCTTTGCTGTGGAATTTAAATCATTAAGGTAACCCCTGGTCATTGGTTTGAGAGAAGTGGATCTTTGTGTCCTGGCAGTTAGTTCTTTAACATGCAGTCTGATCAGTGCATGAAAATAATCCCCAAATGCTAGATTATTATCTAGTGTGTGCTCAACCTGTATTCTGCCTGACATAGGATGTATTTTATATAGGCAGGATAATCAGACAACCTTTTCAGAATCAGGAACATGCAGATGAAAAAGGCACAGCACATATTCTTCCTTAATTCTAAAATGAGGAACCTAGAGGAATGCATTTAGCCTTAGTAAATGTGCTAAACTTACTTCATTATGCTAAAGAGGAGGCCAGCTAACAAATTAATTTTTTCACCCCAAACATGGTCATTGTCTCTCAACATAGCCTCTAGGCATTACTGTTAATGTTATGGGTCATCCAGGTCCGTTCTAGCTCCAAATAAATCTACACAGACGGAGGGTGTATTAGCCTTGTGTGTATTTGTCCCTGCATATTCATGACATTGGCTTAAATGTTTTTGGTCCATTTTCCAAGTTTCTAGGCACCACAGTATGAAGATTTAAGGAATGAGGACAAATGAAGACCATCATGACAAAGGTGACAGTCATGACCTGTAATCTTCTTTTGGCTTTTCCCTCCAGGGGTCACCACAGCAAATCAGCTCTCTCCTCTGCATCCTCAACACTTGCACCCACTAGCTTCATATCCTCATTTATTACCTCCATATACCTCCTCTTTGCCACCTAGTCATGACCTGCAATGAAGAGCATTATTTAAATAAAGTTATTAGACTAGTCACACATCCACACCTGTTATTTTAAACAACCAAAGGGTACATTTTTATTCACATACAGGAGCTCTCTCCTCTGATCCATCTTTAGCATGATAAGAGTAAAACATTGCTGGAGGACAGAATACAGAAATCAAGAATACATTTAAACTTTTTTTTTTTTTTAAAAAGGAGGAGGTGGGGCACTTAAATGTATAATCTCCTGGAAGACAACAGAGTTTCTACAAGACATCTAAGGTTTACTGGGGGACTAGTTAATTAGTATGACTAATAAAAAAAAATAAATTGTACAAACCAAAAACATTCATATCCATTACAGAAAATAAACACTGAAAATACTGCACTCTGTACAATGTGTCCGTAGCTAACTGTATGCCTGAACAAAATATGAGCATGAATTTGATTGGATAAACCTGCCGCCTTTTTGATCAAAGGCATGTACTGGGTCTAGACATGCTTTGTTGCCTTCTTTTAGCCAAATCACCAAAATGAACAACTGAGGGAGAAAGCTAAGCTTTTAAAAACAAAAAACACAATTACGTCTGATTCATAATCGTAATAATAATGCAGGGTGGTGTCTATCAATCGCAAACATCCACTGATCCTGAAATCTACTGCTGAACAGAAGACAAGAATCACGTTTTCCCGAGCAAACCTGCAAAAAAAATGTAAACTAACCAAAAAAAGAGGCCTTTACAAGATCAGTTTGCCCGAGCGCTTCATGAGTTACAGTATTAAACGATTCCGCTCCTCACACAGAGTCCTAATGGCCTCCGGATTTGCGTCCGGCCCAGGATCTGGAGCGCGAACGGGAATGTGAACGGGAGCGAGAGACTGAGCGAGAGCAGGAGCGGGAAGCCGATCTGGGGCGGGTGTCCTCATCCTCTTGTGCACTGCTGGATTGTGGTGCGTCCTTGTTTGGAGTTGGATGAGGTGAACGTGACCCGGAACGGGACTTCCGGCTTTTCATCTTGATCCTGGAGTCAGGGGAGGGGGAACGTGAACCCGAGCGGCTGCGAGAAGGAGCGCCGCGATGCCCTCGACCATGCTCTCGTCTATGCCTTGACCTGGCGTGGGGAAAATGGCAGTACTGGACATTGTAATTAAAAACAATGAATAAAAGCCTGTTGTTGTTTTTTTTTTTCCTATTCAGAAAATATTACGGAATATGTTATCAGAATTCCCCAAACTGGATGCAAACTTAATGAAATGTGTGTGAAACATCTCTCTGTATTTTAGTTTCTCAAATTAGAAAATAACTTTAGCACTAACTGGAAATGAAATACCACATAGCTTCACACCATCAGACCACACTGGACAAAAAAAAAAGTGCTGTGGTCAGACAAATAAGTTTCCAAGAACTCTTCCGTTCTGTAGAAACAACTGAATGCGAGGCATCCAACAGCTTTCAGCCAAAGAGGAGGCCAGCTATTAAACACATTTTTCCACCTCAAACATGGCCATTGTCTCTCAACTTTCAGCTCATCATTAATACACCATGCAGGTGTGATGAAGTGCGTATTCAGTGTGGACTCGGTTGTTGGAAAAAAAATTAGTGTGCATGGGAATAAAGGTGAAAAATTTTTTATTTTAAAAATCACCTGTCATTGTCACGGCTTCTGCTTCGCCTGTGTCTGCCATAAGAGCGGGAGCTGTTATTAAAAAAAAAAAAAAAAGGTAAGTCACCTTTAGAATGACTAGAGCAGGGGTGTCTAATAACCTCCACAAAGGGCTGCTGAGAGTTCAGGTTGTCATTCCCAACAAGCAGCAGCCACACCTGTTTAACTCAACCCGTTTTAATCAGTCGATCTTAGTTTTCAGTAGACTCAGGTGTGGCTTCAGGTTGGTTGGAATGAAATCTATAAATAGCTGATGTGGAAGCAGGTCAAGAGTGTACATGAGTCATGTGATCAGGTTCACGGGATATTTCTCACACCAGCTACACGATGCATCTGAGTAACTGAACAGTGAATGAAATGTGAACTAACCAAAAAGACGGCAATAAAGGCACGACTCACTCTTTGGGACTATCGGAGCGGCGGGGTCTGCGCTCGTATGAGGGGCTGCGAGAGCGACGTCTGTCGTAGCTGCGACTCCGAGAGCGGCGGTAACGGCCGTCGCGCTCATAATCGTCGTATCTGGAGAAGCTGCGAGGAGAACGCCTTTCTTTGGACCTCATCTGATTCGGGGCTGAGGCAGAGAAAGTAACAGTGAGCGCAACATTCAGAATAAAAACCACACACGTTTTCGAGGACGAGGATTTTCCACGACAAAAAAGAATACAGAGTTGGGACATTAAAACACAAATCCACAAAACTACACTTTCAGAGAAAGAATTGAGTTCCTGGTGATAACAGCAAGTGTCCGAGAGCAAGAACCACAGGCATTGTCTGTACTGCTTAAAAGACGCATGCAGGTATAATAAGAGACATAAAATGACCTACTTTTCCTGTCTCCTTGGGCGAACTGGATCTCGATCTGCCGCCCGCAGACCCACTTCCGGTCCAGGTTGTGCAGCGCGTCTTCGGCGTCACGGACATCCTCAAACGTGCTAATGCTGTTAAGGCTTTCCGTTTTAAAAAACACCGACACACAGGCTAATCACACGGACACACTCGTGTCCGCCAGACAGGATCTCGGACGACACCACGTTCATTTTTAGCAGTAATACGCAACATTGTTAATGTGAGAGAAAGCAACATGAGCTCAGTATGGAGAAATCATAATGCACAGGGGAGGGGTAATTACTGAATCAAATCGCAAGTTTCATTTTTAAGCGTTCATATAAATTCGCCTTAATTGATGAAATTGGTTGGCAAGCAGAATTACGAAATTAACATAGATCAACTCTGAAGAACTCATGACAGACGTAAGATTAGAAAAATTGACTTGGGGGAGGAAAAAGGGACAATGAACAGACTACAACAAAGGTAGGATACAAAAGTTAATACTCGTTACCTTTAACATGCTTGACCTTGAGCTTGACCTTTATTCTCTTTAAGTGCTTCCCAGAAGGCCTTGGGAGGTTTCCTGCTTGTCTTTGCCCCATTATCTTTTGCTCTTTTCCTCTCTCTGTTTGGAACAGGTGCCCTCTTTTTCTCCTCTTTGAATCTTCGAGCTTTAACTTTTCTCTTTCTCTCCCCTCTATCGTTTGGCGCCTGAATCCTTACGGCTCTTTGGCTTCAATCTACTCTACTTCGGTCTTTACTCTTAAATACTCTTTGGAGGGACGGTCTCCAGAACTGTATGTCTTTACATTTTCTGAGACAACAGAAGAAATAGCAGTTAGGAGACATAATGGCCAGAATACAATCAAATTAGATCTTACAGTTTCACTTTCAGATTTTCCTTTTGGAAAACCACACTAGGATTTCTTTTTACCCCTCCAAAAAAAAAAACACAAAACAAAAAACAAACAAAAACACTTGCTTGATTGCTTACAAAGGATATTGAATGTATGCAAATCCTCTTGGCCGACGGGAATAGAAGTCAACGGGAATGTAGACATCTACAATAGGGCCGTAACGACCGAACTCGCGACGCAAATCCTCTGGCCTAAAGCATCATGAAATCATAGTTCACTCATTTGTCTGAAGGAGAGACTCCTCTCCCTGTAAGGCTTAGCGCAGAAAAAACCCTGTTCTGCATATTATATTGATTTCCCTGCTCCAACACACCTGTTTCACATACACCGATCAGGCATAACATTATGAGCAGTGAGAGGTGAAGTGAATAAGACTGATGATCTCATCATGACACCTGTTAGTGGGTGGGATATATTAGGCAGCAAGGGAACATTTTGTCCTCAAAGTTGATGTGTTAGAAGCAGGAAAAATGGGCAAGCGTAAGGATTTGAGCGAGTTTGACGAAGGGCCAAATTGTGATGGCTAGACGACCGGATCAGAGCATCTCCCAAACTGCAGCTCTTGTGGGGTGTTCCCGGTCTGCAGTGGTCAGTATCCACCAGCGACAGGGTCATGGGCGGCCAAGGCTCATTGATGCGTGGTCTGATAAAACAGGCGTGCTACTGTTGCTCAAATTGCTGTAGAAGTTAATGCTGGTTTTGATAGAAAGGTGTCAGAATACACAGTGCATGAAGAGGGACCAGCACAATATTAGGCAGGTGGTCATAATGGTATGCCTGGTCGGTGTATTTAACAGCTCCAGCTGAGTTCACATGGGTGTATTATAGAGCAGGGAACTAAAATGCACAGGACAGGAGAGAGCGAGCTCTCCAGGGAACCTGTGGCATAAAAAAAAAAATCACTCAAAAATGTACATCACCAATAAAGTGAAAGTTTTTTCCCCCTCCTCATCTCAATCTAGTCATACAAACATTTTATATGACCGAATTTATAGTCCAAACTATTTAACACCATGTAGATCAGAAAGGTGCAGAAGTTTGTGCACTCTTCAAAACTCCATTCAACATTTTATTAGTCAGTCTCTCTCTCTCACATACACACACAGTGACAAACCCAGTGTTACAGTGCTTTCCATATTAATTTGATGAACTCTTCAAGAATAAGGTACATTTCACACAAGGATTTATTATGCAAAATACAAGCATACTATATACACAAATTAGGTGAAGGCTGAGGTTTTGGTTTCACTTGTTTATTTCAGTCAGAAATTACCTAGTGTTATATCTAATTAACTAAAATCTATAATAATAAAACTTATCAAATGTATTGAGCAGAACACGTGGTGAAAGCACCTCGAACAGGCCAGCTAAGTTGGCTTCGCTCATTCAAGCACCTTAACTATTCCATTACTAATAAGCTGGTTTGTTTTAGTGCAATTTCTTTAAAACAAATACCTCAGAAGTCACTATTACTTCTTAATTTAAAAGTTACAGTAAGCATTTATTTAGTCCCACCAGCCCTTGATCTATTTTTAGCTGCCTACTTAACAGGCTAAGCTAGCCAGAGTTAGCCACGGTGAGCACGGCTAGCCGACCCGCCTTCAGCCTTTTACCTTTTTTGGTAGCCGTTTTGAGCGGGTCTATTTTTTTTTATTTTTTATTTACAACCAAATGTCTTTTTTCTTTTTATTAAAAAAGCACAAGGTAATTTACATAAGCAGATAAGCAGCGCTGTGATAACTAGTGCTAGTTGCACAATAGCTTAAACAGCAAGATTAGCTCTAAGGAAACCAGTACTTTACTACTAGGTTCATACTAGCACACTAAATAGTATCCAGAAACACTATTACCCGACAAACCGCCATATTGGCCTTGCGTCCTATTGCTACATACTATTTAGTACGCTAGTACGTGCTTTAGTCGTCCTTGTGACGTAGGCATGCCGCCGAACGCAAACGCTACGCTGAGCTGCTCGGGGGTTTTCTTTGCTTTCTTGTTCATTTAAAAACTCTCCTGAAGCTAAATCAGCGTTATATGGCTTTTTTATGAAAACCTACCTGCTTTCATCAGAAATATTCCTGATGAAAAGAGAAGTGTTTGGTGGTCTCAAATACCGCGCCATCTCGCACTAAACCGACTATAAACTGCCGAGGTACTCCGTAGCACCTTTTTTCGTAGGCCGTCGGGGGTGGGGGTGGGATTTGAGTTCTGCGCATGCGCGTTTGTGACTGGTCGTATTCGACGTCATTGTTGTGGTAGTGCGCATGCGCCAAAATAGTACCCAAGCTTTAACCAAAGACGGATCGACTAATAGATACACAGTCAGTCACATGACCTCAAAACTGAAGGTAGAAAGCCTCAAACTCCAGACATCCAGACTTCAGGCAATCATTGCCTGTTGAAATATTTGGATTGAAAAAAAAAATCATTGTGTTAATTATGTCAAATTTCATGTAAGATTTAGGAAACTGCTATAATTCCTACTGTTGAGAGGCATTGGTGGCTCAGTGGTAGGTTTCTCGCCTATCATGCGGAAGGCCCGGGTTCAATTCCCAGCCAATGCTTCAACCCCAGCCCCTGGATGCAGTGCCGGTCCCAAGCCCGGAAAAATGGGAGGGTTGCGGCAGGAAGGGCCTCCGGCGTAAAACCTGTGCCAAGTTGTGGTGTGGACCGGTTGGTCCGCTGTGGTGACCCCGAACAGGGAGCAGCCGAAAGCAACTTCTTCTATAATTCCTACTGTTACTGAAATATTTTTTGTTAAACCCCTTGAATTAAAGCTGAACCCCTACAATTCAATCACATCTTGATTGCTTCATTTCGCCTGTCACATAATTAGCTCACCAAAAATTCATTTTCAAAAAGTGCAGTAATAAGGATGCTGCAAAACACAATACAGAATATGAGGATGAAGTGAAGCAAGGAGAAATATCTAAGCACTGTACTGAAGTTTATCAATAAGACTTTTGGATACAAGGAAGCAGGAATCATCAACATTGCAATACAAGAACACATCTCTGAACTCATTTTTTATCATTATTTAACGTTATTTATTAATTACTGAGAACATTCCCTCCGTGGAGCCAGTGAGTGGGATTATTTAACACTACAGCAGGAATCGCATATTTCCTGAGGCTATTTTCATGGCTCTTGACATGTAGTGCACACACACTCCTAAATGTGTGTGATTCCTCCTGATTATTCAATGTAGCCTACAAGATGTGTCAATCTTATCTCATATAAATAGCTAGATCATTCAAACAAGCACATTAAAATATACAATGGAGAGGAAGAAATATTAAAGTCATATTAAAATATCTATAATATAAATAATTACCAAGTAAGTATGCAATGTTTAATTAGTCATTAATATGGTAATGAGAGCAAAAATACAAAAAAAATAATGCCAGTACTCGATATTTTGACAAATGTCAGTTTTATTTAAATAGTTGGCAGGCCAAGTCACATCACAACTTTTTACTCTTCCGGATCATGGTGGTACCTCCTACAGTCAAAGTCTGAGGGAAAGAAAGAAAGAGAGAGAGAGAGAGAGAGAGAGAGAGAGAGAGAGAGAGAGAGAGAGAGAGAGAGAGAGAGAGAGAGAGAGAGAGAGAGAGAGATGAATTGGAATATTTGAAAGCTCATTAAACAATAATTAAAGCTCTTGCAGTGCATTTAAAGTAGGGGGAAGAAACACACTAGTGTCATTTTGTGCAATGTTAAAGGTGGTGTTTGTAATATTAAAATTCTTTCCATTCCTGGTTTAATAATTTAATCTTTTAAAGTAGCTTGGAATAAGTGTGATTCACAATCTTGTCATAGAATGCATCTGACAGATTTCTTCACTTTAGGCTTCTGGTTGAATGTCTGGCCCAGAAATGAGCTCCACCTCAAACCAAAACAGATCCGTTCATCTTGTTTCACCTTTTCATTAGTGATCTCATGAGGTATATGTAGTTTGTAACAAATTAGGTAGAATTGGTGATGTGGAAAGGGGAAGGATGGTCAGTATTTTCATTACAATTTCAAGGTATCAAAGGGCTCTAAAAAGACACACTGCTCCTTTAATATCTGAGCGTACAGATCTGAGTGTTTGTAGTACTTGTTACGGATACACACCTCAATCATCTCTCCATCCTTAATTTCCTGCTTGTGTGAGAACTTGTCTGAGTCACAGATGAGCTTTCCTCCCTCCAGCTTCACAACACACTAAAAGGAGCAAAGATCAGAGATGTGTGTAGACTCACAGACGGGTTACAGCATCAGGAAACACTGACTATTATTGTACCATACACACATAAATCTACTTACAGCTAATTACCAAAGCTTGTAGGCGATTAATCAGGTGTGGTCAATAACAGTGTTTATAAATTGGGGCATGGTGGATTCAAAGATTTACCTCACATTTTACCTCAGAGAAAAAGTCTAACTAAAACCCATTTCTATAAAATGGAGAATGATCTTTCTAGTCAGCCTGCCTACCAGATAATAAGCTAGCTTCCTCAGGAATCTACTACAAGCTCATTGTCTTTTTTATTATGTCTTTTTATGTTAAAATGCTGCTACATTGAAAAGATAGCCCCAATGCTAAATAATTATCTAGCTAGCCAGCATGACAGCCTAAAGATAACTAGCTAGAAAGGTTGCTAGCCTACTACAGTTAGATAGCCATCCAGCTTACTAATATAATATCCTGAGGAAAGATGGCAGATCAGGTTCTAATGATTTCTTTGCCATTTTTGTAGATTATTAATAGACATTTTAAGAAGTCATATCTCAAATATGGTGGAAAAAGGATAGCAGTTTTACAATAAGGATAAGGATTTTTTTTTTTTTTTTTTTTTTGTAGTTGCTAGCATTGGTGCACAAATCAACAACTCTAGTTTTCCAAGAAAGGTGTGTTTAGTGGCATTCCTGAGACTTAAACTATATAATCTTCTGGTCACAAGTACTTAACTACCACTTAGCTACCACTGTGCTAAATTTTGATGTTTTGTTGTTGCTATTGTTGTATGGTGAACTTAACCAACTAGCCCATTCACCCAAACGAAATACCTTGAGCTTCTTTCCATCCATGGTGTTGATTTCAGCTTCCTTGCCGATGGTGAAGGAGTTAGTGACCGACTTTCCAGGGGTCTTCGAGGTGATAACGAAGTCATTGCCTGTCTGTTGGATCTCTGTCACAGGTTTGATATCTTTGGCCAGCTTGATGACATCCTCAGGTAGTGCTGAATAACAATTTAGTGCAGCACTATATTACAAGTGTTGTGTTAAATTAGTGGCTCTTTGTGTAGCTATACATTTAAACATATATAGCTGTATGAATTACATTATTCTTCAGCTTTTGCTTTTATTTCAGTGCAGCTTATTAAGTGGCATACTCACATATGGCCCTGAGAAACTCCTCATAGTTCTCCTGAGAATAAACCTGCCATGTTCCACTGAAAGCCATTTCTTTACGATCCTGTCTGGTGTCTCCTTCACCACAAGACGGATTTCTGAAGCTCTGTTCGGCGTGTAGAGTCGCACACCCAGCCTCAGCTACTTATGTTAGGGGAAAATGGGCACTCCTGCATTTCTAATCATTAACACAGTCTGTTTGGATAACCCAGAGTTCAATTACATTTTCGGGTTGCTAACCTTACTGACATTCAGGCATACGATGCCAAAGAGCTGTGTTACAATTCAATACGTTATAAATTAAATAAAAATAAAAATTTCTGATGAAATGTTAAATGAGTAGGGAAGGGTGCATAATTGAAAAATATTTACAATTTAAGAAAACGTTGAGACAAATTTGAAAAATACATTAAACCATTTCAGGATGTAGGGAGAAAAAAAGGAAGACATTTTTATCTTAAACATCTTTAGAAACAGAATCCAGTCGGTGTACATAAGCCTGAAGTGAAACGCCATATAAAAAACACCATGTACACGGTGCATTACTTTTAGAGTTTTGCCATTTTGTAGTCACCTATCAAACCACACCTTGGCATATTCCCTGCACTTATTCATTCATCTTCAGTAACTCGTTTATCCTGGTCCTGGATTTGTTGCCTCTCCCTGAGGTAGAAATACACTATAGATGGGGCACAAGTCCATAGAAGTGCACAATTCACATACAAATGCACATATTGTTCACACCTCAAGACAAACTATCATATACAGTCCATGTACCAGCATCTCTTTTTTTTTCAGAGACAGGAGGAAACCTGGGAAGAAAACCCACACATAGAGAACATGCAAAACTTGACTTCAGGATCAAATCAGGCAACCTGATGCTGTAAGGTGGAACACTCCCTACCCATTTGGTGTACTTATGAAATCACAAAATGTACTGAAAAGGGTTAGTGTCCAAACAGTGAACTATATCTTCAACAGGAAGCCCTGAATGCACTCAGAATTGGTTCCTAAGAACCTGACTGAAAAGTAATGCGGGATTGTTATGGAACGATCAGAGAGAGCTACAAATACCCAGTAATAACAACAAATCAACAGGACTGACATAATTCCGAGCCTATTCCCAAGGACAGACTCCTGACCAGGATTGAGCAGTTAATAAAGAGATTAAAGATGATGCTTCTACGCCCAGTCAGTGACACAGACTGTAGCAAATCTACTCCAATGCACAGTTTGTCAGTCAATGGAAAGGGACTGAGCAGATATGATGAAGGTGGGTGTTGAGTGTCTTAGCAGTGCAGTGGCCACTCACGCAACACTATTATATCGATGTCACTGCTGTTTGTAGAACTACAATGTGAACTATAGGTTCAGTGAACCTGAGAAACTGGTGTATGTAACTGCCAAATACCGAGGCTGTCGATCACATAAAAATGTAACAGCGAGGCAAAATACAGCACAAAATACAAGCTGAGGGTGAACAGATGTTCTTCTGGAAGAACTTCAGTTTTTACTCACTGATTACATTTTTGATCAGTTATATTTGTAATAAAATTAAACAAATCCACAAATACGACACCGTATTGTACAATATCAGTAGATTATAGCTGGACAAATGTAATTTAATAAAAGAAAAGCAGATGGTGGTGGTATGATGGCTTCGTGGTTAGCATGTTTGCCTCACACTTCCAGGGTTGGGGGTTTGATTCCTACCCCAGTCTAAAGACATGTGTTGCAGGCTGATTATGCCCTGAGTTTCCTGGGATAAGCTTCCTACAACCCAGTAGAATAAGTGGTGTAGAGAATGGATAGATGGATGGAAAAGCAGATGATCAGCTTTGTTGTCCTGATTCTGAGGTTACTATTTCTGCTTCAGGTAAAAAGCAATTGCTGTATGGATCACCTACATCGTTTTTTGCTGCTGTCTTACACATCCACAACATTTTACTATTGCACTGTATTCATTACAAGACGGTCAGCACTGCACTGTCCCTTGTCAATTACTGCATTGTACTCTCTTGCACTGGTTGCACACATGCACTTTATGTAGGACCTTGTACTTAGTTCTGTGGTTTATGCAGCACCATATGGAGGAACGTTGTATCATTACTGTGTACTTTACCAGATTTATATGGTTGAAATGACAAGAAAAGCTTCTCGACTTCTCGACAAAATCTGGCATAAAAATCTTTGTACACAAAAAAAAACCTCAAGAAGGAGCTATCTTGCTAGTCAGCCTGCCTACTGGGTAATAAGCTAGCTTACTCAGGAATTTATTACAAACTCATTGTCTTTTTTTATTATGTCTTTTTATGTTAAAAAGCTGCTACACTGAAAAGATAGCCACTATACAAAATAATTAGCAAGCTACCCAGCATGAAAGCCTAAAGATAACTAGCTAGAAAGGTAGCAAGCCTACCATAGAATACAACACTTACACGCCCATGTTTGAGGATGACGACTGGCGTGCTTCACCGAGCATGACCGTGCACTCGGACTGGACTGTGAAATCAACATGTTTAATTTCCTGTAATGGGAAATTCATTACAATTACTGTTAGTGCTACATTTGGAGAGTTCACAAGAATGTTCAAGTCACTCAAGCAGAATTTATGCTCTGATGTGAGATTTGTCCTAAAAACTCTCCGGTGTTTAGCTGAGCAACAGGTTAATGACACTGAGTACTTTTACTTTTCAGAAAAGGACCAAAACACACACACACACACACACACACACACACACACGCGAAAAAAAAACAAAAAAACATTTCAGCGTCAGTGCTCTACTCCATCATGGATCATCTAAAATAAATAAATAAATCAGTTCAGTGATGGTCCACATTGTGAAGAGTAACAGAGCATTATAGACAAGATGGATGCAGACGGTGTGTGTTCGGTACGATTTTAATAATTCCCCTGCCAATGATCCGTGGCCTTTCCTCTCTTTCACACACTCACGCAAACCAAACACACAGTCATCCTGTAGGCCTTTTACACTGTGTGTTTTTTGTCTCTGTCACTGGGTTTTATGTATACAATATCATAAAAAGGGTCAACTGACATTCACTTGACTGAGCACTTGGAATAAAATAGTTTTTTCTTAATTAAATTGATTGAAAAAATATCGATCTATAAACTTTCCATTGTTCCAAGTTCAAGACAGAAACGCTCTTAATCCATATTTTGTTGTAGAGTAAGAAGTTGCTTTCGGGCTGCTCCCTGTTCGGGGTCGCCACAGCGGACCAACTGGTCCGCACAACAATTTGGCAAATGTTTTACGCCGGATGCCCTTCCTGACGCAACCCTCCCATTTATCCGGGCTTGGGACCGGCACTGCATCCAGTGGCTGAGGTTGAGACATTGGCTGGTAATTGAACCCGGGCCTTCCGCATGGTAGGCGAGAAACCTACCACTGAGCCACCTGTAGAGCAAGAGCGCTAATATGCAATATTAGAACACCTGGGCGGTCCTGTAATAAATGACCAGACAAAAAAATAAACCAGACTAATTCAATTCAGATTTTAATTCATACCTGACAGAAACACACTCCTCAAACACATTCAAAAAGCATCCACCTTTAACTTTACTTTATAGTAAAGTAACCGCAGGACTCATTGCGCAATAGGTTAATACTAAACCAAACAGTGTCAGTAAACTAACACAGGCTTGACCCAGATTTAAAAAAAACACAGGAATTCAGATTTATTCATGTTTGACCAAAATGGCCATCAAAAATGTGGTGTATTGATGCTTTGGGCCTTTGTACAATATTCAGCGCACTGAATATTAATCTCAGTTTATTGGAAAAAAAAACCCAAGATAAATTTGCAGAAATAATTTCAGTGAATAAATTCTCCTCAGTGTTAGAATTTTTCACCTTTAATCAGGAGTTAACACTCACTGCTTTCTTGTGAGACATTTTTCTTGCTATTTTTTAGACCTGACTTTGTACATTAGAAAAATAAACCAGCTTTAATAAAGGATTTTTTAAAATATCCTTTTTAATAAAGGATATTTAATGGTATTAATTTGGCAGATATTCAGATGTTGGGATGCTATTTTGCTACACACTGATAGGAAATGCTCTAGTATTAGTATACTAATCTATAAAATATGTAAGGAATTAAACACTTTTTTGGGACATGCTGTTGTAGGAAAATAATCATAGTCATGGTACTGTGATGTGGTGTTACTGTTGTCACCCTAAAATCACTTACGGTGTAGCAGCTATAATCATTAATCCAGTCCTTTATTAAAAATCCAAAGCTATATTTCATTACCATCACCATTCCAATCCAAATTTGGACTTTAACATGTAAAAGTTTGCTAATACTCCTACAACATGGCTTCCTCCTATTCTCTAACTCGTCTCTCCCTCTCTACACCTCCACCGCATCGGCCCGTGGCTTCTGTCCGTGTTTATACACGCTCACAGTCACGTTTTCCGTCTGCGAGCCGTGCTTGTTGCGTACAAACATGCTGTAGTTGCCTGAATCCTCCATACAGACCGAGTGGATGGTGAGAGTCGTGCACTTGTTGTCTAAAGCCACATGAAAACGTCCTACAGAGACGATCTCCCTGTCGTTCTTCAGCCAGAACATCTCCGGGACAGGGTCACCTTCAGCGAAACAGGTCAGACACAGAGACTGTGTGTGTGTAAGAGATAGAGAGAAAGAGAGAGAGAGAGAGAGAAAATGGAAGTGAGTGAGAAAGGATCTAACATTTTAAGACATACTTTAAATCGTTTCAGTATTTTTGGCAGAAAATACCTTGTCTTCCATGATGGCCACCACATCCGGTAATCCTTTTGTGACTTTGGCACGATCTTAAAAAATAAACAGGGTTCAGCTTCTAATAGTCTAAACAAAGTGAAACAAACTCGCAAGAAAATATAACCAGTCTTTAAGGTGGTTTGTTAGAGTTCAAATCCCAGGACTTTCCTTAAACCCCCAGTAAGCGTCAATGGATCCAGACCTACGTACATATTTACACACATATTTCAATTATTTTCACTCAAGCTACTTAATAAGTCGCATGCTTTAAGACTAAGAATAACTTTAAAGCAAGTCAGAGCTACAGGTAGACCTTGGGTCTAGGTTGAAGTGCTGCATCAAATGCTATTATATAAAAAAAATGCAAGTAGAAGCCATTTGGTTAAATTCTTTACCACACTTTTAGCTGTTTATTGTTTAATTATCTTCTCATATTACTCTTTTCTGAATTTGTTTCATTTGTATATTTTTTCATCGTTTCTGGCATCCTGGTTTACGTCATATTCCATTTGACAGCAAAAAAATATAACATGATCTGCTTCTTCAGTCCACATTTTCTATCCTCTGATTTTTTAAAATGTTCCTGTTTAAAGGCGGCATTCTAGACACTTATAAAAAGCCCTGATTTTGACCCTTCCGCCCTCAGAGGCATGAAATTCACACAGGTGACCGTATTAATCTGCGTGAGCTGCTCAGAGGATCGAGTGAAGCACCAGAACAAGCCAACCGAGTCATTTTCCCCATGTAACTATTGACATGACAGGTTTTCAGTTTAAGTCACAGAATTAAGATGACAATTTTATAACTTTAGAAGCTCCAGAGCTTCTATGTGTATTGTTTATTTTATGACATTACTGTCATTATTTTTCCATCTGTTTGTTTGCCTAATCACCAGAGTATGAACAGGAATATGCCAATCTGTTAGAGCTTTCTTGCTCACTTCATAAAAAAATCTAGCCTCCATTAGAAATAGCTTTAAAAAGCAGCATCATGTGCAGTTTGCAAACACATACCATAAATACTAAACATACACCATTCAGCCATTAAACATTAACATTAAAACCACTAACAGGTGAAGTGAATAAGACTGAGTATCTCCTCATCATGGCACCTGTTAGTGGGTGGGATATATTAGGCAGCAAATGAACATTTTGTCCTCAAAGTTGATGTGTTAGAAGCAGGAAAAATGGGCAAGCGTAAGGATTTGAGCGAGTTTGATGAGGGCCAAATTGTGATGGCTAGACCACTGGATCAGAGCATCTCCAAAACTGCAGCTCTTGTGGGGTGTTCCCGGTCTGCAGTGGTCAGTATCTATCAAAAGTAATTTAAGAAAGGAACAGTTGTGAACCGGCGATAGGGTCATGGGTGGCCAAGGCTCACTGATGCACGAGGGGAGCGAGGGCTGGCCGTGTGATCCGATCCAACAGATGAGCTACTGTTGCTCAGATTAATGAAGAAGTTAATGCTGGTTCTGATAGAAAGGTGTCAGAATACACAGTGCGTGACGGGTCAGGGGACCAACACAATATTAGGCAGGTGGTCATAATGTTATGCCAGACCGTATTGATGTATTGAGCAACATGTGAATATTCAGATCTCTAAGTTGATTTGTAGGAAGTAGAAAAAATGAGCAAGTGTAAGGATCAGGGCAACAGTTTTCTAGTTTCTGTTATCTAGCATACGCATTCTGGACCACCGGTGATATATCTGATCCAATAAAGTATGCTTTATTGGATCAGATATGCCCAATAATTCTTTTATAATTTCATTAACCATGATTATCATGACAAGCTCCATGAACAGTATACTTACTTTTCTCAGCAATTTCCACCTGCCTGTTAGAAACGGAATAAAACATGCATTAAATCCACGTCATTATTTACAACAAAGACGTTCAATTTCTCCAAATATAATGCGATTAAAAATGCATCATACTGGATGAATGTGTAAAAGGTAGTGAGAAAACGTCACTTACTTCAGCCTCTGGTGTTCCAGCAGAGCATCCGCAAAGGCTTTAGAGTGGAGAAAGCATAGAGGTTAATTAAAAAAAACCAACAGCTTAATTAATGCATACTGGTTTTCTAATGTCAGACTGTAATAAAATTATCCAAACCGATATCGTCAGGATTTCTATCGATTTGTCCTCTAGCATCTTTATGCACATGTCCTGTGGTGTATATTAGGAATTAGAAATTAAGTGCACTATATTATGCTGTATAAGCATTTAATGGTTTTAGTAATGTAGTATTTCTATACCTTTGTCTAATAGCATTGATTAAACATCTATATGTTTGTTCAGCATCAAATTCTTTGCAACACAGACAGACAGTCTCTAAATAAACGTTGCCAGATTGCGGTTAGAATCCCCACTTTAATCCTCACTATGAGCCAAACTTGCCTGTGCTGTCTGGTTAGGAGAGGTGGGATACTCTTTTTTTTTTCTCTCCTGTCAATCACAGGAAAACTAGTCAATCACGAGCATCTGTGCGCTGTTGTATAATAAAGGAGAGCAGGCAGGAATTGGAAAGCGATCAAACTGGGACAAAAAAGCCTATAGTTGATGACCTCTGGGATATTTTCATCACCTGAAAATCATTCGCTGCTCTCTCACATAGACAGCCACATAGATCACCATGAGATTACTGTGGATGATTGCACCTCAAAACCATAAAGATAGCTGTGGATGTTTTTTTTTTATTGTTGCTAAGAACAGTCTGCACTCAGATGAGGGTGGATTCTGGTTCCTGTCAAGGATCCTTCCTAATGTGATCTCAGGGAGTATTTCCTCAACACCATCGCCTCTAGCTTTCTCATTAGGGAAACATTTATAAATATGGAATTCATATCCAGAATTTATAGATCTCTGTAAGGCTGCTTTGTGACTAAGTGAATTGAATTGAAACTGAATATGGACTTTCTCTCTGCGATTTTTTTTATAGACGTCATGGACTAAGTATTAGAAGATCCTATCTGAGTTTTGATAAAATGGCACACAGAATTGATATATTACTCCGCTCACAACGAGTCTGTGGAGCTTCAGTTATTTCAATGTGCCTGTCAGGTACTGACACAGTGAAAACTTTTCCCTCTGAGACGGTGTAATCTTCACCAGGATGACTTGTCTGTGTCAGACTGGATGTGTAAATATAAACCACTGTACCTTGTCCAGACAAATCCAGAAAGCGTTTGTGTGTTTCCTGCCCATCAAACATCTCCAGGGTGTATTTTCCTTTGTCGTTTTCGGTGGGGTTTAAGATCTCGATCCAGACCTTCTGCATGCTGCTGCCAGGTTTGCTTCTCTCGTCCTGATCTATCCTCCTCTCTCTGAAAAACAGAGAGTCTTAGTGTTTATACAGTGAAATATCACGGCACAGCTGAATTCTTGAATCTGATTGGTTAGAATTTTTTCGTTTATATTAACGTGCTTGTCCTAATTTACGTTTTCCAGCAAGTCTTTAGGATGTAAATCTGTCGGTATTTAGCATCACTGTGTCCTCTTCAGACATGAGCCGAGTCTCCTGCTTGTACCTCTGAGTTAAGTTCAATTTCTTCACTATCATATAGTCGTTATCCATTTTTTTTCACCTTTAGCTCATCTTAGAGCATTATTAACACACACTAATGATTACCACAATTAGCTAATATTAATATCACCTCTTTTATAGCAATCTAACATTATTTAGCTACCCAAGTTAGTAGCTATCAAGCTAGTTTGTGTTACTAAAACTAGATTATAACAATAGGCTACTGTTTTACAATGAGCAGTTTTCCTAGCAAGTGAGGTAATATTACGTTAACTACTGTGTTAGCTAAACTAGAAGACATTTTTTGGCAACCTAGCTAACTGTTAGATTCTGTAAAACTAGCATATGTGCTAGCATGGTAGCTGAGGTTAGCTAAGATTATTATATTGTGAATTTAACACCAGTAATTTTGCTTTAATACTTTTTTCCCCATTTTTTTCCCATTGTCTGTACCGCTTATCCGATCTATTCTTGGCGTCATCGGGCATCAAGGCAGGATACACCCTGGACGGAGTGACAACCCATCGCAGCACACACACACACACTCTCATTCACTCATGCAATCAACACTATGGGCAATTTAGAGACTTCAGTCAGCCTAGAAGCATGTCTTTGGACTGTGGGAGGAAACCGGAGTGCCCGGAGGAAACCCACCAAGCACGGGGAGAACAAGCAAACTCCACACACACTTTGGTATTTTATATATTTACAAATACATTATATAAATTAGTATTTTATGAAAAACGAATTATTTTATGTAATTTTCTGTAAATAAAAAAGTACTCAAGTTAAATAAAAATGCGAGTGGTGACTACTCGTGACTTAAATCTTCACTCTTTTTCAACCAGAGATGTCTGTCTGCCTCATGCTGTGCAAAATCAGTGCAGATCTACATCAAGCTTTCACGCTGAACTTCTTTTTTTTTCCAAGTTGCTTTGTGTACTGGGGCTCGAAATGAAAGCGAGAGCTTTATGAAAGCACACAACCCAGAGGCTCACTTGAAGTGCCAGCTGGTCTTCATGTAGCTCAGATAGTACTTCAGAGAACAGTAGAGCTTAAAGCCGGCCGCCGTGCACTGGATCCTCATGGGACTGGCAGAGAGAGCTGTATATCAGACAGAGGAACAGAGGAACAGTGAGAGGGGTTGAGTGATGCTGAGCTTTATAAAAAAAAATCCTCACATAAACATTCTGTTATTGTCGGTGTGTGTGAGACGGCAGGTCCCTGTGGACTTACCACAATTTCTGTTCAGGCACTGCATCAACCGCTCGAACTCTGAGAAGAGAGGTGAAAAGAAACATCTGGAATGACTGTTTTTGCTGCATAACTCTGTCTTCATTTACAGCAGCAGTTCAGTCAAGGATAAAATCTGCACAATGTATGCAATAGGAGCATTCACTCCTCCAAATACTCCATGCCTGAATACCTCAAAGACAGATATTTTGCTCTGTAATATTATTTGTACAGTAAATAGCAAGACATTAGGATTGAACCCCCTAAAAGCTACTGATTATGATTCAATCTTTACCATGAAGCATATTGTGAAAGTTGTTTTGTTAGAAAAATAATCAATGAAGTGGTAAAGCGATGCAAATATGAGTTATTGTGACCATAAAGTTTACTATTGCCTGTATTTATTCTATAGACTCCTTCCATAAATGCTAGATAGCATCTTATAAGATTGCCATACGAGTCCTTGTTACTATAAGAATAGTAGTGTATTATAATGAGTGTAATAGACCAATCAGGCATAACATTATCAGCAGTGAGAGGTGAAGTGAATAACACTGAGTGTCTCCTCATCATGGCACCTGTTAGTGGGTGGGATATATTAGGCATCGAGTGAACATTTTGTCCTCAAAGTTGATGTGTTAGAAGGATTTGAGCGAGTTTGACGAAGGGCCAAATTGTGATGGCTAGACCATTGGATCAGAGCATCAACAGGGTCATGGGTTGGCCAAGGCTCATTGATGGACGTGGGGAGCGAAGGCTGGCCCGTGTGATCCTATCCAACAGACGAGCTACTGTTGCTCAAATTGCTGAAGAAGTTAATGCTGGTTCTGTTAGAAAGGTGTCAGAATACACAGTGCATGACGGGTCAGGGCTGTTTTGGCAGCAAAAGGGGGACCAACACAATATTAGGCAGGTGGTCATAATGTTATGCCTGGGCGGTGTAATTCTCCTTCTGACCAATCAGATTCAAGAATTTAACAGAACAGTTATGTAGTTAAAATAAGTGTAAATTATGTCTGGACCTGCTGACAGATCCTAAAAGTTTAATGGGTTAAAAAATAATCTATATAAATCCAAGTGCAACTATATTTTCGTCTGATCCAATTCAAACTATATAATCACCTTTAAAATTCAGGCCACACCCCCTACCCAAGTCTGCAGCTTGAGCAGATGTGCAGAGGGAGGAACTGTGCTTCATCGCTTTGTCCATTTTATACACAAGTGTGACAACCAGTTAAACAAATCGGACAGACTCAACAACCTGGCTTATAGACTAGAGGGAGATCTGATTTTTAATTCTTGGTGTTAGATGAAATCTTACAGCAGTGACAAACATACAGTCTTCATTTGTGTTGGGGCTAAATAATGGAGATTTGGCTTTAATTTAACAAAGGAAGATCTGCTCGAGAATCTGTGCTTTATTTTCTCACCTTTGTCTGTTAACTCTAGAATGCTCTCATCCTCTCCTCTAGCATCAGACACCACGGCTCTGTACACGCCGGCTTCCTTCTTAGTCACCTGGGTTACAGTTTCATTATTGTTATTAGGAATTAAATATTCAGAAATTAGTAAAGCTAAACTATTCTAGCGCACGTGGAAGCTCAGACCTGCGGAACGGTTAACGTGCCCACTCCAGACGGCTCGTACACCACCTGCGTGATCTCTACACCGTCCTTATACCACTTCATCTTCGTGTCCTTGTTCATGTTCGTCACCTGCGGGAGTGAACGGCACAAAAAAATACAAGCTGCAGAAAAAAAATCTTTAGCTAATCTCTGGATGCAATTACAGCAGTTTATAAACTGAAATTCACAAGTGGCTTATAATCGCTTCAAACATTTCTGATATCTGTTCACATTTATAAGCTTATAATATTCTCTCTGGCTGATATATTTTGAAAATTGACCCAAGGCTTAATTTATCTGCCTTAGCTCTGTAATAAATATTGTGTCTAATTCAGCCGCCTGACCTTGCATTTCATTATCAGCTCACAGTTCTCTGTCACAGTCCATGACAAAAACTCCTCAAAGTAAGGTCCTGATTAAAAGAAAAGAAAAAAGAGAGCACATTGTACAAGAGTGACAAAAACAACAGCACAGTTATCTACTACTAAAATATAAATAAAAGATATTCTGTACGAATCGAACATAAAGTCTTTTTGTTGTCAATAATTTCAAAAGTCATCTACTGCAATATACATAGACAACAAGCTACAGATGTACAGCTAGTACAGCGAGTAATATGTAATAAATAACACATTTAAGCGATAGAATGATTGACAGCTAATGAGGTATCACTTGAAATGGATTATTTTTCTGTAAAGTGCAGCTTTTTGATGCTCTCAAACACAAATCCAACCAAATAATATTTAATAACCTGACAAAATGAAAAAGTCTAATCTCTACAAAGAGAATGCCATGGCCTTGGTGTGGATTTTTGGCACAGACGATGACACAGATTTCCTGACCGAGTGGACTCTCACCAGAGCGTCTCTTCCAGTCCCGTCGCTTGGCCTGTGACTTGGCCAGGGTTTGTCTGAACTCTGTTTCAATCAGATAAGAAAAAAAGGGAAGTCAGGACAGGTCAGGGGTAAAGATGGGGAAATACTACAATTGAGAGTGAAATATAAACCTAGTAATTGCTGCTATATGTTCTTTATACAGCGATACTCAGATAAAATAATGTTGATGTTCAGTTACAAAAGAAAGAGATTCAGTTGCTTTACAAACCATTAAGACATTTACGGTAAATATATAAGAGTGTTTTTTTCCCCATATCGTTATTCAGTAACAATAATACAGTATAAAGATTTATATTCCTTTATATTAAAGTATCAAACTGCTAATTAAGTGCTGCCATTAATAAATTTAGACCCCTGAACTTTTTACAAAGAAAAAGAAAATCACAAAAACTCGTACTTTCATCCACCAACACGAGGGTGAACTGGTTCTTGGCTCTGCCGTCCTTGAGCTGTGCCGTGTACGAGCCCTCGTCCTCCTTCGACAGCTGATCCAACAGAATCTCCACCAGACCGTTGGCTTTGTCGAAGTTGATCTTACGCGCCTGTGGATCAGCCACAAACACACACTTCGTGTTTCAGCAACCAGTATGTATGATCAGTAACTACTTGAAACTAGTGAAACTAATTCATCAGACAAAATTGTGTTTATTATTACTGTAGGATTCATTCATGATCACATTGATCACGAATAACACACACACACACGCATACACACACACCGGGGTGGAGGAGATCTCTCGGTCGTTGAAGATCATGTGCAGTTCTGCGGCATTGGACAGGGGCTCTGTCTGCAGCCACAGTCTCACATTCCCCTGCTCCGACACATCCACCTGCCAGCCCTCAGAGCGCAGTGCTATAACTACACACACACACACACACACACACACACACACACAATAACAAATTATTATCCTCACTGTTCATCCAACTATCTGTCTGGATTTCCAAACATCCATCTATTCATCCATCTGCCCATACATCCGTCCGTCCGTCCGTCCATCCATTCATCCATCAGTCTATCCATCCATCCGTCCGTCTATCCATCCATCCGTCCATCCAGCCACCTATCCGTCCATCCATTCATCCATCAGTCTATCCATCCATTCATCTGTCCATCCATTCAACCATCCGTCCATCAATCCATCCTTCCATCCGTCTATCCATCCTTCCATCCATCCATCCATCCGTCCGTCCATCTATCTGTCTGTCCATCTGTCCATGCATCCATTCATCTGTCCATCCATCCTTCCATCTGTCCATCCGTCCGTCCGTCCATTCATCCATCCGTCTATCCATCCATCTGTCCATTTGTCCATCCATCCGTCCATCCATTCATCCATCAGTCTATCCATCCATCCATCCGTCCGTCTATCCATCCATCCGTCCATCCGTTTATCCATCCATCCATCTGTCCGTCCATCTATCTGTCCGTCCATCTGTCCATGCATCCATCCACCTGTCCATCCATCCTTCCATCTGTCCATCTGTCCATTCATCCATCCGTCTATCCATCCATCTGTCCATCCGTCCGTCCATCCATTCATCCATCAGTCTATCCATCCATCCATCCGTCCGTCTATCCATCCATCCGTCCATCCGTTTATCCATCCATCTATCTGTCCGTCCATCTGTCCATGCATCCATCCACCTGTCCATCCATCCTTCCATCTGTCCATCCGTCCGTCCATCCATCTGTCTGTTTGTTCATTCGTCCGTCCATCCGTCCGTCCTTCCATCAGTCTGTCTGTCTGGCTCTCTTTCTATCTGTCTGCCTTTCTGTTTTTCTCTGTATTTTTCTGTTTATCTGTCTATTTATTTGTCTCTGTCTTTTTTCTGTATACCAGTTTGTTGCCTGACAGACATTGGGTTTATTTTTCAATCAAATCTAATGTCTATCTGCCTGTCTATCTGTCTGTCTGTCTGTCTGTCTTAGTCATAGGCAATACTTCAGGGTTACTTTATTACTTGACTCTTAGCCTTTTAGCTATTCCTTCATGATCTTACGTGGGTTCCTGATGTGCCAGCTCAACTCCATGAGTCTCTCCAGATCTGTGAGATAAAAAGACACAAGTGCAGTGTCAAACGCAGACTTCCCCAACCTATACACTCAGTTTTTAGTGTTAGCATGCTACATCCATCTTATTCTGCTCTAACAGTAATGAAGATATGCTATTAAATGAAATAAAACACAGAATTACATTTGATGCATAAAATAAGATAATTCCAGTTCGACTTCCATATTTCTTATTTATTTATTCTTCTATTTTCTGAAATTCAAGCTTCAGACACCAATCATGTCTTAGCTAATCAACTCCATTTGTGGTAACGATGAAAAAAAATGTTCAGTCTAGACATTTTCTTTTAGCTTCTGTGTGATACTGCCAGATGACGGAAAGATGGAAATGGTACCTTCAGCAGTGAAATTAAAGCTAGAGGAGATGTCAGGCTTGTCAATCACTTCAGCAGTGTAAAGGCCCAGATCGTCCTCTGCAGCTGCACTGAAGGTGAGAACAGATCTGCAACACAAACACACAATATATCATGACCACAATATATATGTAAATGATTCTTTTTACTACAAGGCATTTACAAAACAATTCTTCACCTTTACATTTTTTGTTAGTAATTTTACACTTTATTATTACACCATTATCATCAATCAGTCATTTATCCATCCATCCATCCATCCATCCATCTATCCATCCAAACTATCAAAAGTAAGTTTATTTAACCATTTATCAGTTCAACCATTAATTACTTTCTAATTAAACAAGTTATCAAGCTATCAATCTGTTAATTCAAACAGTAAGCCAAAATAGATCAATCCAATCAAGAGATCCAATCACCAATCAACCTTTCCATTTACCCAACCAATCTGCAAATCCATCCATCCATCCATCCATCCATCCATCCATCCATCCATCCATCCATCCATCCATCCATCCATCCATCCATTCCTCCTTCCCTCGCTCCCTCCATCCAGATCCATACCTCCCTTTCTCCCTCCTTTTCTGAATTGTATAAATTATTATTATTATTACCCTCCCTTTTTTATCTGTTTGTAACTTTTATTTAGTTCACTTTCTTTATCTTTGTATTACGTAAAAAGAGAAAAATTGAATGGCAGAGAATAAAGAGTGCTGCCGTTTATGCTGCTATGTCAAAATAAAGAATTTCAAACAACCAATCAGCCTTTACACACTTCACTTTACTAATTATTATTCAGTTCTCAGAAGATTTCAGTTTTTTCTACTGTGTATGTTTGAGTTACAGTGTGTAGCTTTACAGATGGTCTACACCTATTATATACGTTTTCTTTCGAGATGCAATTTGCTAATAAATGTAATGAACACACTTATTTTCCTTGGTCTCCACATGCACTCGTCCTGCATCGATTGCTTGTCTGTAGTTCTTCTTCCAATCAAACTGGGGCTGGCTATGGGTCTCAGGTGCTTCAAAGCTCAGGAAGATGAATCCATCATTATCAACTCCAATCTCGATGTCTTTGGTTGCTGTGCAAAGAAATAGATATGCACTTCAATCTGTGGTCAGTAAGACATACTAAATAGTGCTTGTCCATCAAAACAAGCTAAAAGCACTAAAAAGAATTAAAGACACATTGGATGAGCAGAATAAAGCTCTCTGGGCTTTGCTAAGGGAACTGACCTGGGTCAGTGTGGGCTGTGATAGGATCTGTAGGAATAGAAGGTCTTCCCACTCCAGCACTGTTGATGGCACACACACGGAGACGATATATCTGACCTGCCTGCAGCCCAGAAACCTGACAGCAAAGTCAGCATAGTCTCTCTTAAACCACTGGCCACTCATCAATTTTCAGATCCTTTAGAATGTGTTTTTTTTTGTAAGCTATGAAAAAGGTTTAAAGGTATACTTATATACTTACCTTTAGATAAGTGTCTGTGATTAGTTCCTGGGTCACCGAGGTCCAGTCCTCTGACTCCTCCCCCTGACTAATCTCCACAACATAACCAGTGATTTGTGACTGACCTTGGTACAGAGGCTCCGCCCACAACAGAACTAGAGATTCCTGCCGCACCTCTCTCAACCCCAAGTCATATGGACAGCCTAGGAACATCATCATAACAGTGTATAATGAAACCACTGATTATTTGGTGGATCTAACTGGCTTGTAAAAAAGGGTTAGGGTTATCCAACCATCCATCCATTCATCCATTCATAGGTCAGCTGATTCATTTACCCATCAATCAAGTCAATCTATCCAACCAAACTAGTGAACCAGCTAATTTATCACTGATGAATCCATCGATGAATCCATCCATCCATCCATCCATCCATCCATCCATCCATCCATCCATCCAACCAACCAACCAACCAAACAACCAAGATCAATTTATTTAACCATCCATCAGTTCAATTATTATTTAATTTCCATTTAAACAAGTTGACAATATGTCTGTTAATTCACACACTAATCCATTCATCCAATCAACAGATCCATCCAAACAATAGATCCAATCAACCATCTTCCATTTAACCAACCAAACTATCAGTACATCTATCCATCCATCCACCGATCAAACCAACTAACTCATCTGAATTTCCATTTTATTACATTACACTTTTTAAAAATATATATTTCATTTCAGTGTTATGTGTGGAAAGTGACTACTGGCAGTCACTGGTAAAACTTAGTATGCTTATGGGAGCATTATGGTGCATCATGGGTAATCAACATATAGATTTATCAGCCTGTGAGACTCATACTGTATGAACTTTTCTATCCATCTATCCATCCATAGATTCAAACTATAATGCATCATGCGGAAGCGTTGAACCATCGACTAACATATCTAAACATGAAAATGCTTTCGACCGCCTCTATTTTATTCAGATGATAGATGTATATTGTATTTCTCTTCCCAGAAAAAGAACTGCTCTCCAAACAGCATGAAGCCAACATGGAGGACGAATCAAGGAAAAATAATAGTCTTCATCGATCCTGTATTCTACAAAGGATTTTCAGAATAACATCCATACAGACACAATGACTGTGGCAGGATAATAATATAGTAATAAAGTACTACAGAGCTCTGACTCCGTTATAATGAATACAGCATCGTCCATTTGAACGCAGTTAATTAATTCTCAGTCACATTAAAATGATTTGAAGAATGTAGGGAGACATTGTTCTGTGGATTTAATACACAAAACAACTTTCTCTGTCTATTAATCATAAAACAAGCACAGCAGAAGAACTTAAGCAACTCTGAAGTGAGAGACAGCTGTAACGCACTGGATTTAGTTGTATATTTTCATGCCATGGATTTAATGAATATTTTAGAAGTAATATTTCAGTTTTCAGTCATCTGGATCACGGTCAGGAAAACAGTGGCCCTGGAGTCTATGCCAGGAGAACTGTTTAAGAGGCAAGAAGAAACCCTGGAGGAACGCCAGTCTGTTGCAGTGTACTATGACCATGCACATTCACACACTCATTTACACCTAGGGGCAATCTAGCATAGCAAATCCCCTTTTCAGTGTGTTTTTGGAGGACGGAGGAAACTGGAGAACATGGAGGAACACCACATGGACATGAAAAGTAACACAATTTTCTGAAAACTTGCTACACATATACAGACTCCTGGAGCAGTTCTGTGCTTGAATTGTGTTCTGTCTCATTTGAAATATATTTCAAATGAAGTAATGTAAATGTTAATGTTAGACTCCCACCAGGTTCAGCCATCGTCCACTTCTCACAGAGAAAAGCCTCACTAGGCCCAGAGGGCTTGCTGATTCCAACCATGTTGGCTGCGATAACACGGAACTGGTAATAACATCCCTCTTGAAGACCACGAACCTATGCAATAAGAAACGAATGAAAAGAAAAAAATAGTTGATTATTGAAACATATAAATCACAGTCAGGCAGGAGAAACTGAAGAGACAGGAGAGTGAGGCACCCAAGTGTGATATCTCACACTTATTTTTATTACATGCAGGATAATTTTGAGCAAAGTGTAAAAAAGGCCAGATTCTGTGGTTTAGAATTTTCCCAGGAACAGTCAAAAGTCCTAAAACATGCAGAATAAAATGTGTATTAAAAGACAAAAACAACAATTAATAAGATCTATAACATCTAAGGTTAAGGTAATTTAATTCTGTATGCTAACATACAGTGTTTCCCTTCAGAACAGGAAGTATAGGATGCATCTGAGTGTTTGAATTATTTCCACATCAACCAGTAGTGTTGAAGTCAAACATCTCCACCAAACAATCGATAACTCATTTATGGAAGCATTCTGGGGATTATTTAATTGGACACAAACATAATGCACGGCTATACATCTAATGTGCAAAAATCTACAGAATGTCAAAGCATATTAATCTCTGCACAGTGAACACTCCTAAATCCTTTGGTTGAACTCTGGTTGAAGCAGACGAAGTGAATTCAATCAAAATAAGTTTTTTTCAGAATTTGATAAGAAAATGGGCCGCAGTAGTGTCTGAGAGACAGCAGAGGGCACTGTGTGCTTATGCATGCCTAAGGTTTCCACTCGGATGTTCAGTTAAAACGCTAACAAATAAACTCCATACAAACCACCCCAGCACCCAGTGCTTCCATAGAAACTGCTCAAGCACCCAGTACTTCCATAGAAACCATTCCAGCATCCAGTGTTTCCATAGAAACCCAAATCTCAGTGGTCCCAAAGAAACCATATCAGCTTCCAGTGCTCTTATAGAAACCAACCCAGCTTACACAGCTCCCATAGAAACCATCCCAATCCTCAGTGCTTCCACAGAAACCACCACAGCATCCAGTGTATCCATAGAAACCCAACTCTCAGTGCTTCCACAGAAACCATCCCAGCCTCCAGTGTTTCTATAGAAACCCAACTCTCAGTGGTTCAAAGGAAACCATCCCAATTCTCAGTGGCTTCATAGAAACCACCTCAGCTTCCAGTGCTCTCAAGACACCACCCCAACACTCATCGTAACCATATCGACTCTCAACCCTTCCATAGCAACCATCCCATCTCTCAAACCTTCCATAGAAACCATCTCAACTCTTAACCATTCCATAGAAACCATCTCAACTCTCAAAACCTCCATAAAAACCCCAGCTTTGTTGAAGTGCACTGGAGTAAAGGCAGCACAAATGTGAAATGACTCACCGTGTACACTCTCTCTTTAACAGGCTTAACGTTGACCTCGTGCCACATGTCCTGGGATTTTTCCCGCTGATCCAGAAAGTAACCTTTCACTGGATCTCCACCATTATTGACAGGAGCTCGCCAGCCAATCACCATTTCAGTGCCCGTACAGTGAAGAAGTGAAATGGCAGATGGGGGAGATGGAGCAACTGTAAAGGGGGAAAGAGGCCATGGCTATTTTAGCAAATACACATGTAAATTGCTTATTACATAAGGAATAATACCATGGTGTGATGCGTGTAGCAATAAGTAGCATTTGAACACAACATCATTATGCTAGTTAGCTATCATTAGTAATACTAAGCTATACTTGAAACAAATTAACATAACAACAACTAATCATTAGCAATAAATAGTTGCTGTTTATGCTTATCTACTAACCTAACATGACAGGTGAAGCAAACTCTTCCTCAGTTTCTAATACCACGCTTTCCACTCATCTTTGCTAGATCGTATTGTGCTACATCTGTGGGACGGAAATTAAACCGCCTGAATCTGGTGCGCTGGCGTGAATGGATAACATCGGAGGAAAAGAGAAACAGGCGACTGCTAAGCAGATCGTCTGCGTATTCATCTGTCTATTCATTGCGAAGCATGCTGTGGTTTGTTGAGCTGGAAGGACAGAATGTCAGCCCTATCATTGTCTGATCGGCCATGGGTGTGTTTGTAAATTGCTTGAGCGGGAGTGACAGCAGAAATGAGTGGCCATTACACCAAGCAGGATGGCCTTATCCTGAAGCTTATTACCGACCACAGCTGTGCCACATGCACGCCAGTCTATCTCTATCCGTTTCTGTTATATGAGGACTGCAAGAGGAAATAAACACATTGTATATCTTTCTGTTATGCAACTTCAAACAAGGACATGTGTTTTAGATAGAAATACAGTACGGAAACTGTACACAAGGTTGAACAATACAACACTAGGAGTTTGGCATACATGAATAATGAAATCCTGGAGCTAATACTGTAAAATAAAAATCTGAGTAATTGCCTTCTTTAAATGTCACATAGAAATTGTCCAAATGTCTCTATGTGCAACAAAATAATTAAATTCGTTAGCAGTGATAACTGTTGATATGTCAATGTAATAATTCTACTTATTGTTACTATGAAAAAATTTGAGTGAATTAATATTTTTTTTTTAAATTGGTCTTGCAATTTTTAAATCAGGTTTTGCTCCTATCACATTAATTTTTATTTATTTATTTTTGCATTTATTATTTCTTTTATCAATTAGTTCCAGCCATGTTAGTAGTTTAAAACGATGGTTTATGACCTAAATGTAGTAAAAGAGTCAGGATATGTTTGGTGTCTGCTAGCTACAAGGTTAATGTAGCTAAGGAACCTACCCCATTTTTTTCTTTTTTTATGCCGGATGCCATTCCTGATGTAACGCTCCCATTTTATCCGGGCTTGGGACCGACATTGAGAATTGACCCCTCAGTGGCTGGATTGATTCCCTGCCTGGGATTTGAAACCTGGCCACTAAGGTAAGAGCTCAGGATCGTGCCACTGGACATACTGTATATATATAGTTTATCGTTTATATATAATAATATACACTAACCAGACATAACATTATGACCTATGCCCTAATATTGTGTTGGTCCCCCATTTGCTGCCAAAACCATGTTTTGCCAGTTACGCACTGTGTATTCTGACACCTTTCTATCAGAACCAGCATTAACTTCCAGCATTAACTTGGATCGATCCACACGGGCCAGCCTTCGCTCCCCACGTGCATCAGTAAGCCTTGGCCGCCCATGACTGTGTCGCCAGTTTTACCACTGACCACTTTTGATAGATATTGACCACTGCAGACTGGGAATATCTCACAAGAGCTGCAGTTTTGGAGATGCTCTGATCCAGTGGTCTAAGCCATCACAATTTGGCCCTTGTCAAACTCGCTCAAACCCTTATGCTTGCCAATTTTTCCTGTTTCTAACACATCAACTTTGAGGACAAAATGTTAACCTGCTGCCTAATATATCCCACCCACTAACAGGTGCCATGATGAGGAGATAATCAGCGTTATTCACTTCACCTCTCACTGATCACAATGTTATACCTGAGCGGTGTATATCGCATATATCTTACATGTCATTTCTATATGTATATATACGTTCAAATCCTTCTGTGTGCATGTTAGCCTTCTTACATTTAGCAGCCTGGACCATGATGGGCTTGGACTCCTCTGAGTAGCGGCTGTTTCCCGCTCGACCGACTGATTTCACTCTGAACACGTACTGCTTATTGGTCCTGAGGCCATGCACTGTGAACCTGAGAGAGAGCAAAATTACTATTATAGCAGGTTAAATCATTCACTTCACTTTTAATTTTTCACTTCCTGTTTTAAATTCTCTGCTGTTATTTTTGGTAATTAGTTGCACATTAGCGGGGCATTGGTGGCTCAGTGGTAGGTTTCTTGCCCCTCATGCGGAAGGCTCAGGTTCGATTCCCAGCCACCGGACGCAGTGCTGGTCCCAAGCCCGGAAAAATGGGAGGGCTGCGTCAGGAAGGGTAAAACATTTGCCAAGTTGTTGTGCAGACCAGTTGGTCTGTTGTGGCGACCCCGAACAGGGAGCAGCCGAAAGCAACTCAACTCTCAGTTGCACATTAGCATGTTTGCCAATTCCAATCTCAAAAATGAGCATTTTTTCTGCCTGCTTTCTGATCGGTCAAGCTCCTTACACCAGTCTTTGGTTTCTCAGGGATCGTTGCTCTGTCTAAGTCAAATCTCTTCATTAAACTCACTGTACTCTTCCTACTTGTAACCCCACTATCTGCTGTTAACTGGAGGAGACAGATTCCTCTTGTTAACACTCAGGTTCCTCTGAAATTTTCTTTCTATCACTTCGGGCTCTTTTATTAGGAACATTCTGGAAGGGCCTGCATTGAGGACGAATGAACTGTAATTGAAAGCACTTTATTAAGTCTAAATTTTCTAATTAGGCCAGATAATGTTTAAAATTCATGAAATGAAGATCATACACTAACACGTTAAATCGAATAAAACACCAGCATACAGTATAATCAGGCACAAGGAGTTCACACAGTAAACTGAACTGCGTACAAACACAATATTGACTCTAATGCAGCTCATGTGAGTAAAAAATTAATCTGTTACATTATTTAACATGCTATCATGCGTTTACCTTGTGCCTGTGACTGGTTTGTTGTTAATGGTTCGCCACTCTGAGCTCCCCAGCTCATTGCAGTACAGGTAATATCCCAGAATTCCCTCTGTGTTCTTTGGCTCTTTCCATGTTAAAAGGATTGACCTGCCTGTGTCGTTAATAGCCTGCACACAGTGTGGTGCAGCAGGGACACCTAAACATGAGATGCAAGCAGTTTTCAGTGATTTTTATTCTAGGATTAAACATACCTAAAAATATTTTGGCGAGACAGTTGCTCTGCAGGAATTTGCGCAATTCATTTTGCTTGATAAAGTACAAGAGAAGCTGACTAGCACGTGTGTGTATTTGCTAGTTTTATGTTTCAGTTTTTTATTCACACATTATTTACTTATTTTAACTTGCACCATTTATTAAAGCTCAGTTAAACATTTAACCAGATAATGATTGGTTATGAGGTCACAGTATAATCTATACTGTATTACTTAGTGAAATATCAATGCAAGATTTCATTATATTAGGAAACAAATTCAAACGCTGTTTTTTTTTGCAGAAAGCAATGGAAAATACCATTTGTTTCGTCACTTCTCTTGAAAATAAAACAAACAAAAATCATTATTAGACCCTGTATTGCACTTTAATCTCTACTATACATATAATATTGATTTTGACATCATCTTGTCATCATCTTAAAGGATTCCTAGTTGGTTTCTTGACTTGTGCTTAGAATCTATAGGAAAAACATGAAGAAAAATAGATGCTAAGGTGTTTATTTCATGCAAGTTGATCTGTTTTGATATTTTCCCATTGATATTTATTCCCATTGATATTTTCCATGGATGGAATCTTATCATTTGATTTATTGTATTCCACAGTGATGTTTTTTAGACTTATGGAGGTCTGAGTGATCAGATCAGCGTTTTAGGCATGGAAAATTAATCAAAAAACAGTAAACAAATAGTGGGTGGAGCAACCAGGTGACGAATACATATATTGGGAAATTTACTGGGGAAGTTTGTTACTCTGTTGTTCTTTCCTCTAAGCTTACGTCCTTTCCTTGTGTTGCAAATGGATACTGGTATGATGATGGTGTTAAAGATGTCAGAATAGTTTTGCACATCTCATTATGCTGTACATCCACCAACATTTAACTGCTTCTTTAACTCTACAACACTTCAGACTCACCGAGAGCTTCTCCGAGCGAGACAGGTTGGCTCGGCTCTGAAGGTTCGCTAATGCCATATTTGTTCACAGAGCGCACACGGAAGCAGTAAGCCATCCCTTTCTGCAAGTCGAATGCTGCAAACCTTGTAGCATTGATCGTCATGTCCATGCTGGCCAAGTGCCAGCTCTCCTTACCAGCTATGGACTGGAAGATTCATCAGATAATCAAATTCTAATAGACTTTCAAATTTTCATCAAACTGCATTCAATCGGTTATTCAGCGCACATCCTTCATTACATCAAACGCCAAAAAAGGGTTCTCTTTGAAAAGGTGCCAAACTGGGACAAAAAGCTTCCCTCAGCTTTCATTTTGTCTTATGTGTTAGATCACTGGAATCATTTTTCATTCTTTTTGTTATGGCTTTTTTGGTCTAAAGCATGCACTTGCCTACATCTGTCATCTTATGTTTCACGTAAATTACATTAAAAAATAAAAAGCCCAAGTCTTTTTCATATCATTCAAACAGAGCGAGATGATTTCCACAGGTTTCAGCCGCTCTTGATGTATTAGAAGGTTTTATTACAGAGCTTTTTCTATAAAAGTCCAATAAAACATCGATGTCCTGTGGCAGTTCACAGCCTCACTGGCTCATTACCAGCTGCTCGTCTTCCACTCTCCTGCATGATATTGGAAATTTCTACTTTCCTTTGTGCATATGAAACCTTAACTTCTGGCAGTTTAAGACTGGCCCAGACCCTATTAAATGATAAAGTTTCAAAACAGTTTATAAACTTTAAAAACAAGGAGAGAAAAGGAATCTTGCTTCAACTTGATTATGGCTCAAATTGAAACACCTCCCACTGTGTTGACTGGAAGGCTCCAGCAAGCGCAGAGCAAGTTATGAAAGATGGCTAAGGAGTAGGCAGAGTAAAAAAAAAAAAAAAGAGAACTGTTGATTGGTTTACATTGTGCACAATCTCTTTTATATCTATAAAATCGTAAACACAGAACAGACTCGGCAGAAATATCAAATGAACAGCTGTAAAGTGACTGTAGTTCTGAATTATTTTGAAAGGTTTTCTCCATTCTTAGGTGCTCGATTAGCATAACTGTGTCTTTAGTTTTGTTGTGTATCTGACTAGCATAATAATCTCTAACTCTCCTGAGGGAATCTCTACTTTATATATCCCCACTATGTCTAAATATTTTCTCTGTTAGCATCTTATGTTTATAGAATATCTGTGTTTCTGACTCGCTCAAATGTACATCTAACTGCTCCTTTATTACCATTTCTCTGGCTAGCATAACTGTGTCTTTAAATAGTATAATTCTATCTCTGGTTAGCATAACTGTATCTCTAACTAGCATAATTCCATCCGTATCACCGTTCATTTCTATGGCCAGCGTAACTGTGTTTTTAGAAATTATAATTTTATCTCTGACTAGCATAATTGTATCTCTAGTATAACTACATTTCTCAGTAGCATAAATGTACCTCTAAGTAGTATAACTACATTTCTGACTAGCACAATTGTATCTCTAATTAGCATACCTGTATATTTCACTAGCATAATTGTATATCTAGCATAACTGCATTTCTGACTAGCATAATTATATACCTAACTAGCACAACTGCATTTCTGTCTAGCATAACTGTATCTGTGACTAGCATAGTTGTATCTCTAGCATAACTACATTTCTGACTAGCATAATCTTATCTTTAACTATGATAATTGTATTTCTGACTAGCATAACTGTATCTCTTAATAGCATAATTGTATCTCTAACTAGCATAACTGCATCCCTGACTAGCATAATTGTATCTCTAGTATAACTACATTTCTAACTAGCATAACTGTATCTCTAACTAGTAAAACTTCACTTCTGACTAGCATAAATGCATCTCTGACTAGGAAAATTGTATTTCTGATTAGCATAACTGTATCTCTAACTAGGAAAACTGTATTTCTGACAAGAATAAATACACCTCTAACTAGAATAACTGTATCTCTTGCATGAATATATCTACCTAGCATAACTCTACCTTCAATAACTTTGTGTGAGTTTAAAAGAAGTCAATTAATGTGAATGTGTATGGGGTTGTATATGTACAGTGGGGCAAAAAAGTATTTAGTCAGCCACCAATTGTGCAAGTTCTCCCACTTAAAAAGATGAGAGAGGCCTGTAATTTTCATCATAGGTACACTTCAACTATGAGAGACAGAATGAGAAAAAAAAATCCAGAAAATCACATTGTCTGATTTTTAAAGAATTTATTTGCAAATTATGGTGGAAAATAAGTATTTGGTCACCTACAAAAAAGCAAGATTTCTGGCTCTCACAGACCTGTAACTTCTTCTTTAAGAGGCTCCTCTGTCCTCCACTCGTTACCTGTATTAATGGCACCTGTTTGAACTCGTTATCAGTATAAAAGACACCTGTCCACAACCTCAAACAGTCAGACTCCAAACTCCACTATGGCCAAGACCAAAGAGCTGTCAAAGGACACCAGAAACAAAATTGTAGACCTGCACCAGGCTGGGAAGACTGAATCTGCAATAGGTAAGCAGCTTGGTGTGAAGAAATCAACTGTGGGAGAAATTATTAGAAAATGGAAGACATACAAGACCACTGATAATCTCCCTCGATCTGGGGCTCCACGCAAGATCTCACCCCGTGGGGTCAAAATGATCACAAGAACGGTGAGCAAAAATCCCAGAACCACACGGGGGGACCTAGTGAATGACCTGCAGAGAGCTGGGACCAAAGTAACAAAGGCTACCATCAGTAACACACTACGCCGCCAGGGACTCAAATCCTGCAGTGCCAGACGTGTCCCCCTGCTTAAGCCAGTACATGTCCGGGGTCGTCTGAAGTTTGCTAGAGAGCATTTGGATGATCCAGAAGAGGATTGGGAGAATGTCATATGGTCAGATAAAACCAAAATAGAACTTTTTGGTAAAAACTCAACTTGTCGTGTTTGGAGGAGAAAGAATGCTGAGTTGCATCCAAAGAACACCATACCTACTGTGAAGCATGGGGGTGGAAACATCATGCTTTGGGGCTGTTTTTCTGCAAAGGGACCAGGACGACTGATCCGTGTAAAGGAAAGAATGAATGGGGCCATGTATCGTGAGATTTTGAGTAAAAACCTCCTTCCATCAGCAAGGGCATTGAAGATGAAACGTGGCTGGGTCTTTCAGCATGACAATGATCCCAAACACACCGCCCGGGCAACGAAGGAGTGGCTTCGTAAGAAGCATTTCAAGGTCTTGGAGTGGCCTAGCCAGTCTCCAGATCTCAACCCCATAGAAAATCTTTGGAGGGAGTTGAAAATCCGTGTTGCCCAGCGACAGCCCCAAAACATCACTGCTCTAGAGGAGATCTGCATGGAGGAATGGGCCAAACTACCAGCAACAGTGTGTAAAAACCTTGTGGCGACTTAAAGAAAACGTTTGACCTCTGTCATTGCCAACAAAGGGTATATAACAAAGTATTGAGATGAACTTTTGTTATTGACCAAATACTTATTTTCCACCATAACTTGCAAATAAATTCTTTAAAAATCAGACAATGTGATTTTCTGGATTTTTTTTTCTCATTCTGTCTCTCATAGTTGAAGTGTACCTATGATGAAAATTACAGGCCTCTCATCTTTTTAAGTGGGAGAACTTGCACAATTGGTGGCTGACTAAATACTTTTTTGCCCCACTGTATGTGTGTGTTGACTGAAGTTCATTTCTGACTAGCATAATTGTATCCCTGACTAGCATAACCATATTTCACACTAGCACAACTGTATTTCTGTCTATTCACTAAAGCCTAATGTTTGAAGACAGGAGGTACGTGTTTACCCGCTCCACAAAGTAGGTGAGTGGCTCTTTGCCCCGAGGATCTGGCTCGGTCCAGCACATCACGACATAAGTGTCACTTAACTCACACACTCGCACATCAGTTGGGGAAAAAGGGACTCGGATCTGACCTGCAGGAGGAAAAAGAGGAGGATGGGGAGATGGAAAAGACAGAGAGGTGTGATAGTTGTAGAACAACAGAAAAATGAAAGATTATGAAAAGGAGTAGAATGGAAAGAAAAAGGACATGAGAAATAGGAGGAGGAGAAGAGGCGAAGGAGTATGCAGAGGAAGAGGATAAAAAGAGCAGGAGGAGAAAGGGAAGGGGTGGAGGAGAGGAAGAATAGCAAAATGACAAAACAGAAATGGGAGAGAGGAGGAAAAGGAGGAAAATTTGGAGGCAGGGGAAAAGTATTAGTATAACGAATACTTTTGACTAGCATAACTGTATCTCTGACTAGTATAACTGTATCTCTGGCTAGCATAACTATATCTCTGACTAGCGTAACTTTATTTCTGACTAACATGAATACTTCTGACTAGCATAACTGTATCTCTGACTAGTATAACTATATCTCTGACTAGCATAACTATATCTCTGACTAGTGTAACTTTATTTCTGACTAACATGAATACTTCTGACTAGCGTAACTTTATCTCTGACTAGCGTAACTTTATCTCTGACTAGTGTAACTTTATCTCAGAATAGCGTAACTTTATCTCTGACTAGTGTAACTTTATCTCAGAATAGTGTAATGTTATCTCTGACTAGCGTAACTTTACCTCTGACTAGCATAATTGTGTCTGTCTAACATAAGCGTATATCTGACTATCATAACTGTATTTCTGACTAGCATGACTGCATCTCTGACTAGCCTAACTGAACTTTTGACTAGCGTGTATATATATCTACTTAGCATAATTGAATTTTCTTTGTGTGAGTTTGAGAGAAGTCATTAGCTATAATGACTATGTTAATGATCTGATTGGGGTTGTATATGTGTTTGTGTGGAATGTGGGTGTGTTGAGAGTTTAAGATCTGAGAAATCATGAGGAGTAGCTGCAGGAGCTCAGCCTTGAGAAACTCTCATATAATCGGCAGTGTTCATCAAACCATAGATGATTTGCATTCCCAGCTGGTTCGTGGTAACAGTGCAACTCTGTGTGTAAGTGGAAAAACTGTTTCTTTGTCTAACTGTCTCTCTAAATGTTACTCAACTAGCATAACCGTATTTTCACTACCAAAACTATATCTCTAATTAGCGTTACTATATATTTAATTAACTCTGTATCTCTTACTAGCTTAACTGTATTTTCACTAACAGAACTATATCTCTAACTAATTAGCATAACTATATCTCTAATTGGCTCTGTATCTCTGACTAGCATACCCATAATTTTACTACCAAAACTATATCTTTAACTAACTAGCATAACTATATATTTAATTACCTCTGTATCTCTGACTAGCATAACTGTATTTTCACTAACAAAACTATATCTCTAACTAATTAGCATAACTATATCTCTAATTAGCTCTGTATCTCTGACTAGCATACCTGTAATTTTACTACCAAAACTATATCTCTAACAAATTAGCATAACTATATCTCTAATTAGCTCTGTATCTCTGACTAGCATACCTGTATTTTTACTACCAAAACTATATCTTTAATTAATTAGCATAACAGTTTCTTCAATTGACTTGTATACCTCTGTATGCCGATAATGTTACCTGTTAACTATTAGCATAACTATTTCTATAGCTAGCAAAACTGTATCTCTGGCTAACGTAATGTCATTTCTCATACCACAAATGACCTTCTAGCTTAAAATCCTTTTCTAGCTAGCAATCGAACCATCACTATATTTAACAACTAAATCTCTTCTTCTTCTTCTTCTTCTTTCGGCTTTTCCCTTCAGGGGTCGCCACAGCGAATCATCTCTCTCCACCTATCCCTGTCTTCTGCATCCTCAACACTTGAACCCACTAGCTTCATATCCTCATTTATTACATCCATATACCTCCTCTTTGGCCTTCCTCTTTGACTCCTGCCTGGCAGCTCCATGTCCAACATTCTCCTACCAATATACTCACTCTCCCTCCTCTGAACATGTCCAAACCATCTTAATCTGTCCTCCCTACACACCACCATCCTATGCTGTCTGGCCATACTCTCTCCCACTGCCACTTTACAGTCACTAATCTCTTTCAGATTGCCTCTTCTACATAGGATGTAGTCTACCTGTGTTCTCCTACCTCCACTCTTGTAAGTCACTCTATGCTCCTCCCTCTTCTGAAAATAAGTGTCAACCACAGCCATGTCAATCCTCTTAGCAAAGTCCACTACCATCTGTCCTTCTAGGTTCCTTTCCTTAACTCCAAACTTGCCCATCACCTCCTCATCACCTCTGTTCCCCTCACCAACATGTCCATTAAAATCCACTCCTATCACCAATCTCTCACCCGTGGGAATACTCTCCATCACCTCATCTAATTCACTCCAGAATCTCTCTTTCTCCTCTAACTCACAACCTACCTGTGGGGCATAACCACTAACAACATTCAACATCACCCCTTCAATCTCTAACTTCAGACTCATCACCCTGTCTGACACTCTCTTCACCTCCAGGACATTCCTCACAAACACCTCCTTCAGGACCACACCTACCCCATTTCTCTTACTATCCACACCATAGTAAAACAGCTTGAATCCTGCTATACTATGAGCCTTGCTACCCTTCCACCTGGTCTCCTGTACACACAGTATATCCACCTTCCCTCTCTCCATCATATCAGCCAGCTCTCTACCTTTCCCTGTAATAGTACCAACATTCAGAGTTCTTATTCTCAGTCCTACACTCTTACCTTTCCTCTTCTCTCTCTGTCTACGCACTCTCCTCCCTCCTCTACTTCTTCGACCAACAGTAGCCCAATTTCCACCGGCGCCCTGTAGGTCAACGCCGCTGATGGCGGTCTTTGTTAACCCGGGCCTCAACCAATATGAAATACGTATTGACAATTCACATGATCAAATTTGGCAATGTTTTACGCCAGATGCCCTTCCTGACGCAACCCTCTCTATTTATCCGGGCTTGGAACCGGCACAGAAGTCATTGGACTGTGATCCCCATGGGTTAATTAAATCTCTACAATTTTTTCAAAAACTTTCTAACTAGTAGAACTGTGTTTCTGATTAGCAGAACTTTAGTGCTACATTAAGTACCGTGTTAATGTGTGTTTGAGAAAAAAATTAGTAATTAAAATGACCCGAATAAAGGAATCATGAATAGTATTAGCTTTATACCTTCAATTAACTCTGGCATTTGCTCACACCAAGGATGAGATTAATGTTGCATTTCTTACTTTCCAGCTGGTCCTTAGTGATCACGATTTCTCTTCCTCTATCCACCTTGACCACTTACACACAGGGAGGACAAAAGAAATAGATTTAGGAACAAATAGAGACAGCTAGCAGCAGTAATAATGTAGGAGGTGAGAGGGAAAAAAAGATAATAAGTGGGAAGAGATGGCATTGTGGTTGAAGGCACAGAGATATCTGAGATATAAAACCCTCCAAGCAGACATAATCATAAGTGCTGTATCCAGGGATGAGGAAAATCTGAGAGATTCTTGAAATGTCTTTTTAGGATGATATGTGAGGCATGCGACTAAAAGCTGGTAATCTGATGGTGTAATATTAGCTTGCCAAGGTGTTTCTCTATCATCTCCTGCATGAATGGATTAAAAAAGTAATCTTTTTCACAATAAAACACATTTAGATAGAGGCACATTTTATGGTAATACTGCAAAGTTACCCATTGTCCTGCTGGGCTCCATGGGGTCAGAGGTGATGATGTGGTTGGAGATTTTAGACGAACGTCCCACGCCGGCTTGGTTCACTGCACATACTCTGAACTGGTACATGGTGTTTTCCTTTAAACCCATTACTGGGTAATGACACAGCTTGGAAACCAGCTCGTTACAGCGCTCCCACTTCCCAGTGCCCACCTCACACCTGAAAAGAGTCCCAGAGAGCAAGAATTTCTAACAAAATCACAAGTGGAATGGAAATCTGATGTGATTCAGGGTGGCATCTATTGGCGCTCCAATTAGATAATTCTCCACGCATCAAAGTTTCTGATTTCTCCAGCTCACAATATTTTTCCATTTGAACACTTGACCAGTTAAAAACATAATCATCCATTCTGATAAACACTTGGCTTCTTGTATTTTTACTAGAGATATCAGAGCAAAATTCATAATTTAGATCTTCACATCTGGATAATCTGTATATTCAAATCTGTTTATAAGGCAGAAAAAGCCTCAATCAATCAATCAATCAATCAATCACTCCATCCATCCATCCATCCATCCATCCATCCATCAATCACAAAAAACCTGCTTAATATTCAAGATATCACATTCTCATGTTATAAGTATAAGCCACATTTATTATCATTAGTCACTTTAGCTAAATGAGGCATTGGTGGCTCAGTGGTAGGTTACTCGCCTATCATGCGGAAGGCCCGGGTTCGATTCCCAGCCAATGCCTCAACCCCAGCCACTGGTTGCAGTGCTGGTCCCAAGCCCGGAAAAATGGGAGGGTTGCGTCAGGAAGGGCATCCGGTGTAAAACCTGTGCCAAGTTGTTGTGTGGACCAGTTGGTACGCTGTGGCGACCCCGAACAGGGAGCAGCCGAAAGCAACTTCTAGTCACTTTAGCTAAATGATTCTCATGACCCCACAATTTAAATATTTAAAGTTGTAAATATATAATAAATAACATAATGTAAAAAAAGAAATATATAGTATGTCTTAACAGTAGCATAAAATGATTTTTATTTTATTATTTCTAGTGTTCTTTTTTTTTTTTTTTTTTTTTTTTTTTCATTTTATTCCATAATTTTATTCAAATTATCTTCTAATTTTTAACAGGAAATTATCAGAGACATACTTCAAACATCTTTTTATTTATTTATTTAAATTATTATTTTCGATTTTTTATAAAATCAGTGCACACAGAAATTAATTTAAATGCTGGATGAGGAACTGAAGTGAGTCAGAGGCAAGGCAGCAAGATTGCAATCTCTTATATGTGCTTTAACATATACCACTGATACATTCAGGCAAGGTTTTTTATCCAGAGTTGAGCTGTAAAGAACCTCGTTTTTTAGCCATTGTGGGAACCCACAGCCTTCTGGTCATATCAGTGACCCTAACCACCACTTCAAGGTGTTAATATTATTGAGTCTACCTGCATGTGCTTTTACTCCACTTGAGTGCGTGTGACTCACAAAGCAGTGTAATAAAAAAGCTCTTTATACAGAAAAACACGAAAACAACTATTTCGACAGCCCACCCTCGAAATAAGCGCCTACCTAGCATGTCGCAGAAGAGATCAAAATAACAGTTCCTGAAATCGAGGCTAATTCTCAAAGTGGCTTGTGCAACGGTGAGATACACCATTACCTGCAAAATTAAGCAGGAGAAAACACAACTTCTCCAGGAGCCTGTGCGTGTTGCTAGGAAACAGGAGGCTGCGGAGGAGATGACATTTTATCCAGCTGGAAGGAGACACAACCTCATCCTTCTCTGTCTGTCTGTATCGCCGCCTCTTTCTTTCTACTCTTTTTTTGTTTTTCTTACTGGTTCTTCCTCCCTGTTTCTCTCCTGCTCTGTCATCACCTTCTAAACTGACTTTTTCGACATGCACATCGTCAGATCTCGGAACATCTCTTCCGTTGCTATTTCTGAGATAAATAAAATTGTATTTTTTGTTAAAAGTAGTCAAGTAAACAATAATAAATTGCAAAGTTTAAGGTAAAGGTTTTAAAATATGTATCTCCTCTAGGTGTGGGTGATATGATAAAAATTGATATCATGATAGCTGAAGAATATGATACACAATGCAGATACAAGTTTGCAAAATGGGTCAGGAAAAACTGTAGGAAAAAAAATGTCCAAAAAAATTAAACAAAATAAAGTCAACGATTGTTGTCAAAAATAAGCTTTTTTCAATTTTAGTGTAAATTATTTTTAATAAATGCTAAAAAGCAAAGATAAAATGGTACTGTTGAGATTTGTACTGTTTTTTTCTCCCTGTTTCTGTCGTCTTCTGTATTTATCTACTGAATTATCTTTTGTAATTAAAAAAAGCTTTTAAAAGAAAATGGATCTCAGAACAGATATGGATACAGATCTCAGAAAGGTTGATCAATAGTGGTATTAAATGATCATATTCAATTGATCATATTGAAAATGGATCATACAATTTTAGTAATAATAATAATAATAATAATAACAATAATATTATTATTATTATTATTATTATTATTATTATTATTATTATTATTACTACTACTACTACTACTACTAATATTTTTTGTAATAAATGTATAATCTAAAAATGTGTTTTAAAGTTTAAAGGATAATGGCTTTCAGCAATTTGAGCAACAGTAGCTCGCCTGTTGGATCGGCGCACACGGGCCAGCCTTCACTCCCCATGTGCATCAGTGAGCCTTGGCCACTCATGACCCTGTCGCCGGTTCACCACTTTTCCTTCCTTGGACCACTTTTGATAGATACTGACCACTGCAGACCGGGAACACCCCACAAGAGCTGCAGTTTTGGAGATGTTCTGATCCAGTGGTCTAGCCATCACAGTTTGGCCCTTCGTCAAACTCGCTCAAATCCTTACGCTTGCCCGTTTTTGCTGCTTCTAACACATCAACTTTGAGGACAAAATGTTCACCTGCTGCCTAATATATCCCACCCACTAACAGGTGCCATGATGAGGAGATCATCAGTGTTATTCACTTCACCTCTCACTGCTCATAATGTTATGGCTGATCGATGTATCAACATATTATGATATGATATGATATATGAAGTGATAAGGTATGATATATGATATGATATGATATGATATGTAACAATATGATAACAAACCCTCAGTGTGTAACAATATAACAATATGTGAGTATCAGAATTATTACTGTTGTGATTTGCCTGTAATTCTGTCCTATTCACACAACAGTTTAAAAACATGAAATATTTAATTACACACCAGTTGTCTGTCCTTTTTTATGGTAATCAACATGTCTTTTATATTCCCTCATCCAGATCACTGAAGGATTAACTAAGAGCTGATTTTGTGCACTGACCTCTCAATGACGTAGCCCTGCACTGGACTTGCTCCCTCTGCACTAGGAGGTTCCCACGAGAGAAACACGTAATCTCTGTTCACATCAGAGCACTCGAGGTGAAGTGGAGAACCTGGAGCTCCGAGAACTACTGCAGGACCATCTGAGATACAGAGGACCATTAGAGCTCTGTAACAAGACACTGACAACATTTCACTGCATTTCCTGTTGATCTCAAAGTAGGAAAACGAGTGTAGAAGAGAAGAGAAGAAAGCGAAGAGAACGTCATCTTTTTTTTATTCCTGTATTATTATTTTAAGAGAAGAAAAGAGAAATGAGGAAGAAGAGAAGAGACGTTTTATAGCTATAGTGAGAAGAGAAGAGAAGAGAAATAGTGGAAGAAAAAGAGAAAAGAAAGAAGAGAAGAAAGGAAGAAAAGAGTAGAGGAAGAAAAAAAGAGAGAAAGAAGAGAGGAGAAGAGAAAAGGATAGAAAAGAGAATGAGATAAGAGACGATAAGTGAAGTGAAGAGAAGAGAAGAGAGGAAGAAGGAAAGAAGAAAAGAGGAAAGAAAGTAGAGAAGAAAAGAAGAAAAGAGTAGAGGAAGAAAAGAAGAGAGGATGAGTTACCTGTTGATAATAAATCCGTAAAAAATAAATGTGTTAAAATGATAAATCTGCATAAAATCTGTATTGTTTCTAAATAAAACAAGACTAAATAACTATAATAAAAACAGTGAATATTCAGCAAACTAATAATAATTTTTTATCTTCGCTTTAGTATTTAGGTATATTGTCTCTTATATATACTTAAAATAAATCTACTTAACTATAAATTTGGGAGAATCCAGCTCGCAACTTCATGTTTCCAAAGAAAATGATAAGAAACATCATAAAACTCCAGAAACTGCACGTTACATAACTATTCAGTTACTCCATTATTATAAAAGCAGACTTCTTTTCAAAAAGCCTGATTTTCAGCTCTTTATAAAAGTAGGCCACTCCTTAATGTAGGAAGTTATTTGAGTTTTCAGTTTGTTCTCCTATAAACCCCTGCAGTGACCTGTAGTGACCTCAGAATTGTTTGTATCTGCCTGACCTTTGACATAAACGTAGGCGCTGTGCTCGGTGATGCCGTCTCGGGTGCGCAGGCGGACGCTGTAGAGACCCTCGTGCTCTTTGTGTGTTCCCTTCAGACTGAGGGTGGAGGAGCGTAGGGCCGTGTGTATGTCCAGCCGAGCGGATGCACGGAGAGGAACTCCTACACACACACACACACAGATATAACACTCATGACCAAACTAGGCAACGTACAGTATTCTTGCTTGGAACCAACTACATATAAGAACTTATTATAGAATTTTTTTTTTCTGTTTTGATTCTGTTGGTCAAAAGCTTTACATTTTTTTAGAAGCTTAAATATATAACAGATGTATGCACTCAATGACATGATAAAATCTTCTGTAAATGAAATAACACATCTATTTATTTATTTATTTATTTATTTATTTATTTATTCGTTTTTTATGTGTTAATTAATCAATCAATTAATTCTCTTCTTCTTCTTCTTCTTCTTCTTTCTTCTTCCAGTTTCTTCAATTGACTTGTATACCTCTGTATGCCGATAACATTACCTGTTAACTATTAGCATAACTATTTCTATAGCTAGCAAAACTGTATCTCTGGCTAACGTAATGTCATTTCTCATAACACAAATGACCTTCTAGCTTAAAATCCTTTTCTAGCTACCAATTGAACCATCACTATATTTAACAACTAAATCTCTTCTTCTTCTTCTTCTTCTTCTTCTTTCGGCTTTTCCCTTCAGGGGTCGCCACAGTGAATCATCTCTTTCCACCTATCCCTGTCTTCTGCATCCTCAACACTCGCACCCACTAGCTTCATATCCTCATTAATTCCATCCATATACCTCCTCTTTGGCCTTCCTCTTTGCCTCCTGCCTGGCAGCTCCATGTCCAACATTCTCCTACCAATATACTCACTCTCCCTCCTCTGAACATGTCCAAACCATCTTAATCTGGCCTCCCTAACTTTGTCCCCCAAACGTCCAACATGAGCTGTCCCTCTGATGTACTCGTTCCTAATCCTGTCCAATCTTGTCACTCCCAAAGAGAACCTCAACATCTTCAGCTCTGCTACCTCTAGCTCTGACTCCTGTCTCTTCCTCAGTGACACTGTCTCTAAACCATACAGCATGGCCGGTCTCACCACTGTCCTGTACACCTTCTCCTTGATTCTCGCTGATATTTTCCTATCACACAGAACTCCCGACACCTTTCTCCACCCATTCCAACCTGCCTGCACTCGCTTCTTCACCTCTTTCCCACACTCTCCATTACTCTGGACTGTTGACCCCAAGTGCTTAAACTCCTGTACCTTCTTCACCTCTTCACCCTGTAACCTTACTGCTCCACTTCCCTCCCTTTCATTCACACACATGTACTCAGTCTTACTACGACTGACTTTCATTCCTCTTCTCTCCAGCGCAAACCTCCACCTCTCCAGGCTTTCCTCCACCTGCTCCCTGCTCTCACTACAGATCACAATGTCATCTGCAAACATCATTGTCCAAGGAGACTCCTGTCTGACCTCCTCTGACAACTGGTCCATCACTATAGCAAACAGGAAGGGGCTTAGAGCCGATCCCTGATGCAGTCCCACCTCCACATTGAACTCCTCTGTCTGACCTACAGCACACCTCACCACTGTCCTGCTCCTCTCATACATGTCCTGCACCACTCTGACATACTTCTCTGCTACTCCTGACTTCCTCATACAGTACCACAGCTCTTCTCTTGGCACCCTGTCATACGCTTTCTCCAAGTCTACAAACACACAGTGCAACTCCCTCTGACCATCCCTATACTTCTCCATCAAAATCCTCAGAGCAAAAATTGCATCTGTTGTGCTCTTTCTGGGCATGAAGCCATACTGCTGCTCACAAATTTCCACTACCTTCCTTAACCTAGCTTCCACTACTCTTTCCCATACCTTCATTGTATGGCTCATCAACTTTATCCCCTATAGTTGCTGCAACTCTGCACGTCACCCTTATTCTTAAAGATCGGCACTAACACACTTCTTCTCCATTCCTCAGGCATCCTCTTACTATCTAAAACCCTGTTGAACAAACTAGTTAAAAATTCCACTGCTGCCTCCCCCTAGACACTTCCAGACCTCCACCGGGATGTCGTCAGGACCAACTGCCTTTTCACTTTTCATCCACTTCAAAGCCTTCCTGACTTCATCCTTTCTAATCTTATCTACTTTCTGTTCCACAGAGTTCACCCCTTCTACTCTTTTTTCCCTCTCATTTTCCTCATTCATCAGCTCCTCAAAGTACTCCTTCCATCTCCTCTGTACACTCTCCTCACTTGTGAGCACCCTTCCATCTCTATCCTTAATAACTCTAACTTGCTGCACATCCTTCCCATCCCGATCCCTCTGCCTAGCTAACCTGTACAAGTCCTTCTCTCCTTCTCTAGTGTCTAACCTAGTGTACAACTCATCATATGCCTTCTGCTTGGCCTTAGACACCTCCCTCTTCACTCTGCGCTGTAACTCCTTGTATTCCTGTCTATTCTCTTCAGTCCTGTTCATGTCCCACTTCTTCTTGGCTAACCTTTTCCTCTGGACACTATCCTGAACTTCCTCATTCCACCACCAAGTCTCCTTATCTTCTTTCCTCCTTCCAGATGACACACCCAGCACCTTTCTCCCTGTCTCCCTGATTACTTCTGCTGTAATTTCCCAGTCATCTGGCAGCACTACCTGACCACCCAGAGCCTGCCTCAACGTCTGTCTAAATTCCTCACAACATTCCTCCTTTTTCAGCTTCCACCACTTGGTTTTCTTCTCTATCTCTATCTCTGACCTCTTTGTCTTACAGACCAACAAAGTCATCCTACACACCACCATCCTATGCTGTCTGGCTACAGACTCTCCCACTACCACTTTACAGTCACTAATCTCTTTCAGATTGCCTCTTCTACATAGGATGTAGTCTACCTGTGTTCTCCTACCTCCACTCTTGTAAGTCACTCTATGCTCCTCCCTCTTCTGAAAATAAGTGTTAACCACAGCCATGTCCATCCTCTTAGCAAAGTCCACTACCATCTGTCCTTCAAGGTTCCTTTCCTTAACTCCAAACCTGCCCATCACCTCCTCATCACCTGTGTTCCCCTCACCAACATGTCCATTAAAATCCGCTCCTATCACCAATCTCTCACCCGTGGGAATACTCTCCATCACCTCATCTAATTCTCTCCAGAATCTCTCTTTCTCCTCTAACTCACAACCTACCTGTGGGGCATAACCACTAACAACATTCAACATCACCCCTTCAATCTCTAACTTCAGACTCATCACCCTGTCTGACACTCTCTTCACCTCCAGGACATTCCTCACAAACTCCTCCTTCAGGACCACACCTACCCCATTTCTCTTACTATCCACACCATAATAAAACAGCTTGAATCCTGCTCCTATACTACGAGCCTTGCTACCCTTCCACCTGGTCTCCTGTACACACAGTATATCCACTTTCCTTCTCTCCATCATATCAGCCAGCTCTCTACCTTTCCCTGTCATAGTATCAACATTCAGAGTTCCTATTCTCAGTCCTACACTCTTACCTTTCCTCTTCTCTGTCTGTGCACTCTCCTCCCTCCTCTACTTCTTCGACCAACAGTAGCCCAATTTCCACTGGCGTCCTGTAGGTCAACGGCGCTGACGGCGGTCGTTGTTAATCCGGGCGTCGACTGATCCGGTATGAAATTCTTACTGACGATTCGCATGGTTAAATTTGGCAATGTTTTACGCCGGATGCCCTTCCTGACGCAACCCTCTCTATTTATCCGGGCTTGGGACTGGCACAGAAGACACTGGACTGTGACCCCCATGGCTATATTAATCAATCAATCAATCAATCAATCAATCAATCAATTAATTAATTAACATTTATTTTATTTTACTATTATTATTTTGAATTTATGTTTTAATTTATTTATTAATTACTCAATTTAAATTACATTTTTCAAATGAGTCTCCAGCATCAATTTTTTGTGTCTGTCAGTGGACTTTACGTTTTCTCACACAAGAAAGTTTTCAGAACAGAGGAGTTTATGCTTTGCAGTTTCTCTGTAGTGACCAAAGTGTATTTCCCCCCTCTTTTTAAATGCTTAACAAGAGAGACAAAAGAGATAAAAGGTGAGTGAAAGTTTACAGCTGTTTATAGCTGCTATAAGTAATAACAGGAACTATCTTGATTTTACTCTAGATGCAGATGATCCATGACAATAAATGTAACTATAAATGAATAGAAATTGTGAAGGCAAATTGCTGTGGTATCAGAGGAATAAAATACCCCAGGATGTGATGTTTTGGGGTTGTAATGATAACTCAGGATGCATCACATCACCCTGATATTGATGCTTTTCCTTTAACAGCATGTCCTAAGTGTTTTATTCCTTAAAAATGTGTTACAAATATAGATATTGCTCACAGAACAGTCAGATATCAGTGTCTGATACTTGACTGTATTTCTATATTTATATATGAATTGAACTGAATTAAATTCACTTACACAACACCTGCCTATTTGTGAGCACTTAATTAATATTTGATAACAAATACACACTAGAGATATACTGATAGCAATTTTTAAGATGACCTTGATCTCCAATCCTCGCAAATTTTTAAACGTGTTTGTGTTTGTTTATTGAAAAATTCTGAATTATTGCGTAAGGTGATTTGTACCGTCTCTAAACCAGGCCACATCCTGCTGGAAGGGGAGCAGAGGGAAAGTAAAATGGCAGCTCAGAGTCAGAGTGTCTCCTTCTTTTATAAAAGATGGAGGGAAGGTGGTGTCGAACGAAGCCTCCTCCTCTATTATAGAGACTGTAGATGAGAGTGAGCAGAGAATGAAGAGTTTCAGATCAATTCCAGCATTATGGGAAGAGAGGGGAGGTTTAGAAACGAGAAGAGGGAAAAAAGGGAAAAAAGGAACACAAGTCAGGTTGACACAAGGGAGGGATGAGGACAAGGAAAGATTAGAGGCAGTGAAAAGCAAAGAAACCTTGAGAGAAGAGAAAGAGAAGAGAAGAGAAGAGAAGAGAAGAGAAGAGAAAGAGAAGAGAAGAGAAGAGAAGAGAGAAACCACTGATGAAAAGAAAAAAGAAGAACAAAGATGAGACAAGTGAAGAGACAAAAAAGAAGATGAAAGAAGAAAAGAAAAGAAAAAGTGCAGAAAGCAGGAAAGAAATAAAAGATGAGAGAAAGGAGAGAAGACAAGAGAAAAAAAAAATTAAGAAAAAGTGGGGAGAGAAGAGAAGAGAGATAAAAAGGCAAAAAGAAAGCAGGATAGGAGATGGGAAAGATAAATAGAAGATAAGCTGAGAGAAGAGAAGAGACAAAATAAAAGAAGGTGAAAGAAAAAAAGAGAAATAAGTAAACGGGAGAGAAAAAGAGAAGAAAAAAGAGGAGAAAATAAGGAAGTGTCAGAGATGGGAAAGAGGAATAAAGAAGACGGGAGAGAGATAGACTGGAGAGGATAGAATTAAGAAGGGGATTAAAGATGAAAAGAGTGGAGAAGAAAGAAGAGAAGAGGAGAGGAGGGAAGAGGTGAGGAAGAAGAGGAGTTGATGAGATAATAAGACAGTTCAAATAACCAGTTTAGAGGCAACAACATCTATTATTAGTGAGAAAATGAATAGTCTACAAATGTATAAATAATCACGCTATTCACTCGGCGATTATATTTCTATAGAAATGGAAATGCACATGTTGTCACTGAAGCACATCTAATTATCTGTATGAAGTGAGGGGAAGAAAGGAGAAGCTGTCTCACCTCATCACACGTTGCGACAACGAACAATGAACTAAAATACTTAATTAAGATGCTCGGAGCAGAGCCGCACAAAAATCACTCGAGTGGGAAATATAAGCTTTCAGAAATTAGGCATGTTTTTCATTTTCCCTGGAATTTCATGTGGCTTCGAACAGCATGGAAGAAAGTCTCTCCAAGGAATATTACAGTAATGAGGCGTAATGTCAGGTACGGGTTGTGTTCGGGCAACAACGAGAAAAAACAGATTCTTTATTACGCCTCGTGCAGGAATCAAGACCATAACAGGATCAGAATGCTGAATTACAATCACCCAAACACAGAAAAAGCCAAGCTGTGATAAAATATGACATGATGATATAATATCAGTATCTGGATAAATGATGAAGTGATTTTCTGATAGTCATTAAGACTCATCAAGTTGTTGCTCATCACATTAGAAGTGTTGAGTACAGGGAAATGAAAGGATGGTAGGAGAAAGGAGAACAGAGTGAAACAGATAGAGAAAAAAAGCAGGATAGGAGACAGGAAAGAGGTGGGAAGGAAAGAGAGTGAGGGAGAAAAGAAGAGAAGAGCAGATGAGAGAAGAGAAAGAAGAAGAGAGAAAACAGGAGAGATTTTTTTTATTCCTTGATATTTATATTGAAGAGAAGAGAAGAGAAGAGAAGATGGAAAGACATGGAGAGTGGAAGAAAAAAGAGAGTAATAAGAAAGGAAGAAGAGAGGAGATAAGAAGAAAAGAAAGGAAGAAAAAAGGAGAGAGAGAAGAGAGGCAGAAGAGAAGAGAAGAGAAGAGAGAGGAAGGAGAAAGGAAGAGGAGAGGGAAAAAAGAATAGAAAGGAACAACAGAAGAGAGAAGGAAGAGAGGGAGAAGAGAAGAGAAGAGAAGAGAAGAGAGAGGAAGGACAAAGGAAGAGGAGAGGGAAAAAAGAATAGAAAGGAACAACAGAAGAGAGAAGGAAGAGAGGGAGAAGAGAAGAGAAGAGGGAAAGAAATGGAGAGTGGAAGAAAAAAAAGAGGAAGGAGAAAGGAAGAACAGAGGAAAAAAGAAGAAAAGAAAGGAAGAAAAGAAGAGAAAAAGAAGAGAAGAGAAAGGAAGGAGAGAGGAAGAGGAGAGGAAAAAATAAAAGAAAGGAAGAAAAGAAGAGAGGGAGAAGAGAAAAAAACAGAGAAGAGAAGAGAAGAGGGAAAGAAATGGAGAGTGGAAGAAAAAAAAGAGGAAAGAGAAAGGAGGAAAAAAGAAGAAAAGAAAGGAAGAAAAGAAGAGAAAAAGAAGAGAAGAGAAAAGAAGAGAAGAGAAAGGAAGGAGAGAGGAAGAGGAGAGGAAAAAATAAAAGAAAGGAAGAAAAGAAGAGAGGGAGAAGAGAAAAAAACAGAGAAGAGAAGAGAAGAGAAGAGAAGAGAAGAGAAAAGGGAAAAGAAGAGAAAGGAAGGAGAAAGGAAGAGGAGAGGAAAAAAGAAGAAAAGAAAGGAAGAAAAGAAGAGAAAAAGAAGAGAAGAGAAAAGAAGAGAAGAGAAAGGAAGGAGAGAGGAAGAGGAGAGGAAAAAATAAAAGAAAGGAAGAAAAGAAGAGAGGGAGAAGAGAAAAAAACAAAAAGAAGAGAAGAGAAGAGAAAGGAAGAGAAGAGAAAGGAAGGAGAAAGGAAGAGGAGAGGAAAAAATAAAAGAAAGGAAGAAAGAAGAGAGGGAGAAGAGAAAAAAACAGAGAAGAGAAGAGAAGAGAAGAGAAAGGAAGAGAAGAGAAAGGAAGGAGAAAGGAAGAGGAGAGGAAAAAATAAAAGAAAGGAAGAAAAGAAGAGAGGGAGAAGAGAAAAAAACAGAGAAGAGAAGAGAAGAGAAAAGGAAGAGAAAAGAAAGGAAGGAGAAAGGAAGAGGAGAGGAAAAAAGAAGAAAAGAAAGGAAGAAAAGAAGAGAAAAAGAAGAGAAGAGAAAAGAAGAGAAGAGAAAGGAAGGAGAGAGGAAGAGGAGAGGAAAAAATAAAAGAAAGGAAGAAAAGAAGAGAGGGAGAAGAGAAAAAAACAGAGAAGAGAAGAGAAGAGAAGAGAAAGGAAGAGAAGAGAAAGGAAGGAGAAAGGAAGAGGAGAGGAAAAAATAAAAGAAAGGAAGAAAAGAAGAGAGGGAGAAGAGAAAAAAACAGAGAAGAGAAGAGAAGAGAAGAGAAAGGAAGAGAAGAGAAAGGAAGGAGAAAGGAAGAGGAGAGGAAAAAAGAAGAAAAGAAAGGAAGAAAAGAAGAGAGGTAGAAGAGAAAAGAACAGAGAAGAGAAGAGAAGAGAAGAGAAGAAATCAGTATGTATTTATTTCCCATTCCTGTTCAAATATTTTTTCTGTATTTTTTTTTTTATATAAAATAATACAATTTGAAGTCAACAGAAATAAAAGGATGGGCTGTTTACAGGAATATAATCATCTTTGAGATGGTAACTCTGCTTCCCACCACGCCACATCACAGCACCATGCTGATTATTTTCTTATAACAGCTTGCCCTGAGTGATTTATTTCTTACTCATGAGCCTCAACTGAAAAATAGACTTCAAACAGGAAGTGAATAATAGATGAGGATAAAATAACTTGAGTATGAAGTCAATTAAGCACTTAAGCAGGACATCGAAATGCAACATGAATACAATCAAGATGTTATGAAGCACACAGCCAAACACGTGTATATACACTGGTCAAACAGACAACACTGAGACCTGGAGACACACACACACACACACACACACACACACACACACACGTTCAAAACCCCTGTAGTCATGAATAATAAGCCATTTGTGAGCTTCCAATCTCTTCATCAAAAGGCCAGATGGAAGGAAGAGAGGACGTGTCTCATTACACCACTTACCCACAGCCTGGGTGTGTTTCATTCCCGCCTCAAGTCCTCGCTTCGCTGATTTGGAAAGGAAAGAAAGTTGGTAAAGAGAGAGAGAGAGAGAGAGAGAGAGAGAGAGAGAGAGAGAAATGAGAAATCAGTCTTCACCCTCAGTCACCAGAATCCAGAAATGTCCAAGCTCTTGTCCAATCTCTAGTTCAATCACTGTGTCAGAGAAGTGGGTTGAAAAATATCCCTTCCAAATGGAGTTCAAATCTACGGGGTGTTTGAGTCATATATGACATGATTGTCAGTGTCAAGATGAATAAATCTACAGTCTGGGCTAGAAAGAGATCAGCCTCACCTCTCCATACCTTTCAGTCCACTTAATAATCCATGTTTGTTGATAGGAAATAATCTGATGCGGCTCAAAAACAAATCTTTAAATGACAAATGAAAGCTAGTACCTAGTACAGTACCTAAGATAGCCTAGCGAAGGATAATGAGTGTTAGTGAACACTTTAATGTTCTGATCTAACATGCTAGCTTGTTTTTGATCTAACATGCTAGCTTGTTTTTTTTTTTTAAATAGAATGTTTAAAAATCCTGTATGGTAAGACCAATGATGTCATTTATTCCTCACAGAAAACATTACAAGATTAAGGATTTGTGAGGAAAGAATCGTTTCGGGAGCTGAATTTTCTGTGATATTTTCTCATCAAACCATAGCACCAAACACGACAAGTACAAGTTATTCAGCACCAGCTCACTACATTTCTAACATCACAATCTGATTTCCGACGTGTCACATTTTAAGATAACTGACTTAACTGTGAATGGATAACACATTTAAAATAAAAAACTACTTAAAAACTGACCAATGCTATTCGTCAAACGAGACCTAAATGTCATAAATGACTCGAGTAAGAGCTAAAATTCCATTTAAACCTTAAATCAGCCCTCTAAAAAATCAATAACGTAGATTACTCACAGTTCACTACAAGTATAGCGTAGGTCGTTGCCTCGCCTAAGGAGCTTTTGGCCACCACTTTGTATTCTCCAGCATCAGCAGCACTACACCTGAGGAATAATTCATATCGGGGAAACTGTAAGTCATAATTGAAGTCTAGGGAATCTCATTTATTTTAAGAGTATGATCACCTTCGAATATCCAGAGTGTTAAGGCCAAATTTCTGCAGCAGTTTGTAGTTCCACGGATGTGAGGACGCCATCAGAGGAACACCATCTTTATACCTGGCATGAGAAGAAGCATGTCATAAATACAAGTTATACAGATTTGTAAGTAACACAAATATACAGTATATTCATGAATTTATAAAACTGAGGTGAAAGTGTGAAAGTTGCCAGAAGTCATTCATAGCAACATCTGATAGGTTTTCCCAGTCTGCCATACCTAACGCTAAAGAAACAAACTCCAGAGACTGGTTGAACTATTTCACCAAGTAAAGTCAATGAACCTTTCTCACTTTTTTGGTTATGTAAAGCTTTATAACTCCTCACCAGGTGACATGTGGTGATGGACAACCCTCGACGGTACAGGAAAGTTTGACAGCCATTCCCTCCCAGACGGTGTGGGGACGAAGAGGGATGGAAAAATCCGGAGTCTTCATGCTCAAATCATTCAGAAACTTCAGGTGTGTAGAAATCTTCCTTTCTGCCTGAGGGTGAAAATGAAATTTTGATCAAAGTCATGGCTTGTGAGAATCAGACAGAAGGATGGAGGATGGAGGATAGAGGAAGAACGCTTGGAGAAGAGTACAACTATCAATGAACTGAGGGAAATGGGATTAAGCAAGATCTCCTTTTAATAATTCTAAGAAATAATTTGTGAAGTTAACGTTATAACTTAAGTTTGGGCTGCAAGTACAGTGTTTCTTCTTGTTCTCGTTTTCTAGATGTGATAAAGGTTAATACTAAGTAAAAATACTTTAAGTAAGCATCATCTCATTTGAACAATGCAGGCTGATTTCGACTTATTTGAATTTGTTATTAGCAATGTTAATATTTGCACATTAAATATTCTTTTAGCTTTTATAGCACTGGGATTTAAACCAAGTCCTGAGGTACCGCCATGCTGGTTTAACTCATTAGCAAATCATTAATGTATTCATTAGCTCCTCAGCTTGGAAACATTTGAAGCAGCAGGCTCTCCACAGGATTGAAAACCAACATTTATTGAGTTCTCTCTATCTGAGCTTCACCTCTTTACGCAGCACCATGCGGTCCATGCGTTGACGGACCATGTGCTGGTTCCTGATCACCTCGATCTCCACCTTTTCTGCCTCATTACCAAACATGGTCCATTGGTCTCTCTCCCGGAGCTCATCATTATCCATGGTTTCCCTCAGGACCTCCCTGAGGAGCACAGACACATTTGTACCTCAGAATTTATTTCTTATTGGAAGAAGAATATATGCTGAAACAAATCTGAGGTGTTTCACATTTAAAAAGCTAAAAACAACCAAAACCAGTGCATTAATTACCAAAGACAAACCTAAAGGGTGATAATTAATCGTAATAGCATGATGATAGTGAATGACAAGTTTGCCTAAAATGCTTTAATTGTGATTACCAGCAGGTAGTCGAACAGCATTGTGGGTAACTTGGGAAACTTTTAACCACAGTGTAAATAGACCAAGAAAGAATTTTGTTACAAAATGAGACTATAAATCATATTGTAATGCCAAATTACTGCTGAAAGAATGGAAGAAGCACTGTAACATCCTGTGAAATGAGAAAAGATGGGAAACAAAGGCTCAGACTCAAGAGACATAACAACGCATAATAAGACATTGCAATATTTTACAGACGCAACAGTGTACGAATAAACAAACTGATCGCGAACCGGTACAAAACAGGTGCACACAGTGAGGTAATACATAAATGACAGGAGGACAGGAGGTCTTGAGACACAACAGAAACTAACACAAACATATATGCGTGGAGCTGTTGCCATGGGAACCATGATGCGGAAGAGCAATCCGTGAAATCTGTACAGGCATATAAATGATGTTCCCTTTTCTTAAAATACAATTACAATTATAGCATTTGGCAGACGCCCTTATCAAGAGCGACTTACATTTCATCTCATTTTATACAACTGAACACTTGAGGGTTAAGGGCCTTGCTTAGGGGCCCAGCAGTGGCAGCTTGCTGGACCTGGAATTTGAACAACCTTTAGACCAGTAGTCCAACACCTTAACCACTAAGTTGCATGTGCATCACATATTGCAAATCTCTAACATAATGAATAATGTTCAGGTTTCTCGATTAGCTCCTAAAAGCAAGAAATTTCTCAGCCACCATTTCCCAGCAAACGTCTACACTAGAAATGAGAAATCCAGCGCAGAAGTAATGGAGACGTTTCCATAAACATTGAAACTCAAGGTTCCAGTGCAGCGAGTTGTGCCGAGTTACAGCGGATAGTTACAACAAGAAAGACATGTGGACATGTGTATTAGCATGAAATTTGAAAGCTTTGGAAACTAATTACCAGCAGGTAGACAAATAGCATTGTGGGTAACATAGGAAACCTTGAACCACAGTGTAAACAGACCAAGAATGAATTTTATTACATAATAAATACTACATGTGTTAAAGATGATGTTAATAATAAAGATTCATATGCACTGCGTTCAGAATAAATTCTTTCCTTTAAATGTTCTTCTCTGGAGTCCACAGTTACCGTGAATGAAGTTAGCACCATGATACTGCATTATATTTGATAATAATACTGAAATTATTGAGGAGGAATCATAGTGCTTAGCATAAAATGTACTGTTTGAAGTAAAAATATGTTAGTTAGGAAGCTGAGAGATTTGAAATGTAATAAAAATACAACTTATAGTTAAAATGTATTATAAATATTTACTGATATAAAGAGTCAGGTGTTCATAAGCAGTTTACTCAACACATATAGTGCTGAATACTACTGAATACTGACACATATGCAACACCATGTACAGTAAATCTGTGCTCGTAGCTCTCTTTATTTAACATATAATTCACAGTTCAAGTCAGATTTACACCAGTCCCTCTTGAGATCACACAATTATTAGCATTGCATGTCATTTAACTGATTTCTTTTACCAGAGGGACACTATAAAAAAATAACATGACACTATAGGAATGCTATCTCAAAAATCCCCATTCAGGACTTCTTACCACATCTTTCTGTCTGACTGTATTAAATAGACTATAAGAATGATTTGAGCTGCTTGAACTTTTCTGTACTGAGACGAGTACTGCGTGACATTTTTCAGCCTGTCACTGAAGAGCTCACAAGGAGGTCGTCGAGTGCATGCTTCTGAATCCGGATTGGCCTGCGTTTCCTTGAAAGGCCAAGGAGAAGTGGAGAAAAGCTTCCTTAAATGATGGCAGTAGGAGTTCTTGTGGAGGAGGCTTCAGACGGTTTTAGCTGAAGTGCACACTTCAACACACTCGTTTCAGAGTGCATTGATTTCTCATTTATTCTATAATGCTAGTTATTCATCTGTTAAAACTGTTTAAGAATGTTTAAGTATAGATTTTTTTATATGAATGTTTTTCTGCCTCACTGAATCTACATGTCAGAGCTTGCTGAACTTTAAAATTTTTTTTTTTTGGCAGATCTGCCACTGTAATAGAAACCCCTATGTTTATATATGTGTTCCTTCTTGAAATTATCCAATTATGAGGCAGAAGGTTAATGCATAAAATCATGCAGACGCAGGTCAAGAGCTTCATTTAATGTGAAATTATCTCAGGGACTTTAACCGTTACATGATTTGTGGTGCCAGATGATTTGGTTTGAGTATTTCAAGCTACTAAGGCTAAAAACCGATTAAAAAATGGACAGAAGTTAGTAAAAGTTTTTTTTTTAATTTTCAGCTCTCCAGTTTTGGTGAAGAAGATTCGTGTTCGTGTCATTAACACACAGCCCCCAGACTCTCTCTCTTCTAATATTTCATGATCAGTCATTGCTGAATTTTTTGTCACTGAATGTGTATAGCTGATTCATGCAAGTAGATTTTCAATTCTGAAAATCCTGCTGTTATTTTATTTTAACTTACATGGACATGAATATATTCATTATTTGAGGATACCTCAGACTTTATGTAGCCTGTAACATTTCCTAATATATCATTATCTAAATGGCACACACAACTAGCAAGGCTACTGTACATAGAGTTTTAAAAAGGATATACACAATAGTTTTACATTCAGTTTGTGCCATATAATTACAGACATATTCTATACTTTATTATTTCTGACATGACGTGCTGATACTGGTAAATATTGTGATTGATATCCTGAATTCAGCTGTTCTTACATATTTAACGCTCTATTCTGGATTGGTGAAGCTAACAGTGCCAAAACGAGTGTTAGTATAAGGAAAGGGTAGCTAGAGAGTTTTCAGGTGAGCTTGTGTGTGTGTCACAGAGCTGTGGTTCTTTGAGGTATGAGATCTGGCTGCTGCTTATAGGATACTACTGATGTGATTGAATATTCACTTTGATTTGATCATATTCCTCCCTCAAGTCTCTCTCCAGTAGCCTCGTTTGAATTTCATCACACGCCTGCTCTCAACAAGCGCAGCCATCCGCTTTTACTCTCTCACACAGAACAATCTATGCATTCTGTAACTTTTCAGCCTCTGCACAAGACAATGAATAGGTAGGAAAATAAGACACGGCAGAAAACTGCATGAGAAAATGATATTGAAATGAAAAAATCTGAGAGAGCCTTGACTAAACAATGAAACACAAGAACGTTCTTAAACATTCAGCCTTGTGTCTTCTGGGTTCAGCCTTTAGAATTCAGTCTCATTTACTCTACAAGTTCTTCATTCATCCTTCGCTTTCATCCTCACACCCTCATATCCAGAATCCTCATTTATCCTCACATCCCGTTTACAGACTGTTCTCCTTATTACAAACTCCTTATTCATCCTCACATCCTTCATTCAGACTCCTCATTCATCCTCACATTACATTTACAAACTTGTTCAACCTCAAATCCTCCATACAGTCTCCTTATTCATCCATTCATCTTCTATTCAGACTCATCATTCATCCTCACATCCTCCATACAGACTCCTCATTCATCTTCATTTTCTTGTTACAGACTCCACATTCATCTTCACATCCTATATGCAGACTCCTCATTCAACCTGAAATCCTCCTTATAGACTCCTCATTCATCCTCACATCCTCCACAAAGACTCATTCATCCTCATATCCCCTTTACAGACTCCCCATTCATCCTCACATCCTCCATATAGACTCCTCATTCATCCATTCATCCATTCATTCATTCATTCATTCATTCATTCATTCACGGGGAGCCTGTGCCTATCTCAGGCGTCATTGGGCATCAAGGCAGGATACACCTTGGACGGAGTCTCATTCATCCATTCATCTTCTATTCAGACTCCTCATTTATCCTTACATCCCCTTTACAGACTCCTCATTCAACCTCAAATCCTCCATACAGACCCCTCATTCATCCTCATGTACTTGTTACAGACTCCTCATTCAACCTCACATCCCATGTACAGACTCCTCATTCAACCTCAGATCCTCCATACAGAGTCCTCATTCAACCCCAAATACTCCATTCAGACTCCACACTCTTCTTCACATTCTACACACACACTTTATTCATCCTTCAGCTTGCTACAGCCTCATTTATCCTAGCCTCCTCCATACAGCCTTATTCATCCTCACATTCTCAGAAGAAACTCCTCATTCATCCTCACATCTTCTCTACAGTCTCCTTTTCCATTTGTAAACAATTCTTGTGGACATCCTCTCTAAAGCCTCCTCATTCACTCATTACTTATCATCTACACAATGTTCGTTATTTTATTGTGTTCTGTGTCACAGGTGTCTTGTCAGCCTTTTCAAAACAATTCGGTTAGAAAGTGTGACACTCAGGGAAACATGGTGTACACTATGAAATGTCTTTCCCAGGAATCTAGATTTTCATGTATTGCTCTCCTCTTTTGCGTTTGTATTCAGTTCTGCTTTGAATCCTCCAGGATCGAGGTGTGGGTGTGCCAGTGTTAACAGACCTCATGCAAATATGGTCATAAATCCTGTGAGAGATTTTTATCTATGGCAAGTGTAGACACACAACCAGGAGAGTAAATCAAACAGGTCAAGCAGAGCAAAGATGCAAATGTGAGCAGCTTTAGAGGAGAAGAGCCTGGGAGCTGAGTGATATGGATTATAATGGGAGCAAATCAGTCAGGGTTTTTTTTTTGTCTTGAGTCTTTGCTCTAACTGAAGTATTGACTTTAGGCAAATCCTTACGGTCCTGGTGACTTTCCATTTTTCCATGTATTTAACTTTGCTTAAAATTTTTAATGGAAATTCAGCAGGCAGGGAGTGTCTTTGAGGAAGTAATATACATATACTTGCTGGAAATCTTTATATCGATTGAACTCACTGTTTAATTAACTCCAAAAAACAGACATTCCATTAAAAATGCTGGAACTGTGAGAACTATCTGTAGCAACATATAAGATTTCTTTTTCTGTACTGCGCACAAACAAATACGGGGTGGAATAAAAGTTTAGATCCTGCACGTATGACTGTGTTTCTCTGCTTTTAAATGATATAAAGGTAAGCATCTTCTTCTTCTTTCGGCTTTTCCCTTCAGGGGTCGCCACAGCAAATCATCTCTCTCCACCTATCCCTATCTTCTGCATCCTCAACACTTGCATCCACTAGCTTCATATCCTCATTAATTCCATCCATATACCTCCTCTTTGGCCTTCCTCTTTGCCTCCTGCCTGGCAGCTCCATGTCCAACATTCTCCTACCAATATACTCACTCTCCCTCCTCTGAACATGTCCAAACCATCTTAATCTGGCCTCCCTAACTTTGTCCCCCAAACGTCCAACATGAGCTGTCCCTCTGATGTACTCGTTCCTAATCCTGTCCAATCTTGTCACTCCCAAAGGGAACCTCAACATCTTCAGCTCTGCTACCTTTAGCTCTGACTCCTGTCTCTTCCTCAGTGACACTGTCTCTAAACCATACAGCATGGCCACTCTCACCACTGTCCTGTACACCTTCTCCTTGATTCTCGCTGATATTTTCCTATCACACAGAACTCCCGACACCTTTCTCCACCCATTCCAACCTGCCTGCACTCGCTTCTTTTCCTCTTTCCCACACTCTCCATTACTCTGGACTGTTGACCCCAGGTACTTAAACTCCTGTACCTTCTTCACCTCTTCACCCTGTAACCTTACTGTTCCACTTCCCTCCCTTTCATTCACACACATGTATTCAGTCTTATTACGACTGACTTTCATTCCTCTTCTCTCCAGCGCAAACCTCCACCTCTCCAGGTTTTCCTCCACCTGCTCCCTGCTCTCACTACAGATCACAATGTCATCTGCAAACATCATTGTCCAAGGAGACTCCTGTCTGACCTCCTCTGACAACTGGTCCATCACCATAGCAAACAGGAAGGGGCTCAGAGCCGATCCCTGATGAAGTCCCACCTCCACATTGAACTCCTCTGTCTGACCTACAGCACACCTCACCACTGTCCTGCTCCTCTCATACATGTCCTGCACCACTCTGACATACTTCTCTGCTACTCCTGACTTCCTCATACAGTACCACAGCTCTTCTCTTGGCACCCTGTCATACATTTTTTCCAAGTCTACAAACACACAGTGCAACTCCCTCTGACCATCCCTATACTTCTCCATCAAAATCCTCAGAGCAAAAATTGCATCTGTTGTGCTCTTTCTGGGCATGAAGCCATACTGCTGCTCACAAATTTCCACTACCTTCCTTAACCTAGCTTCCACTACTCTTTCCCATAGCTTCATTGTATGGCTCATCAACTTTATCCCCCTATAGTTGCTGCAACTCTGCACGTCACCCTTATTCTTAAAGATCAGCACTAACACACTTCTTCTCCATTCCTCAGGCATTCTCTCACTCTCTAAAACCCTGTTGAACAAACTAGTTAAAAATTCCACTGCTGCCTCTCCCAGACACTTCCAGACCTCCACCGGGATGTCGTCAGGACCAACTGCCTTTCCACTTTTCATCCTCTTCAAAGCCTTCCTGACTACATCCTTTCTAATCTTATCTACTTTCTGTTCCACAGAGTTCAAACCTTCTACTCTTTTTCCCCTCTCATTTTCCTCATTCATCAGCTCCTCAAAGTACTCCTTCCATCTCCTCTGTACACTCTCCTCACTTGTGAGCACCCTTCCATCTCTATCCTTAATAACTCTAACTTGCTGCACATCCTTCCCATCTCGATCCCTCTGCCTAGCTAACCTGTACAAGTCCTTCTCTCCTTCTCTAGTGTCTAACCTAGTGTACAACTCATCATATGCCTTCTGCTTGGCCTTAGACACCTCCCTCTTCACTCTGCGCTGTAACTCCTTGTATTCCTGTCTATTCTCTTCAGTCCTGTCCATGTCCCACTTCTTCTTGGCTAACCTCTTCCTCTGGATACTATCCTGAACTTCCTCATTCCACCACCAAGTCTCCTTATCTTCTTTCCTCCTACCAGATGACACACCCAGCACCTTTCTCCCTGTCTCCCTGATCACTTCTGCTGTAGTTTCCCAGTCATCTGGCAGCACTACCTGACCACCCAGAGCCTGCCTCAACTTCTGTCTAAATTCCTCACAACATTCCTCCTTTTTCAGCTTCCACCACTTGGTTTTCTTCTCTATCTCTCTCTTTGACCTCTTCATCTTACAGACCAACAAAGTCATCCTACACACCACCATCCTATGCTGTCTGGCTACACTCTCTCCCACTACCACTTTACAGTCACTAATCTCTTTCAGATTGCCTCTTCTACATAGGATGTAGTCTACCTGTGTTCTCCTACCTCCACTCTGGCAAGTCACTCTATGCTCCTCCCTCTTCTGAAAATAAGTGTTAACCACAGCCATGTCCATCCTCTTAGCAAAGTCCACTACCATCTGTCCTTCAAGGTTCCTTTCCTTAACTCCAAACCTGCCCATCACCTCCTCATCACCTGTGTTCCCCTCACCAACATGTCCATTAAAATCCGCTCCTATCACCAATCTCTCACCCGTGGGAATACTCTCCATCACCTCATCTAATTCACTCCAGAATCTCTCTTTCTCCTCTAACTCACAACCTACCTGTGGGGCATAACCACTAACAACATTCAACATCACCCCTTCAGTCTCTAACTTCAGACTCATCACCCTGTCTGACACTCTCTTCACCTCCAGAACATTCCTCACAAACTCCTCCTTCAGGACCACACCTACCCCATTTCTCTTACTATCCACACCATAATAAAACAGCTTGAATCCTGCTCCTATACTACGAGCCTTGCTACCCTTCCACTTGGTCTCCTGTACACACAGTATATCCACCTTATATCTATATCAAGTATAAGTATATCTATATCAGCCAGCTCTCTACCTTTCCCTGTCATAGTACCAACATTCAAAGTTCCTATTCTCAGTCCTACACGCTTACCTTTCCTCTTCTCTCTCTGTCTGTGCACTCTCCTCCCTCCTCTACTTCTTCGACCAACAGTAGCCCAATTTCCACCGGCGCCCTGTAGGTCAACGGCGCCGATGGCGGTCTTTGTTAACCTGGGCCTCGACCGATCCGGTATGAAATTCGTACTGACGATTTGCATGGATAAATTTGGCAATGTTTTACGCCGGATGCCCTTCCTGAGGCAACCCTCTCTATTTATCCGGCCTTGGGACCGGCACAGAAGTCACTGGACTGTGACCCACATGGCTAGATTATATAAAGGTAAGCATGAATATTTGAAATTGTAACAGATGGGATTCTTTAATCATTATACGGATAGGGTGGCCTATTGCAATGAATTAGAATGCACAGATTAATACAAACCTGTGATTTGGCTTATAGTTGGAATATTGTCAGAGCTGCTGTTTTGAGAAAATTCATCAACACCACCTGATCTAATCAGATTGAAGAAATCGGCAGCAACATTGCAAAGAGAATAGAAATAGAAATTAAATGAAACATGCCATTAGGCAGAACAACAAGAACTGCATATTTGGATGCTGTTCAACAGAGTAATATTAATGCAATGAATCTAATTCTTGCTGACTTTGTTTTGGATATCCGTGTGTGTTGAGGTGTTACAGTACCATGTCCTGTGTCGTGGGAACTTTGGATCCGGCAGAATCTCTTTGACAGACATGATGTCGCCGGAGATGATGGGATAGAACTCAGACAAGGAGGCTTCTTCATCACTAGGGGACAATAAAACAAAACAAAACAAAAAATAGAATTTAATGAGTAAAAATTGGCATCACTGAATTTTCTGTATGGTGTTTCCCTGCCTTGTGCCCCGAATCCAGAGACTCCAGAGACTTTTCTGTAACCCTTATTATAAAAAAAATTATCTTTTTTCTAATGGATAGTTTTTCTATCATTTTTCATTTTTCAATCTTTATATCTGATTTTTCTAATGGAGTTTACTAAGCATATCTCTCAAACTGAAATAGCAGACTTTATATTTTTCACATGACAATGCATCATCACCCAAGTAAAAATGTAATAATGTCTCAAAATGAATGCAATAATGTAATATTTTCTAATAAGAAGTAGTTTTGTCCCCTCAGAATGCTGATATGATTTTCTAATAACGCTGAGATGTTTTTCTAATAATAACAATAATAATAATAATAATGAAATTTTCTCATAATCACAAGACATGCATACTGATGGGGGTTCATTTTTTTCTTGAGTGGCAGCAATGTGCTTCTGTCATTTGGTACCTGCTGCAGGGCAGAAAGTGTAACTGCACTTAGAATCGATCACCTTACACAAATAACAGCCCAGCAAAAAAGAATACAGCTAGATGAACATAAGTAGATACACACACATGAATACATATAAACACACAGACACACACTTTTGGATTAGGGCGTTTCAGTATTGACGTTCAAGTGTTCTCAGGAAAGCTGAATCAACAAAGACTTTAGCAGCATCATTAGTAAAATCTGGGCCACATTTGTCATGATTTGGCTTTGTATCCAGAGAGAGCGCTAACCTGAATAGAATACACTTACTTAAATAGACTCATCTCATTAAATAAGTTCTATTCGTGTTGGTTCTCCCTGCAGGCCTGGTTCAGAATATTCCACTTCAGTCCAGGAGAGGGAGCTGGGCTCTTCTCCTGGACGTGCCACGATACAGTGAACTCTTATTGCCGATTACATCAGAGCGTTGAGGTTTTATTGCTGTTGCCTAAAAGACTGAAAGCTTTCTTAATGGAATCTGAAGGTGTGTAAACCGGTTACGCGGCCTGAAAAGCTGAGAGCAGGCAGGACGCTTCTTCTTCAGTAATTAATCAAGTAATTCATCTTCATGCTGTTGTTACAAAAGCTTATGGCTGAGGCACTGGGCATGCTCCAGCCATATTAATGTGCCCTGAGGTAGAGCACATGGGTTTAGAGAGAAAAAGAGAGAGAGAGATGATAGAGAGAGAGAGAGGGGACACAAACAGATATTATGAGACAGAGAGGTAAAGACACAAACAGAAAGAAAGAAATAGAGATAGAGAATGAGTGAGCGGGAAAGATAGAGAGAGAGTCAAAGAGACAGACAGTATGACTGGGAAATAAATACAGAGAGAGAAACAGAAAGGCAGGAAAATTGACAGACATACAGTGGTGTGAAAAAGTGTTGTCCCCCTTCCTGATTTCTTATTTTTTTTGCATGTTTGTCACACTTTAATGTTTCAGATAATCAAACACATTTAAATATTAGTCAAAGATAACACAAGTAAACACATCATGCAGTTTTTACATGAAGGTTTTTATTATTAAGGGAAAACAAAATCCAAAACTACATGGCCCTGTGTGAAAAAGTGTTTGCCCCCTAAGCCTAATAACTGGTTGGTCCACCCTTAGCAGCAACAACTGCAATCAAGCGTTTTCCATAACGTGCAATGAGTCTGTTACAGCGCTGTGGAGGAAATTTTGGCCCACTCATCTTTGCAGAATTGTTGTAATTCAGCCACATTGGAGGGTTTTCGAGCATGAACCACCTTTTTAAGGTCATGCCACAACATCTCAATCGGATTGAGGTCAGGACTTTGACTAGGCCACTCCAAAGTCTTCATTTTGTTTTTCTTCAGCCATTCAGAGGTGGACTTGCTGGTGTGTTTTGGATCATTGTCCTGCTGCAGAACCCAAGTTCCCTTCAGCTTGAGGTCACAAACAGATGGCCGGACATTCTCCTTCAGGATTTTTTGGTAGACAGCAGAATTCATGGTTCCATTTATCACAGCAAGTCTTCCAGGTCCTGAAGCAGCAAAACAGCCCCAGACCATCACACTACCACCACCATATTTTACTGTTGATATAATGTTCTTTTTCTGAAATGCGGTGTTACTTTTACGCCAGACGTAATGGGACACAGACCTACCAAAAAGTTCAATTTTTGTCTCGTCAGTCCACAGAGTATTTTCCCAAAAGTCTTGGGGATCATCAACATGTTTTCTGGCAAAACTGAGACGAGCCTTTATGTTCTTTTTGCTCAGCAGCGGTTTTCATCTTGGAACTCTGCCATGCAAGCCATTTTTGCCCAGTCTCTTTCTTATGGTGGAGTCATGAACACTCACCTTAACTGAGGCAAGTGAGGCCTGCAGTTCTTTGGATGTTGTTGTGGGGTCTTTTGTGACCTCCTGGATGAGTTGTTGCGGCGCTCTTGGGGTAATTTTGGTCAGCTGGCCACTCCTGGGAAGGTTCTCCACTGTTCCATGTTTTCGCCATTTGTAGATAATGGCTCTCACTGTGGTTTGCGGCAGTTCCAAAGCTTTAGAAATGGCTTTATAACCTTTTCCAGACTGATAGATCGGGAGGTTTGTGACCTCAAGCTGACGCAAACTTCGGTTCTGCAGCAGGACAATGATCCAAAACACACCAGCAAGTCCACCTCTGAATGGCTGAAGAAAAACAAAATGAAGACTTTGGAGTGGCCTAGTCAAAGTCCTGACCTCAATCTGATTGAGATGTTGTGGCATGACCTTAAAAAGGTGGTTCATGCTCGAAAACCCTCCAATGTGGCTGAATTACAACAATTCTGCAAAGATGAGTGGGCCAAAATTCCTCCACAGCGCTGTAACAGACTCATTGCAAATTATGGAAAACGCTTGATTGCAGTTGTTGCTGCTAAGGGTGGACCAACCAGTTATTAGGCTTAGGGGGCAAATACTTTTTCACACAGGGCCATGTAGTTTTGCATTTTGTTTTCCCTTAATAATAAAAACCTTCATTTAAAAACTGCATGATGTGTTTACTTGTGTTATCTTTGACTAATATTTAAATGTGTTTGATTATCTGAAACATTAAAGTGTGACAAACATGCAAAAAAATAAGAAATCAGGAAGGGGGCCAACACTTTTTCACACCACTGTATATGGAGCCTGTGGAGATAGATAGATAGATAGATAGATAGATAGATAGATAGATAGATAGATAGATAGATAGATAGACAGGATAAAGGGTAAATTTAATTTGTGGACAAATTGTTCACTGAATGTTTTCTCTTATTATTATTATTATTATTATTATTATTATTATTATTATTATTATTATTATTATTATTATTTTCAATTAAAAGTCACTTCACTCCTTCAGCCCGGCTCCACACAGTAATAAGGCCAGACTTTCTGATTATCAGATGCCAGTCTATTTTTCACATGTCACATGTCTGACACTCATATTAACAAGCTGTAACTCAAAAGGACATCTGACACAGTCACACAACACACACACACACACACACACACACACACACACACACACACACACACACTTGTGACACAAAGGTCACTTGTCTTGATCTTGTGTGTAACCAGTAAAACCAGTAAAACAGAGCTTGATTTATTAAAGTCGCATTTCTGAACATCCAATCCTTGTTTCTCATTCAAGTCAATACCAGACATAGACGATCTTCTCACACTAAGAACACACAAATAATTGCATTTTCACTATATCGATTCCATTAATCACAAAGACTCATCACTCACAGTGCAGGCTGTATAAAATATGTGAACTTGTAGCAGCTGATCAGCAGTGAAGAGGAATTTTAGACTAGGTGTCTAATAATTTCATCAAAATGTTTTGGATTTCTTGCATTAACAGTCCCCTTCAGGTCATCTCAGCTATATTAAGGTCACACTCTTCCATGCTTTTCCACAACAGATATTTTATTCAATTTATCTTCATTTTTTTGATGACGTACTTAATCAATTTCACATTACTAACATTATCAAACCTGCAGGTGACTCACCACTACCCTAATTTTCACCTATAAAAATTCTTGCTATAATGTTGAATTCATTGTTTGCTCGCTGAATTGTTCTGTACACTGCAATCGTAAAAACATGATACTCCCACCACCATGCTTCACAGCTGAGGAAAGATTTGTTTATTGATGTCCCGGGACTTTTTTCTACCAAGTGTAGTACTGTGCTGCAAAAATTACTTTTTGTCTTTTGTCTCAATGGTCCACAGAATATTGTTAATAATCTAGGTGTTTTTTGCAAACCTGAGGCATTTTTTTTCTATTTCGTTTGTTTTGGAGCAGCGTTTCTGTCAGTTCCTTTATTACCAAGAGAGAAACCTCATGGTTTTGGGGCTGTATTGCTGCCTTGGAAAGCTTGCCTTGGAAGTAAACATCAAGCCATAAAATCAGTGCTAGTGATATTTCTAAACATTTGTCTTAAAGCCATCAACAGAAAGATGAGTAAAACTCACGGGAGAGCTACAAATCCAGCAGCTACAAATCCAATAGCAAAACTTAAACATAGAGAAGAATATGCAAATGAAAAGATGTCCTTATTTATGTGACCCCAAGAGCAGACAGATTTATGACATTGGTGCAACATAGTAATCTTCTTTTAGCAGAGCTCTATCATTACATGACCTTCCTTATAATTGAATGAAGACATGGAGGACACACTTTATCACACACTCGGTCATGGAATTTGGTTGAGAATAAAAAGTAATAATCTTAACATTACACAGTGTAAAACCGTCTAATCTCGTACTGCTAATTACAAACAAACGTACGCATAATAGACAGCATACATGGGGTCAAATGAAGCAGGACACACCTAGACGTGTCCGTTTCACCCTCACGACACTGCTCGGCAAAGATAATGAAGAGGGAACCACCTTCCGCTCGACTTGTTTTTGCTTGTAATAATGGCTACGGTTATGCACTCAGTGAAAACTTGGCCTGTGGCATGAAATCGACTCTGTGACAACAGAGGAACAGGTGAGCAGAAAAGCAGAAGTCCATACACTTGGTTCAGAAGCACAGAGAAGTTGAGGTAGGCAGAAGAATGGGGAAAAAGAGGAAGTTCTCAAGGGTTGGTTTTGTAACGTGAGATTTGTAGTGTAAACAGTGCAGATCTACGAGATAGAGGTCAGTCTATTATCCACCCTGGAAGCCAAATCCTACTTTACAGGGGAAGCTCGCTGCTTTGAACAATAGCAGGTATCATCTGTTTTAAAAGTATGTTATTGTGTGGCTTTGAAACTGTAACATGTGTATTGCTCTTTCGAACAGATGAGCACAATGATACCCTGACTCCATAGATAATGAGTTGGCTATGAAGCAAGCATCTAATGACATTATTCTTCTATTTCTTCAGTGAAATGTGTCTGTGTAAGCAAATCCAGACGTTTCTCGATGTTGACTTAAAGGAACAGCTATAAACCTAATTACACGTAACATAAAACTTCAACTCATTCTCTGAGGAAACTCGCCGCGTATACACTACCATGTCAAAAGTTTGGGATCACTTGGAAATTTCCTTGTTTTCCAGTTGTGCACCAGGCCCCCCACTCCTTTTTCTATTCTAGTTAGAACCAGTTTCAACTGTTCTATGAAGGGAGTGGTTCACAGCATGGTAAGATACGTTCTTTCCATGAAAAAATGAATAGAAGTTCTTTTTTTCTGGTCATTTTGAGCCTGTACAGTACACCAGTTTTCAGCTGTGCTAGCACAATTGCAAAAAAGGTTTCCTAATAATCAATTAGCCTAATAAAATGATTACCTTTTTAGGATATATACATCCCAGAATAACCCAGGCTGCACTACGGCCTTGGTGGAACCATGGTGTAGCTTTGGTGTAATTTTTTTTCCCTATTTTGTGGCAAATTGCTATCAAAACAAATTTGGCCCCTGAAAAAACAACCACCCAGAATTAGCTACATTTAGCTACAAGTATAAATCATGTGATACTTAAACAGTTAATAAGACACAAGGCATCCGTGCCATCGTTTTGATGCTTTATCTCGTGGTCCTTTGTGATGATGATGATGATGTTGATGATGATGATGAGTCTGAGAAGGTGGAAATAAAAGCCGTACCTGGATTTAAATTTCCTCTTCTTGAGCTGAGAGGACAGCTCCATGCTGTGAGACATCTGCGCCTTCTCCTCCTCCTGGCACCGGAACGTCACCATTTTAGTCGACATGTTAAACCTGTGAAAGAGGAGAACAGTTCAGTTAAATAAGTTGTGTTGGTTACTATGACAACAGATTGTGTTAGTTATTATGACATAGTGCTAGCATAATTACCACCACTAAACATCACCATTAAAGTCCTCTACAACTTAGTAAGAATTCATGATAATTTTCTTATTATTATTATAATACGGACACCTGCCACTTTAATAGGAACACGTACATTTACGGCATGTAGAAAACACCCTTGCAAATGCACTTGGTAGTTAAGGATAAGGAGTTAAGTTAATGGTGGGATTTGATCTCATAATTATCTGATAAGAAGGGCAATGGCTTTATCATTTCCCCTGTACACCTGCACATTCATGAAATTATTCCTAACTTTGGCAGACACTGGCAGAAGCATAATACTTAAATTCAGACAGACACAGATCAAGAGCTTCAGGAAATTTTCACATCAAACATCAGAATGGAAGAAAACAGGCAGGTTTGAATATTGCAGAAACCTCTTCCATTTTCATGAACAGAGTTTAAATAGTCATGGTGCGAAAAGAACGTCCAGTGAGACGTAATACAGTTTGGTGTTTCATGAGCGAGATCAAAGGACAATACTCAGGCAGGAACTCAAATAAACACTCTTTACAATCATGGTAAGCAGAAAAGCATCTCAAAATGCACAACTTTGATGAGGATGAGCAACAAGAGCAGAAGATCATGTCAGGCTCTGCTCCTGTCAGCCAGGTTCTATATACCTCACTGTAACTGGACAGATGAAGATTGGAAAAAGACCAGCTGATGTTATTAATAGGTTGAACAGGTGTTCCTGTGGTCAGAGAGTGTACGGTATACTTTTTTGTGTGTGTGTGTGTGTGTGTGTGTGTGTATTCTGTTGGCAAAAGTTCAGGTTGGCATCTGTTCAGGTAAATGATTTCATAATTTCTTTTTGCAGTTCTATATTTAGTTCAGTATTCACAGTATTCTTCATTTTTTTGTATTTTATATTGCTTTATACAACATTATTCAATTCAATTTATTTGTACAGCGCTTTTGACAATGCCCATTGTCTCAAAACAGCTTTACAGAAGTACAGAAACATATAATAACAATTATAAAGTTTAAAGTTAAGTTACTATTTATCTCTAACATTTATCCCTAATGAGCAAGCATGAGGCGAAGGTGGCGAGGACAAACTCCCTGAGATGATATGAGGAAGAAACCTTGAGAGGAACCAGGATCAGAAGGGAACCCATCCTCATTCGGGTGACACCAGACAGTAAATCTATATCTACGATATCTACAAACCTATGCTATTAAGGTAAGCTATTTTATCCATTTCTGAAGTGACTTGTTTTCTATTTCTTTTCTTTTAGCGATCATGATCAAAACTAGCAGCAAACTCTAGCTAGCATTTATACTATTTAATATATACACCATTTTATCACAGCGTCCAATTACTTGCAAGTACTACCTTTCTATCTCAAATTTTTTAAACCTGAAGTAGACAGAACAGGAAGTGGAAGCAATCAAATGCTTGTAAATTGCCCTTTGTGAAAATGTTTCACTTTCTCATTCCTACTATCTATTCCCACAATTTTAGTCCAAGGAGATGCTACTGCTAATCATGCAGATAACTGGAGATTTTTTTAGATTCATTTTTCTATGATTGAATAGTAGTTAAGGGCTTGTGTTTCTTAAAATTAAACAAGCATTTATTTCTGTATTATTGTGTAAGATCTTGACATGTTTATGCTAATACTTTTGTTGTGTAAATTCACTTTAAACTTGTCCATTTTTGCTTTACCAGATCAAACCTCATGTCACGTTCTTAAAGTGTTGATAATTCCACAGATCTAGAAGACAACGGGTTCAAGTGAAGTTTAACGCCAGCTCCAAAGCTGAGTTAATGCTACGCATGCATCACTGATCCCGTTCGCCATGAACAGATGATTAAACGTTTCGCTTTTATAGCTGCCTCGAGTAATTTGTTTGCAGAGATTTTGGAGGGTTTAAACATTTTGTTTTGACAGGGATGATGTAGTGTTAATGCTACTGGGAATCAGCATGGCATTGTCATGACCCAACAATGTGCTAGGTAAACATAATCAATTACAGAAAGCAGCTGTGGCTGAAATGGGATTTTTTTTCAACCTTCTCAAAATTTTGACACCAGCATCCAGTGTTTATTCATTCATTCATTGTCTACCGCTTATCCGATCTATACTCGGGTCACGGGGAGCCTGTGCCTATCTCAGGCGTCATTGGGCATCAAGGCAGGATACACCCTGGATGGAGTGCACACACACACACACACACACACACACTCACACACTCACAACGGACAATTTAGACATGCCAATCAACCTACAATGCATGTAGCGGGGGAGGAAACCGGAGTACCCGGAGGAAACCCCCGAGGCACGGGGAGAACATGCAAACTCCACACACACGGCGGAGGCGGGAATCGAATCCCCAACCCTGGAGGTGTGAGGCAAACATGCTAACCACTAAACCATTAATAATAATAATAATAATAATAATAATAATAATTAATTATATTATTATTATTATTATTATTATTATTATTATTATTATTATTATACATGTAATGAAATTATTATTCATATTTTTTTATTTTATTTATTTAGTTTATTATTAACTTTTTTTTTATTAATTACTTAATTTAGTTTAAAAACGTTTTTCTGTTTGTTTTGAGAGCATGTAATTTTCATTAATTAAAATTAAAATTGTGTCAAATTAATTAATTAAAAAATAAACATTACTCTTACATAATTCTAATCTTAGGTAAGTGGGTAGCTATTTGTGGACTTTACTTAAACTGACTGAAAACCAAAAACCAATGTGAATTATTGAAATAATTTTTCAATTGAAAGATTATGTTTTACAATTTTTAGGAATTTGTTTTAATACATCGTTAGGAATTTGCTCAGACGAGGATGAATCAGAAATGTCTTTTTCTGTGAGACCCGACACACACTCAAGGATGAATCAAAATCGTTCTTCTTTAATGATTTCAGTTTATATACAAGCATTCTCGCACAAGGTCCGAGAAAAAAAGGGAGAAAAGAAAAGTAGAAACAAAAGAGCAGTCATGAGTCGACATTCCAAAGTGGAAGCGCAGCGACTCCCACCTGGTTATCTTTATCCTTCTGACGGAGCTACTAACTTATTTGAAGGTCACACACTATAATCACGAATCATAAAAAAATATCAGCCTGTTAGAATGAGAGGCCTATTTTAACTCTTTTTCCCAGAGGCCAAAACATAGAATTTACCCCTGTTTAGTTGTGTCCATCAATTCCATCAATTACATATGAATGAAATTGTAAGAAAAGGTACAAAACTGTACCTGAAAACTCCGCCCTCATCTCTATTGTTAACTGCCATAAATTTGAAGCTCATATGAAAGCTCATATGAAAATAGACACTCAGGGTTTTGTGTTTCATCAGTGTTTCTGTTTTTCTCTAGCCTGCTAAGGGCAATATATTCATAGAAAAGTTCCAAAAAAGACAAAAAAAACTATAATTTTTTTCAAACAAATGTTTTCAAAGTAAATGGTGATATCAAATCCATTTCTACTCTCTGAGATGCCCCAAGTGCTTGTTCATAAGCATTTAAAACTTGAAGGTGTTTATCTTCAACCACTAAAATTCTGTGTAAGGTTATCCCACAGAGGGAAAAACACACATCTCACACTGAAAGCCAGCAAAGTCCTGATTAATTTTATATTAGATCTGTGGTGATAAGAAAATGCATTTGTTTATACTGATTGAAAATGTCCAATAAGTCATATTTGTATTCTGGATGGCTAGATAACTAGATTTTATTTGATATTTCGCTTATTTAGTTTGATTGTTGGTGTCCTCCAGGGTTAGACTCTGGGTCACTTCTTGTTCGTTGTTCTGTTCACACTATCGACAGATATGAGTGACATAAAAGCAAGAATATGAGCCTTCAAAAAAACCCTGAAGGTTTGTCCTGTGAACATTATCATATCAGTAACTATTACAAGGGATGTGATAGAGAAAAGAGACAGAATTCTAGGAGCCAGAGAGATAAAAACACCCCTTAAACACCCCTTTGTGGCCTGTTGAGTGAATAATACTTCATTAGTTCGGGTCTACAGTGCTGCCTACTGTGCTCTCACAATCATTAATCACATGAGGCACTTGGGACACACACACACACACACACACACACACACACACACACACACACACACACACACACACACACCCCAACGCATGCATACACTCAGCAAAACTAGGCCACTTTTGAAGGATGACTTCGTTTACAGTGAACTCGCGGCCACCACCTGTGTTACTATCACCTAAAGAGTGCATTGTGGTTTTTTCCCCCTCTTTCTATTGTCCTATCAGCTTCCTTTATATTGTCCAATCGAGTGCACAAATGCTTGATATCTACAGGGACAGGATGGAGTAGATGAAAATACACCACGCTAGAGGGAACGGGGATAAATCAGACCCGTTTTGCTGGAAGATTTATGACTGAAATTGTGAAAAATAAGCCACTTCAGGGTGGAGAAGCATGGTTTGTCTTGTAACGCTAGAGATATCCAGACATGGACTTGAATCATATGCTGTGTGGAGTCTTTTAGATTATTCTGATCTTGTTTGAGACTAAGAGAGAGCTTGCAAGAGAAAAAAAGCTGACTGAGGTGTGGATAAAAAAAACCCTTATGTTTTAAAAAAGTAAGCTAAACTAATTTTCAAACCTCTAGCCTCCCATATCAACAGACGATTGTTGTTATGCTAGGCAAGATAAAAGTTTCTCATAAGATACAACAGTGCTGTTAATTCTCAAATCTGATTGGTCAGAATGTCTTGATTCATGTTCTTGTGTAGCTGCTCTGAACGTTGTTTCAAATATCAGGCAAATAAAAGGTCACATACATACGTATATTTCTCGAGTAACAGCGGACACAATGAATTCTATGTTGAAAAGAATCAGATTTTTAAAAAATTTTTTTTTGTGAGGAAATTTATTTAGTTAATTTACGATTTTTGGAAGAAGTCTCCAGTGTCAGTGCTTTAGAGTTAAATCTATGACTTTTTATTTACTGTAAGAGAAAGAAAGAAAAATCAAGGCTGGTAGAGGAAACAACTGTTTATGTAAATAGAAATAGATAAAAAGTATAAGATGGATGAAAAACTGAACTGATATAGTTTTAACCCTTTTTACCAGTACGCTAGTACTAATCAGAGGCATTGGTGGCTCAGTGGTAGGTTTCTTGCCTATCATGCGGAAGGCCCAGGTTTGATTCCCAGCCAATGCCTCAACCCCACCCACTGGATGCAGTGCTGGTCCCAAGCCTGGAAAAATGGGAGGGTTGCAGCAGGAAGGGCATTTGGCGTAAAACATTTGCCAAGTTGTTGTGCGGACCAGTTGGTCTGCTGTGGTGACCCCGAACAGGGAGCAACCGAAAGCAACACACACACCAGTACACTAGTGTTCAATCAACTTATCAGACATTTTCAATCAGTATAAACAAATGAATGATTTTATGGCTGTGAGTCTGGTATAAAAATTAATCAGGACTTTACTGGCTTTCAGTGTGAGACGTGTGTTTTTCCCTCTGTTGGATAACCTTACACAGAACCTTACACAGAACAAGCACTTGGGGCATCACAGAGAGCAGAAATGGGTTTGATATCAGCATTTACTTCGAAGAGAGAAACATTTGTGTGTATTTGGAACTTTTCTATGAATATATTGCCCCTGATACGTTAAGAAAAACTTATGAAAAACTATAAATGCTTAAAGCCCTGAGTGTCTACTTTCATATGAGCTCCATATTAACCACCACCATGGAATATGACATGACAAAGACATTCAATGCCTAACATGAACACAATTCCATTTTTTGGCCTCTGGCACTTAGAAATTATAACATTAAGAGATGGGGTGTGTGTGTGGAGTTTTCATTTCTACCTTTTCTTCTCACTTCATTCATATGTAATTGATGTAACTCCACCCACATCACCTTTGCTTGTTTTACTTTCCTCGTTTCAGACTTTCTAAATGTGACTTTTTTATTTACTTTCCAGTATTTTTTTTTATGATTAAAAAGCTTTACTCATACATTATTCTGCACATTTGACGTTTAAAGTATTAAAACCTGTAATATTTTTTAAAATAATTAAATAATACTACACTATTTATTTAGTTTATTTACTGTTATATTGTAAATCATGAAAAGAATTTAGTGTAAAACAAAAATCATGTCCTGTAATCTGACAAGTTTACACCAATTAGTAGAGACATGCAATATTTATGTTCATGTCTTTCATTACAGAAGGTTAATAATTTCAGGGTCACTAAGATGAATGTTACTCATACAGTACGTCGTGTCTGGGAAGGAGAAGGGCTAATTAAAATGCGACTCACGTTTGTCAGGAGCGAATCTGCAGGACTATTAGATCCACAATGCGTCCTTCTTTTTCTCCTCTATATTACTTCCAGGTTTTTTTTTTCAAATCTTGTGTCTGTCTGTCCCTGTATCACCCTTTGCAAATGTGTGTGTGTGTGTATTAGTGTGTGTGTGTGTGTGTGTGCCTGAGAAGGACAGAAAGAGGGTGACCCCCTGGACAGACAGTGTCCTTTACTGACAAAATGCAGTCTGAACAAAGCAGCCTCCACCTCACGGTAGTAAATATAGACCAAGGTCTAACACACACTGGTCAATTCAACTCATCCGTATAGACTTACAGATGACACAATGGGACAATACAGCGAGGACTTCTGAGAGCACAGGGGATTTAAAGCCAACACCAGCTCCGGGTCTGTCTGACCGGTGATACAGTTGTGCATCGGGATTAAGAAAGGATTACACTGCGTAGCACATGGTGTGTGATGAATAATGGCAGGGTTTTCCTGTCTAGATTTAGTCAATCGTTCCCTTTCCTCAGACTTAGCTCAAAGCTAAATCGTGCTTTGTGTCTAAGTATTCATTCATTAGATTTACACTTATACATAGAAACTGCAATCAGATATCTTCAGATGCTTAAGTGGATAAGAAACCTCACTAAGTACACAAGAATTGATGTAGAAGTCAAAAGGATTTAAGTAAATAATGAGAACTTAAATGGAAGATTGAAAAATGGCTAATACTACAATTAGCATATCATAAATATGGCATGTAGTGCATTCAAAAATTATCAGGCACTCACCTGGCTCAGTAATATGGCTAAATATTATTCTTATATATACATAAGAATTGAAGCAAAACTCAATATTTAAGTAAATGATAAAAACGAACAATAAAAGGTTCAAAATGGCTGCCAGTTATCAACTATGCTAAGTACTGCTTTCTGGCTATGTATTATTCTATATACTTGATTAGAACTGAAGTGAAAGTCATTTTAAAAAATGACAGACATGTAAATAAAGTGATTCATGCTTCCAAAATCATAGCAATTTAACATGCGACTGCTTCAGAATGCAGTTATCAGGATGCTAATAGTCAATAAGTAATCACTTGTTAGCTGTAGCATTTCTGATGTCTCTTTATGAGCTTTGCCATGCTATCACATGCTAACTCTGATAACAAGGACGGTTCAGAATTATTAGCGTAGAAATTGAGTTACAAAAATCAGCAGATGCTAAATGTTATTAAAGGTATTAAAGTAAATGTTAGTATTTTGGAGTAAATTCTAAATATGTAACTGAAGTGATTCTGAATTCAAAATGGCTGCCGCTACAGTTATTTTTTTTTATAAAAATAACAGTGATTCATACTACAATGGTAAATTTATCTGAAATTATTACACAGCTCAGTGCTCTGTGGTGACTGTTGATTAGAATGTCGTTAGTGTGAACCAAATACGTGTTAGCTTCATTTACCATGTAGCATCATTGGTAGAAACTACTGTGCTAGTAAGTGTATAAAAAGTTTATGGAGTACACTCTGAAAAAAAGTTTTTTGTTGGTTTATATCTCCAAGTTTTACTTGGCTGAAAAGGAAACTGATTCTTCTACATAAAACTTTACGCTTTCCCCATAGGGGAAAAATGAATCTTTTAGGGTGCTGGATAAAACTTTATTTTTTCTCTCCCTTGAATGTACTTGTATATGCTAACAATAAAAATATGATGCGCTAAACATATTACGTAATTATTTTAAGGGAGCCCAAGTATCTTAAAAATATACCTTATTTCCTTCTCTGTGGACACTTTCCCCACAATCCTGTTCTCTTCATTTAAAGAAGCCGTTAATCATTTGCATAGTTTATTAAGGAGCTGCAGCTCTGCACTTATTAAGCTCCAGTGTTCAGAGCTGATTTGGATATAAAAACAGCATCACACCAGACAAGGCCATGTGTGTGAGTGTGTGCTATTTATAAGTCTTTGCTGACCACACCTGGTGCTGTAAACAATGCAGTAGAGATGCCAGGCTTCTTCTGTTCTCATATATCATTCACCACATTTAGATTAAGAATAACTCAGCCACTGTTGTTGGGACAAAGCTACTTCAAGGATCTATTTTTACAAATTACTGTCACAGCATGTGTGATAATACACTCCAATGAATGCAAACCTTCAGGCTGAGATGGTGCTGCAGTCACAAATTCCGGATGAAGTAAATGCTGGAGGATGATAATCACAAATTATGCTCGGAAAATAGATATGGAGTAACGAGCAGTATAAGTGTATACTTTTGTTATTGATCCGGTAATAAATGAACATGTAGACTGCCGTTCAAAAGTTTGGGATCACTTGGAAATTTCCTTGGTTTCCAGTTGTGCACCAGGCCTCCCACTCCTTTTTCTGTTCTGGTTAGAACCAGTTTGCACTGTACTATGAAGGGAGTAGTTCACAGCATGGTAAAATAAGTTTTTCCTATGAAAAGGTCATTTGCAGCTTGTAAACAAACCCACAACTCCTGATGTTCCAGATACATTACTGTCATTTAGCAGACGCCCTTATCCACAGCGACTTTTTTTAAAATCTCATTTTATACAATTGAGGGTTAAGGGCCTCGCTCAGGGGCCAAGCAGTGGCAGCTTGGTGGAGCTGGGATTCAAATTCACAACCTTCCAAGTTGAAATTGTAATCTTTCAGCTTCATCTGATGATCTTTCACATTATAAGTAACTTGGCTGGAAGGATTTAAACTAGAAAGTGGAAGTTTATGTAGCGAACACAGACAAGCGAATAGTGATAGACATAGTGAAACGTCCCAGTGTGGCTATAGAGAATTTGAGCATTATTTGCACACTGCTTTACCAATCAGATTACTAGACAGGAACGAACTGTTGTATAATTAAGTATATGTTAAATAGGAAAAAAGGATAAGTATAAATTGAAACAATATACCTGAGGCACTCTGGTTCATATTAACATATTCAAGTTTTTTTTTTTACAAGGGGTACACATTTAAAATTGTTGTGTTGTGTAACTTGCCTGTTAATGAAATTTTATTAGTAATAAAAACCCAGTCAGTAACTTCACACAGCCCAAAGCAGTGCATTTCGATTAAACTGTTAAAACACCATCAAATAGACAAATTACTATAATTAGTGGAGTAGAGCTAAAACACTACCCCCCCCACACACACACACACACACACACACATTGTGTCTCATCACAGTGGAAAATATAAGAAAAAATATACAATTCAAACCAAATACAAATGGGCCAAAAGCCAATATGAGCATGTAATTCCATTCAAGTTTGAAAAGGAATTTCTTTCCGGTGTATGTAACTTAATTTCACACCACATCCGATTTGCACTCATGAGCTCTGGAAACATTAGTGAAATAGTAAACAAGAGGCTAAGGATTCTTTCTTTCTGGCAATCTAAATGGAGGAATTCTAATTGTAAGGCAGATCTTCCTTGCTATTTTCTTGTCACTGACATTTGGAAAACAACAAATTAGCTAGCTTACCAGATAATGTTACCTGTTAGTCACTACATTCCCTACACTTCCTTGATGTTTGATTCACTCTGGTGAAGTAAATAGCGAGATGAGGTTATAGTGTTGACAATGCTTCTCAGTCGTAAAAGGTTATTAATTTTTTTTAAATATAAAAAAACACTTGAAGCAAACAAACCAAAAGCTTTCAAGCTCTGTTTTGTGATTAGATATTTAATCTGTAGCAACTATTGTATTTTATACATGTCTGGTCCACTAATTTGATTGGCTGAGCAGCGTTCTAAGAGGTCTTTATATGTCCTATAACCACACGTTTACTGTATGTATCACGTCATAAAGTATATTGCATTAATGACATACTGGAGTCACTGGTAATTAGCTGTGGATATTTACCAATACCCCATGATATATTAGAAGAGAGACTAAGTAATAAACTGTCGGCCATGTTATAAATATGGGGTGGCGGTAGCTCAAGTGGCTAAGGCTCTTGTTGATTGGAAAACTGGGGTTCAAGCCTCAGCACTGCCAAACTGCCACCATTGGGCCCTTGAGCAAGGCCCTCAACCCCCCCTGCTCCGGGTGTGCTGCTTCATGGCTAATCCTGTGCTCTGACCCCAACCCTCCAAGGATGGGATATGCAAAGAAAGAATTTCACTGGGCAGCAATGCATATGTGACAAATAAAAGCTGCTTAAATAATTATTAAATATGCACCCCACATTGGGGGCACGATGGCTTAGTGGTTAGCATGTTTACCTCACACCTCCAGGGTTGGGGATTGATTCCCACCTCCGCCATGTGTGTGTGGAGTTTGCATGTTCTCCCTTTGCCTCGGGCGTTTCCTCCAGGTGCTCCGGTTTCCTCCCCCGGTCCAAAGACATGCATTGTAGGTTGATTGGCATCTCTAAATTGTCTGTAGTGTGTGATTGCGTGAGTGAATGAGAGTGTGTGTGTGTGCCCTGCGATGGGTTGGCACTCCGTCCAGGGTGTATCCTGCCTTGATGCCCGATGACGCCTGAGATAGGCACAGGCTCCCCGTGACCCAAGAATAGATCGGATAAGCGGCAGACAATGAATGAATGAATGCATCCCACATCATATTAACACAATTTACACAATTTTTAGTATCTCATAGCCATGAACTCTTACTGTCTACTGTGTCCCCTCAGAGGGTCTGTATAAAAATCCAGGCAATATTCGAAGTGATAGACAGGCAAAAGTTCAAGTGATCTGTAAACAGCCATAAACTAGACAATGCAAACAATATAATAAACAAGCAGGGGACAAAGCAAAGAGGCACGGGTGCAAAGTTAAAGCACAATGTGAAGATACAGGTGCAAACTTTGGTGTTTGATTGATATAGTGATTACTGGTCATGTGACCAGGTTATGGCTTGGGAATCATGTGAACTGGAGTTGTGCTATCATGCTGGTGTAATGTATCAGAACATCACTGAATCCTATATCTTATATCATAAATGTAATAAACGTGTACTTGGATTTTGGTTGTAAAGCTCTCTTTGAATTTAGAACTTCTATTTCTGTACTTTCATGTTTAATGACTGCTGATTAATTGAAGATCATTGAAGGTGTGCCACTTCTTCAAGGAACTCACTCTTAACGAATTCAAAAACTAAATATAATTTCCAAAAATATGCCCTAATTTGTGCCTCTGAAGCTGTTTATACAGTATAATGTTTAAAAACCAGCAGCTCATTAAGATCATAATGAAGCTAGTACACTATTAGACTCTCATTAAGCCCGAAAATGTATCTGTCTATATATTATGTGTGGGTTTGTGAGGTAACATCATGCTAATTATGTTAATTATGTTACACACACATCATGTGAGTTAAGTACTTGGGGTCAACAGTCCAGAGTAATGGAGAGTGTGGGAAAGAGGTAAAGAAGCGAGTGCAGGCAGGTTGGAATGGGTGGAGAAAGGTGTCGGGAGTTCTGTGTGATAGGAAAATATCAGCGAGAATCAAGGGGAAGGTGTACAGGACAGTGGTGAGACCGGCCATGCTGTATGGTTTAGAGACAGTGTCACTGAGGAAGAGACAGGAGGCAGAGCTAGAGCTAGCAGAGCTGAAGATGTTGAGGTTCTCTTTGGGAGTGACAAGATTGGACAGGATTAGGAACGAGTACATCAGAGGGACAGCTCATGTTGGACGTTTGGGGGACAAAGTTAGGGAGGCCAGATTAAGATGGTTTGGACATGTTCAGAGGAGGGAGAGTGAGTATATTGGTAGGAGAATGTTGGACATGGGGCTGCCAGGCAGGAGGCAAAGAGGAAGGCCAAAGAGGAGGTATATGGATGGAATAAATGAGGATATGAAGCTAGTGGGTGCAAGTGTTGAGGATGCAGAAGATAGGGATAGGTGGAGAGAGATGATTCGCTGTGGCGACCCCTGAAGGGAAAAGCCGAAAGAAGAAGACACATCATGTGAGTGATGCATCATGTTAATTATCTGGATATCGATGAAGCTGTTCCATGAGAGGACGTGACAGAGAAATGTACAGATACACCTCCAGATGCACCAGTTACAGACAGTTTACAGTAAGGCAGAAATTAATTGCAGGTTCATTGCTTTAGTTGCATGTGCTTTTGTTTCTCATACAGAAAAAGTTCTCTATGATCAATGATCAAGGTGCTGTACTGTTATGCTCCTAGAAAAAAGCAGAGTAATAGAAATATATTGCAGGGTTTCCTATTATTTTTCATCACCTGAACCCATTTCTAGCTTAATTATTTTCTTGATTTATCCACTGGCTTTTAGATATTTTGTAATGTTCAGTGAAATCGTACAGGAAACATAATAACTGGCAACATTTTAGCATAGCAAAGAGGAACATCAGTTTTGTCGTAATATACCCATTACTGTGATTTATCACTATTGCATTTATTGTCCAATTTTTTCATTAAAATAAATAAATAAATAAATAAATTGTTAAACACTCCTTGCTGGACGTTGTAGAGGCAGCGGACGCAAGTGCAGATTTTTATTTAAAAAGTGAAAAAGAAAAAACAAAAACATGAATACGATCACACTGAGTGAAGGTATGGAATGCAAAGCAATACACAAGAGACAACGTCAACAGAAGAATGACAAAAAACAAGAACTTATACTTACACTATCGTTCAAAAGTTAGGGATCACTTGGAAATTTCCTTGTTTTCCCATTTTTATCCATTTAAAAAACATAAACTGAGTCAGAAGATTTTTAAAGAAAGATCTAAATTTTTGCACAGAGGCCCATTATCAGCAACCATCAGTCCTCTGTTTCAGTCTCATGTTATGTTTGTTAATCCAAGTTAATCATTTTATCAGGCTAATTGATTATTAGAAAACTTTTGTAATTGTGCTATCACAGGCAAAAGCTGTTTTACTGATTAAAGGAGCAATAAAAGTGGCCTTCTTTAGGTTAGTTTACTATCTGGAGCATCAGGAGTGAGTTTGTTTACATGCTCAAAATGACCAGAAAGAAAGAACTTTCTTTCTTCTTTTGATAGGAAGAATGGTAGGATAATACCATGCTATGAACTACTCCCTTCATAGAATGGCATGAACTGGTTCTAACCAGAACAGAAAAAGTAGTGGGAGGACTGGTGCACAACTGGAAACCAAAGGAAATTTCTAAGTGATCCCACACTTTTGAATGGTACTGTAGAGGTACTCATTAGCGTGAAATGGGACAAGGTTGAAGCTGATTGGGATATACAGGGTCATGTTATGTGCAGGGGCTGATGGGTAATGTAGTCCAGCAGTGGTTATTTAAGTGGTTGAGGCTCTGGATTGTTGATCAGAAGGACTGGCACTACCAAACCCCCTGAGCAAGGCCCTTAACCCTGTCTGCTCCATGGCTGAACCAGTGCATGGGATATGCAAAGAAAGAATTTCACTGTGTTATAATGCATGTGTGACAATAATACAGGCTTCTTCTAAAGGCTTTTCCTTTCAGAATAACCTTGATATACTTACAGAAACTTCCACACCTTCTGAAATTGCTTTTAGATTAATTTCCCTTTACTGAAAATGTATGTGGGGGCACGGGCATGGTGGCTAGCACGTTTGCCTCACACCTCCAGGGTTGGGGGTTCGATTCCAGCCTCTGCCATGTGTGTGTGGAGTTTGCATGTTCTCCCCGTGACTCAGGGGTTTCCTCCAGGTACTCCGGTTTCCTACCCCGGTCCAAAGACATGCATTGTAGGTTGATTAGCATTTCTAAATTGTCTGTAGTGTGTGATTGTGAGAGTGTATATGTGCCCTGTGATGGGTTGGCACTCTGTCCAGGGTGTATCCTGCCTTGATGCCCAATGATGCCTGAGGCACAGGCTCCCTGTGACCCGAGAATAGATCGGATAAGCGGTGGACAATGAATGAATGAAAATGTACCTGTCTGAGTCATTCTCTTAAGCTTGTAAAGGTTGAAGACAACTTTGCCATGAGCCATTTTTTCTTGGATGAAACCTGCATAAAGTCTGCTTAAATCATTGAGCTGTTGAATTCTTATTTCTGATTGGTGAAAAGCTGTTGATTCATTTTCTATAACAGGAAATCTGACTGTAGCTCCACTGCAAGAAAATTCACAGGTTTGTATCAATGCGCTGGTTGAAATACGTTACTGTTGCTATAAGTAACAGAGGTATGATTCACATTAACAGAGCATAATGGGTGATAATGTGTTGATAGTAAAGTTTCCTGTGAAGGAATTTTTATTTAGCATTTTTTTCAAAGGAGTCTTCTGTGCATTTGTATTGTGAGATTTAAACTCCTAGAAAAAACACGACTCCATCAAAATCCTCCGTTTATGAACGTACTAAACAAGACATACTTACTCTAATAAGACCAAAATGATCTCCAAATCACCAAAATCAGAGAAACTTCATTAGCTGGGAGCGATGATTCACGTCAAAGCGAATGAATCGCATCTTATCGGGTTAGCACTGTGGGAAAAACGCCAACAACGGGCAAGAGAGAAAAAGACGACAAAAGTGTGGTTAAATGATGAAGAGCTGCATGAGATACACCAATTGATCTGTTCCCCCATTTATTTCACTCCAGTTCCTCAAACTCCCTTTGACAGGCATCTAATTGCTTCAAAGGATTTCACTTCTTTCAAGCCCAGGTTTCTGTGGGTACAAGAAATGATTTTTTTCTCACCAGTGCAGATCTCGCTTGGAAATCCCTGGAGATGTTAGGCGGTGAAGCTGGAGCTGAAAATTGTGATGTTATATGCACCATGTGAGAGTGAATATCTTTCCAGTGAAAAACAGCATGCACATTCTTGTCATTTATGTAGGATATATACAATATTTATCATTTTCATATACCTTTAAATGAGGAAACATATTAATAATAGAATATTTTTCAGATCATTAGTGCTTTTGCACATGCAATAGCCAAATTTTTGATTTTTCAGATATTTTCTTCTTCAATTGCATGGCAGTTTACTAGAAAGTATAAGGTTTGAGTTTGATTTACATTTTACTACTTCCTTTCTTAAAGTATTTGTATATTTGTCATTTATATTTAGAATCTTTTCATATCTTTACACTTTGTTTGCTCAGCTTTCTTAATCTTAGCTCTTTTTCCCAGAAGCAAGAGACTAGAAGAATTTGCATCTGTTTTGTTGTGTTTATGTTATGTTCAGCATTACATTTCTTTATCATGTCACACTCCACCGTGATGGTTAATGGCTCATATGAGAGTAAAAAGTAGCTTTAAGAATTTGTACTTTTCCCCTAGCCTACAAGGGGCAATATATTTATAGAAAAATACCTCCAAGCGGTTATTTTTTCCACACAAATGTTTGAAGTAAATGGTGATATCAAACCCATTTCTGCTCTCTGAGATGCTCCCAGTGCTTGTTCATAAGACTCTAAAATCTGAAGGTGTTTATCTTCATCCACTAAAATTCTGTGTAAGGTTATCCAACAGAAAAAAACACACGTCTCACACTGAAATCCAGCAGAGTCCTGACTCATTTTATATCAGACTTATAGCGATAAAATCATTCATTTTTTTATCCTGATTGAAAATGTCCGAAAAGTCAGTTTCACCACTGTACTGGTAAAAAAGGGTTAATACAGCACTCTATATAAATCCAACACTAATCACTGTGTTATAATGGCACTCTAGGGAAGAGTGCTTTTACGCTGCGAGACTAGTGAGTATAAAAATCATGCATATTCTTATGCATGCAAATATGAATAGTTTTAGTGCGGGTGGTGCGCTACAAACGAATAAATAGAATTAACATTATACGAATGAATTATGAATCGATTTGACATAAATAAATCATGAGTAAGCCATTTAAATAAACCATAAACTATGGCTGAGCCTATAAATTATGAATCAACTGTATGTAAATGTATCATAAATTAACATTATGAAGCTCAGACAGTGTTATAGAAATGAATCGTGAATCAAATAGCAAGAAACGAATCCTATAGTAATGTAGACTAATTAGGGAGAGATTATTATAGTGCAGCTTGTACGTTCTGAGCCACAGAGCAAAGTGCAAATGTATTGTTCATATATTGTATGTTTACTCAGTTGATATTATTGCTTATTGCTTTATGATTGCTGGAGCAACTTGTTACTCCTGGAACTGCACCAGATCCAAAGGTTCAGTGTGAGAAACAATAAAAAAATAAATAAAAAGTAAAGTTATAAAAGGCATCATTTCTTTGCTTCTCAAAGTTTTTTAAGAGGTTAAAAATGGTCCAAATAAACAGTGGATTAATGAGAACAGAGCGTGCCTATAGAGTGTCTATAGATCATTGCATGATAAATCATGAGTGTACGCCCTAATCTGATATCCATTTTAATATTTGTAGACACCTGTCTAAAAGAAATTTCTAAATCTTTATCTCTCTCTGATATAAAGAGAGAGACTGAGATAAAGATTTATAATATTTATTAGATAAATATTGACTTAACCTTGTAATCTCGTGTTCTCTTTCCATTGATGAATGGTGTAAATTGTGCAATTGTTCATAAAAACAGATACAAGCAGTTATTGTGTACAGATGATGTATACATATGTGGTCAAGGCACTTAATGTACATACAAAAAAACATGAGCAACTTTCATTGCTAACGGCTATAATAAAATTTGAACAAAGCTGTTCTATGTGGAGAATTGGTCACACTGAGCTGGCAACTCTAATGTGCGGAAAATGATTACTTTTGATTCATAAATTGATTCATTTTAGTATCATTTGGCGAAGTTTATGTATCAGACGGCTGAGCGGATCCTTCATAAAAGTTTTCACTTTCGTTTCTGGAATTTGGCAGACACCCTTATCCAGGGTGACTTACAGTTTATCTCGTTTTATACAGATAAGCAATTGAGGGTTAAGGGCCTTGCTCAAGAGCCCAGCAGTGGCAGCTTTATTCAAGCTCACAACCTTCCAATCAGTAGTCCAACACCTTCACCACTACGCTACCACAACTCCCCTTTCATAAATTTACGTAGTTACTAGTAGTTTCATAAATTTAAAAAGTTACTAAAAAGAAATTAAGGCTAAGTAACTAGCTAGTATCTAGAATAAAAATTGTTATTAATAAAAAATGTAAGTCTAGGCACAGCTTGTTAATACTAGCTATAACAATGCATCAAATTTAAGGATAATCACCGCTCAAGAGGTCAAGTTGTCAATAAGCTACGGTCATTTTCTGAACTATAGCAACAGTAGCAATGATAAAAACTAGCAAAAAATCTGAAAGAAATTTATAAATAGATTTTTCCACCAAATTTAACATTTTTTTTCTATAATGCCCTTGTTCAGTTGTTTTAATCAGATTGTATATTAGGTTCTACCCTTCATTCCACATTAGCCTGAACTATCATGTTAGAGATTCTTCGAGATTTTTTGTCTGTTTCAGAAGTTAATACTCAGCTAGCTAAAAGAAATTTTAAGTCAATTTATATTACATTTATAGCTAGTTACCAGTTGCTAATACTTTTTGTTTGAATAATTATTTTTTTTTACTTTCACAGTAAGAATACTTTCCTGAAAATGTGTCAGAACCTTTTTGATAATATTATTGTTAATGTTAACATGTTTATGCTGACTAAAGAATAACTTTTAGCATAAACAGCAGACTCAATGTTATTTTTTGTGCGTTAACTAGCTAACCAGTTACAGAGCTAGTCACGGGTAGCTAGCTAGTTTCTGTACCCTGGGGAAGGGTACAGAAACACTTCTGCAGCATTGAAGGTCCCAGTGAGCACAGTGGCCTCTATCATCTATAAATGGAAGACATTTGGAACCACCAGGACTTTTCCTAGAGCGGGCCGCTCAGCCAAACTGAGGACCTTAATCAGGGAGGTGACCAAGAACCTGATGGTCACTCTGAAAGAGCTCCAGCGTTTCTCTGTGGAGAGAGAAGAACCTTCCAGAAGAACAACCATCTCTGCAGCACTCCACCTACTAGGCCTGTATGGTAGAGTGGCCAGACAAAAGCCACTTTCTCTGTAACAGGCACATGACAGCCTGCCTGGAGTTTGGCAAAAGGCACCTGAAGGACTCTCACACCATGAGAAACAAAATTCTCTGGTCTGATGAAACAAAGATTGAACTCTTTGGCCTGAATGGCAATCGTCATGTCTGGAGGAAACCAGGCACCTCTCATCACCTGGCCAATACCATCCCTACAGTGAAGTGGTGGTAGCATCATGCTGTGGGGATGTTTTTCAGCAGCAGGAACTGGAAGACTAGCCAGGATCGAGGGAAAGATGAATGCAGCAATGTACAGAGACAGCCTTGATGAAAACCTGCTCCAGACTGGTGGTCCCCAGACCTCAGACTGGGGAGACATTTCATCTTCCAACAGGACAACGACCCTAAGCACACAGCCAGGAAAACAAAGGAGTGGCTACGGGACAACTCTGTGAATGTTCTTGAGTGACCCAGCCAGAGCCCAGACTTGAACTCGATTGAACATCTCTGGAGAGATCTGAAAATGGCTGTGCACTGACGCTCCCCATCCAACCTGATGGAGCTTGAGAGGTTCTGCAAAGAAGAATAGGAGAAACTGCCCCAAAAAAAGGTGTACCAAGCTTGTAGCATCATACTCAAAAAGACTTGAGGCTGTAATTGGTGCCAAAGGTGCTTCAACAAAGTATTGAGCAAAGGCTGTGAATACTTATATACATGTAATTTGTTTTGTTTTTTATTTTTAATAAATTTGCAAAGATCTCAAATAAACTTCTTTCATGTTGTCATTATGGGGTATTGTTTTTAGAATTTTGAGGAAAATAATGAATTTAATCCATTTTGGAATAAGACTGTAATATAACAAAATCTGGAGAAAGTGAAGCGCTGTGAATACTTTCTGGATGCACTGTAGATGCCTGTTGTTAGGACCCAAATAAGCAAAGATATAAATAAGACGATTTAACATGCTTCTTCAATGATGCTTAAAGCTGAACAGTACAGTAAAAATACAAAAATAAACTTTACAAAATGATGTGTTACTGATTATGCAAGACATTTAGTGCTTGAAGTTTGTAATGCAAAATGCCTTTAATGAGGTATAAGCGAGGTAAGGTTACACCTTCAAAAACTTCCTGATAGGATAATAATCAACCCAAATAAGCAAAGATTTAAGGCAGTATTTTAAAGACTAGCAAAAAACCCTCATAATATATCTGAGCATGCAGCTGCCACATAGTCAGCAAACTCCACACGGCTAATCAGGTTATAAAGTGATTTGATTGTGATGTTACAGTCGTAGCTAACCAGAGAGAACAGATGAGTCAGACCTTTGCTTTGTTTGTACAGCGCTTCGTATTTAACTAGGAGATTGAACCAGTGGAACAAATGTTATAAAAATGAAACGCAGGATAAGATAATTCTGTTTCTCCACTTTATTATTTTTTTTAGATTCAAATGAGTGCGGTTAAAGCTGCACTCTGTGCTCATAGAAAAAAATAAAACAGTAATCCTTCAAAAAGGATCATCCACATCCAAAGCCTGAAAAACTCTAGCTGCTCTGTCTGAGTTTACATTATATCAGGAAACGCTAATATTATATTTAAGGTTTTAGCGTAATTATTATTACATAGACAAAAATGAACAAAGCTAGCTGTTTATATACAACAGGTGAAACAAAACTGATAGGATAAAAAACACAAAAGTTACAGGTGCATCAAATATAAACAGTAAACGAGTCTCTCAGTCATGTCTTATTTTTACACTGCATATGTAGCTCTGAAAATGAAATCCATAAGAAATGCTTCTTCAATGATGCTTAAAGCTGAACTTCAGCCCTAAAAATACAAAAAAACTGATTATGACTGATTATGCAAGACATTTAGTGTTTGAAGTTTGTAATGCAAAATGTCTTTAATGAGGTATAAGTGAGGTAAAGTTACAGCGACTGGTTTTACATGCCCTTAAAAACTTCCTGATAAGATAATAATCAAGTTTATAGTCAGACAGTTAGCTAAATTAAGCAATAACCCTTGATAATGGCTTGATCTCTGCTAAGTCTTTACTGAAAATCGGGTGATAAGTCATCTTAAACTCGTTTGAATACAAAAATCGTGACTACAATCAGAGTTCCTAACCATTTCCAGATTCTCAACAAACTTGTTCTTGACATTCGTATAAAAGACTCGCACTCCCAAATGGCGCAATCAACTTCAGAACAATGTGTACAAGTCTTAGCAGCCACCCAATATGTTAACTGATTAGGAATTAATCACTACATCATCATCTCTTTTAATTAAAACTCATTCCATTCTCATACACAAATGTTCTTCCTTTTCACTGGGAAGGGTTGAGAATTGTTTTGGCAGGAATCATAGGGCTAATTTACAGTCAGTGAACTACTTCTGCCTTGTCAAACAGGAAATAAATAAACAAATACAAAAAACAATTCTCATAAAATCTTCTTCATTAATTAGAGGTTATTTTGGCTAGAGGTTTGGCTGCTACCTGAGCTACACTATGTGGCTGATGGTATGTGGACACCTGATCATCACACCCATATGTGGACCTTCTCCAAACCTTTGCCACAAAGCATATAAATGTCTTTGTATTCTGTAGCATTAAATATGTACTTTGACTGGCGCTAAAGCCCAAACCTGATCCAGCACAAGAGTGCTGCCATGCACAAAGCAAAGACATGGTTTGACAAAAAAATGGAGTCAAAGAACTCAAGTGGCCTGCACTGAGCTCTGACCTCAACCTCAATGAACACCTTCAAGATGACCTGGAATGTAAGTTGTGCACTAGGAGTCCACACCCTGTACCTGACCTCATTAACTCACTTGTAGAAAGCCTTCAGAGAAGAGAGGAGACTGACGTAGGAGCAAAAAGGAGATGTTAATATAGGTAGTACATATGGGTATGTGTCCCTATACATTTGGTTGTGTAGTATATTTCAGTCAAACCGCAAAACTTAATGTATTTGGTGGAACCAGTTTCTACTGTTCCATCATAAATGTTACTTCAGAACACAGCTTAGTGTTACTAATGTTTAACACACCTGCTTCAACTGCTTGAGCTAATGAACTGGAGCTGAGGAGTGTGGTACAAGTACTGGAGCATCTTAAACACCAAAAGGTGTGATGCTGTAATCCTACAGTGAGTACCACTACAAAGGCCACAGATACAAGACGCAGGGCGTATAGGAAATGTTCTCTGCTCATTAGCAAGCGCTCAAGAGCTATTTCAGTCCTCATCCTTCCTGAAGTCCGATTCCTACCTAACATCTGCTACTCATGCATGAGCCCGGAAGCCCGGTTATGCATTTAAATATATCCTTTGCCCAGTGAGAGGTTTCCTTCTTCATTAACAGCATGATTGTGAATAGCTAAACAATTCTTTTCAATCCTCCGCTAAGAGTTAGAGCCAATGTTTAAGAAAAATGATACTATCCTTGGATTTGCACCATCCATCCACTTAAAAAGATTGCTTCAAGTTCTGATGGTGATTCCTCTACCTCCTCTTCTGGCTCAGCAAATTCATGTAGCTGACTGTTGGCTACCATACAGTTTGTAGCATTTGGCAGGGGATCTGGTAAGATTCCCGGTACCCAGTTTTCCCTGTAGTTTGATGTAGAGTCAGATAATAGAACTTTGGAAATAGCTTGTCTAGATGGTAACTCCGAGAAGGTCTGAGAGACCGTATTTGGAAGGTAGGCTTTCCTGTATTCAGGCCTTGAGTCACTGTCTGTCCAGTCTGAATTATTCACAGAGACAAGATCTGTCAGCAAAAGAGTCCTTTCTCCAGCTGGCGATGACCTTGGCATAAGAGGCACGATCTCTGAGCTCTTGTTTATATTTGAAACCACCGGCTGGAATGCTAAGCTGGAGAACTGCAGTTTCCCATTGGCACTACGTGACACTGGCAGCACAAAAAGCTCACTGGTGGAGACTGGCTCTATCATGCCCAGGTCTTCTTCTGATTCTGCACGAGATATGACCGGGAATAGATCCTCTCCTGTGCAAGATGACAATCCAGGGCTGATGGAGTCTCCTATCCCACTGTCGTTAGCACAGCTTGATAACTCCTCTCGATCCTGGGGTATAATCACACCCACCACCATGCTATAACTGGTGCAGGATTTAGCACTCTGGTCACTAACTGGTGCTACCTTTTCATTACTGTAAGAATGACAGTGCCAATCTTGGTTATGGTAGTCCTGGGCTGCGTAACCTACAGCATCTATCCCAGCTTTTATCTTCTCTGGCACAGCAGATGAGGCTAGTTTAGGCTTGGCGGTCTTCCATGGAGATTCAGTGTATACTTTCACAGTGGTTATCTCTACTTTAGGATCTGGGTTGAAATGAGGAGTGGTGTTCTTCGAAATGACCTGCTAGAGTGACAAAGAGAAAAGAGGTATAAGTTTGCTGTTTAGGCCACTTCAATGACCAAACGTTAATACCAGTCTACTATTTTAAAAGGGCAGTCATGTCCCTTGATTATAGTTTATTTGAGCTTTTCAACCCTGGATCTGTACTGAATCTGTGGCACTGGAATATTACCTTAGAGAAGAACCCTAATGTACTTCTTTGTACTATAAAAAGAATGAAAAACTGCTTTACAGGTTTTGTGTAACCAAGATGTGACGGTATCCAGAGTTAAGTAGTGAGGAGTTAGAGACGTTTATAGGAAATACACATATCAGACCTCAGACCAATAAAATAAATATAGGTATGAGAACATTGAACTTAAATTAATTTTTTTAGGTAAGTTCTTGTCTTTAAGGTGGTGGTCTAAACTATTAAAAGACATTGTCCTGTGGGAGTAAACAATACAAAGGTCTAGAGTAAGTGCTCCCAAAACCTTTAAAAAAAGCATAAATAAACCTACCTTTTCCTGTATTAACTTATAGATTGATAGAAAGTCTTGGTAAGAGTTTCTCTCATGTCTATCTCACTCTTGAATACACTATTATGAGTCTTAGTACAGATATTTTAAACGTTTATTGACCGAATTTAACCACCCTTGGAAATTCCAGGCTTTCATTCTTTTCTCCCTGCAGGAACCAAGCATGATTTATTTATTTATTTATTTATTTATTTATTTGCAGTAATAGCACATATTTGACTGGAAAACAAAATCGCTGAAACATAGGTTGAATCGTCTAAACTGAAAAAATACAGCATTTAACTAGAAGAGAATCAATCAAGCCAATAAAAAGGCATAGACAATTCATGAAAAGAGAGATCATGCATATTGGTAGCAGGCCAAAAACTACACAAGTGCTCTGTAACAAAGGTGCGTGTGAGTAAAGCGCATTCCTCGCTAACCTCTCCCTACACACACACACACACACACACACAGCTTGTCAGTGCCAGGAACTGTAAGGTAGAGCTCCTTACAGGTATACTTACAAAGGAGGGAAATTTTTTCTAGAACAGTTTCCTGATAGAAAAAACTACAGTAAGAGTGTCTTACCAGCGTCTTGGGGAGTTTCCTCTTTCTTGTGACATACTGATGGCACACAATCAACGGCAAGATGATCAGGAGTAAAAGCACCACTAATGCAGACATAATGAATATAGGAATCCACGGCTGGTATGCACCTGGAGAAAAAAATTGACCCATAAGCCTATGTCATGTCATTGTAAAGCTCAGATTTTAGCACAAGCACAAAAGTGATAAGGGTTGATATGATAGGTTAATCTTGTGTAGGTTTAAGAATTGCACAATTCCTGGAAAGATATGGTGAAAAAATTCTTAATACTTTGAATTAAATCTGATATTCAGAACCTCCTACCATCTAAATATGTTAATATCACATTAATATGAATATAAGTGCAACATGAAGATATTTCTTATCTTGCTGGTTTTGAATGACGTAAGAGTGAACAGAAACTAAACAAACACGCCTGTTCTCACCTGGCAAAGTCACACAGAAGGTGGTGTTTTCACTCTGGCGTTTTAGGTAGGGATGGGTGAGCTCATACCACACAACGCCGCAATACTTCATGTTCACCTGTAAATGACTCAGTGTAATAATGCCAGACGTGTTCTTAAACTCCTGGAAAGAGATATGAGATAAGTGATAATTAAACATTTCTTAGAGCTATAGAGAGAGTAGTATAGTCTGAAATGCTAACGTGTTTTAAACGATTTAGCAAGGCATAAGACTTAATATTTTAAGTGAAATAAGGGAATAATTATAGTTGTACTCAATATTATTGGGCATATTGGAGTTCTGGAGTTTAGAGGATGAACTACTGAAGCAACCACTGATTCACTTAAGTTATAATATAATACCGTGACCTCTAGTTACCAATTTAGCCATAACAATATTTTAGCTACAACAGTGACTTTGTTTTTCTATGCAAACAAGTAGACTGATTTGTTTACCTACATTTTATTATATATAAATAACATCATTAACCTAGAAATCTGACATAGCTAGCTAAGATTCGCAGAGAATCAACTAGCTTCCTTGGGTCACTTGGGTAATAATTATGAGTAATAATGTTCAATAGACCAAAAACAAAAAATAAAACGTTAAAATAAATATGTTGACCTATTTATTTATTTATTTATTTTATTATTATTATTTTTTTTTACATATTTATAACATCTATAAGTCTAAGTCTATGTTATTTAAACCAAATAAACTGCCTTTATTTAAAAAAAAAAAATATTCCCATATCCCATCTTATTAGGAAGCTGTGGTCAGACATACAGCACCCCCGGAGCAGAGAAGGTTAAGGGTCCAACAGTGGTAGCTTGGTGGTGCTGGGGTTTAAACCCTTGATCTTCTAATCAGTAACCTGAGCTACAACTGCTGATCCATGACTACAATGTTTAGTATAGTAGAACCTCTGCATTCGAATACCCTCTCTTACGATTTTTGGCTTTAAGAATTGCAATTTTACAAGAAATTTGCATCAGCATATGAAGCATTTTCAGCACACGAACGAACCGAACTGAACTGAAGTTGCATCACTGGAAAGCCAAGCGAAGCCAACCAAACCGAGTTTACGAATTTTACTTCTTTTTTTTTCAGTCAGTGAAAGCTGTTTCGAAAGAGACAACCCACGATACCGACGTTGTCTTTGGCATGCATTCAAAAAGCTACAAGATTTTTCATACATTTTGTTGTTGACAGATTGGTGGTGTTCTATTTTTAGCCCAAGCACAGTGGCAAGACTTCCTGTGAGGACCCTTAACATGGAATGCTTAGCTTGCGTCAGTTCTTTGTAAGCAGCCATACAGTTTATATACGCTTCGTATTGGTAATATTGGCAATATTTTGTGGGCAGCTGGAACAGATTATCTGCATTCACATTATTTCTTATGGGAAAATTTGTTTCGTGATACAAATTTTCAACTGAAGGACTCGCCTCCAGAACAAATTAAATTCGTATGCCAAGGTTCCACTGTACTTATTTTTGACATATCAACTCATTATTTCACACCCCAGACTCTGTGTAGAAAAATAATGAATTGAATATTAGGTTTTAATTCTTATTTTAGATGTTGTTTCGCAGACAGGGCTTTTAACAACATAATAAATGAAACAACAGCAAAATTATGACATAGCACTATATAGCCGTTCAGAGCACTGGTACATATGAAATATCTTAATGCAACACTTAAATAGTTTGAATGGTTTAGGAATAATGTACAGACCAAAGGAAGAACCAGTATGCCAGGTAATTTAACACAAATCAGTGCCTTAGCTATTCAAGTCTTTAATATTTCTCTAGTATCTATTGTTACCTACTACAAAGATGTTCTCCACAAGATTAAAATGGAACATATACATCACTATATTATGGATATGCGACTAGATGTTACCTTTCCAGCTTCAGACTCCGGGTGTGTGAGCTTGACAATGTAGTTAACAGACGATTCTGTCTCTTCCTGGCACTTTTCCCAACAGCTGATCTCTCTAATTGAGTGGTTCTGAGGCCCCATGGGTGTTGTGATGGTTACAGTAAGAGAGAACCCGGCTGTCATCACGGACCGTTTTGGCGCTTCCAGAATGGCTGAAAAGGACAAGAAGGAGAAAGAAACAAAAAGTAAGAAAGAGAGATTCATGAAAGGAAATTAATGTCATGAGATGAAAGATACAGAGAGTTGCTTCCTGCTTTATAAATCTTAAAGTAATCTTAAAGTAATACATAATCTTAGTGCACAGATTATGAAAGACAACAAAATTCCACAGTGAATATACTATATAACATTTTTTCATCTTAATGGCCTTACTTTTTTCAATTGGAACGAACTGCATGAATTCACCCAGGCATAACTCGTCAGCCATGATCTTGCCGTTATATTTAGTGCGAACTTCCATCATCACAGAACTGAGATCACAGGAAGGTTCAGAAATATTCTGGCATCCAGTCATCATCTGGGGTTGATCTCCATATCTGTACAGAACAGAATCATTACATCAGTGATGACAGGGATTTTTTTTTATATTTATAGTTACATTTAACAAATTACACCGATACAGTTGGTACACAATACAGTTGGTATCCACACCAGTCTCACATTTTCTTCTCAGGAAGTTAACATTACTGAGAAACTGCAAAAAATGTCCACTAGGAATATGTCAGGATATTGTAGGTCAACTCTCAAACCCACTGTGTTTTGCAGAACACACCACTGCCTATAAACATGGCTGCCCAAAACTGGAAGAAGCCTTTATTATTGTCACATATACATTACAGCACAGTGAAATTCTTTCTTCGCATATCCCAACATTGGAAGTTGGGGTCAGAGCACAGGGTCAGCCATGATACAGCATCCCTGGAGCAGGGAGGGTTAGGGGCCTTGCTCAGAAGCCCAACAGTGGCAGCTTGGCAGTGCTGGGGCTTGAACCTCAATCCTCCGATCACACTCCCTAACAACTATGAAGCTTATCACGTTCACAGTCACCTGATTGCAAATCACACACACTTGCACACAAACACACACCATATATAAAGGCCTTACAGACACTTACTCACTGCAAAGTAACACTCAGTGTCCCTGCCTGAACTTATACGTGTGTTTCCTCACGTATTTTTATCTTGCCTATGACCCTGTTTGCTTATCATTTGTGATTCTGCTTCCATTGTTGACGTTTGCTAATCTCCTGACCTCTGCCTGTTCTTGGATTATGTTTTTGGATCATTTGTCTTTCTGTTTCTTCAATAAAAATTGCATCCATTTCAGCAAGTTTCCTTATCTCACACATATTAACAAGTACACGTTTTTTAATCCGTTTATGTGTCATGCCGTGCCATACAGGTCACTGTGACTTATATATAGACACTTTTTGACTGAACAGAATTTATTATACATTTGCAAAAATCATCACTGGTAACTCTTGAGAAACAGACCCTTACTGTAAATTGTGTAACTGGGTCTTTAGTTTCAAAAACACAAAGTGGGAAAGCACCAGTAAGCTGCATATCACTATATCAGCGTTAGATATCAAAAACATATTCTTACACACTGAATTCATGCTGTTCTGCGTTGATAAAGGGCTTTGAAGATTAAGTTACACTCTAAACACTGGTTGTTTTTGAGGAAAGAAGAAAAGACCAAATTACAAAACTCCCAAGGGTTCCAAACTGCACCATAGAACCACTGACCTGATCGTATTGGTTGCCCTTAGTTACATGTGAAAGGCTGATTATTATTTGATGAGATCAGGCAGGTGGATTGGAACAGAAGGAAAGACTGAAATCTGAGAAGGAATAATGAGCTATTAGTTTTTGATAAAAGGAGACAACCAGAGAGAGGTGTACAGAAGGTTGAGTAAGTGCTGCTCCACATTAATGTTGGATTAGAAGCTGAAACCTTCATTTTGCCGTTCCTTTGTTGGTGATGTTTCTCAGCCCTGAACTGAATCGAAACTCAAACCACACAGACAGTAAAATTTCTCAGAAAGCACAAGAATAGTGGCAGATTGGACATTGCAGCTGACTTCCTGGACCTGGATTTAAAAAAGATTTAATTGACAGGTTGGACTTTGATTCTAACAACAGGCTGCTTTTCACTCTAGCTTCTTCTTCTTCTTTTATTTTTTTGTCAGTTCTGTGGATTACAAAAGCCAAACTTCATCACCATTATGTTAACTGCCAAAGAAAGTTCTTTGGAAAGAATAGGCTTGAATAGGAATGAAAGAATAGTAGGATAAACAACAGAAGCACACGTATCCAAGCTTCACTTTCCCCCAAAAAACATCTCACCACATTAAGCTGAACAAAGACAAATCACTTAAGTGCACAATTAAAGTGACTACCTTCACTGACGAACTGAAGAGTTTTAGTTGGGGGAAATGTTCAGCCAGTTGTCTTTTCTCAGCTAGTTTCAAGCTGAGGGTGAAGCAAGAAAAAAATTACATTCCAGTACAACGTAGTTAACGTCACGGCAATATAATATAATATAAGCAATTACATAAGGATATCAACGATAGGACGATGTCTCCTGATAAAAGAGGCCAAAGGGCGAGATGAGAGAGTGGGCCATGAGATTGAGGTTAATGATCACAGGTTCAAACTACCAACAAGTCTCTATGGTAACAGAAGCTCAACAATTGATCACTCACTACAGTACAATTTAACACACCTGAATGGTGACTCAACATTTAATTATGGCTCCAAAACTATGAGCAAAACAAGGTTGGTCAAATTATATTCAGGTGCTGGGAAAGGTTCACAGATTTTCAGCCTTGTTTTGCAAGACCACACCTTAATCAAAAATCCTTTGTGCGTCATGTCTAAAACATCACTTTCTTCATAATTGACTTTCTGTATATCAGAATATGTTATTGATCCCCTCAGGATATCAGGCATAAATGATTAAATCCCCATCATCTGTACAAGTTATGAAGTTTCCGCATGTGGTATTTTCTCATCTTCACCCATTATTCAACACATTCTATTCAAGAGGACTGGTACAAAGTTTGACTCTGGAGTTGACATTTCTGGCATTCTTAGCTAGATAACTAAAGCCCCTACTAAAAACTCTTGATTAGGAGTCTTGGTGCTTCACACAAGCTTTTTTGACAAGTGCAAATGAGACAATCTGCTTTCATCTTTAAAATAAATGAAGATCTTGATGAAAGTCTGTGAAAAACGCTCTCCTTCTTGATAATGTCTTCAGCTAAAAAAATGTAAATAAGGGCAGTGGTAGCTCAAGGCTCTGGGTTGCTTATCAGAAGATCCGGGTTCAAGTCCCAGCACCACCAAAACTGCCACTGCTGGGCCCTTGAGCAAGACCCCTCAAACCCCCCTGCTCCAGGGGCACTGATCATGGCTTTCCCTGTGCTCTGACCCCAACCATTCAAGGATGGGATATGTAAAGAACGAATTTCACTGTCCAGTAATGCATATGTGACAAATAAAGGCTAGTTAACTTAAATAAGTGGATATGAAGACGGAACAACAGAAGACGGTTCATGGTTAAAAGTAAGATAAATGATGGGCATATGATTATTAGTGATTTTTAGCTCAATTCAGTCTGCTGAAATACTTTTGCTGGGTTAGAGGACTAGAGGTCTACCAGCTGATTTTTGTCAGGAGAAAAAAACTGAATTTGGCAAAAAAAATGTGAGAACCTGAGAGTATGTTATGAAGATTTTTCATCAATATACAGTGATAGAATTTCTCCACTAGACATTGATATTTATTTATGAGTTATTTATTAGAATTATTTTTGTACCTATTTGGGGATATATAAAAGTTTTACACTTTAATTTCTCTTATATAGAGACACAGTACTGCAGAATTTAAACTAGAACCTTCATTGGTTTCCCAGGTGGGAAAAGCTGATTAAAGTGTTAGTCGAACATTGAGAAAGGATATATTATATTTTGGAATGATTTATTTTTTCCCCCAATGTTTGGCTATAAATCCTGATATGGTTTGATATACTTTATTTTAATTATTTTTTACTATTATTATAATTAAATATTATAATTTTATATATATATATATATTATAATTATAATTATCATTATTTTTTTATGCGTATATTTGAATATTCTTGCCCCAAAATATTTTTAATGTCTATTTTGTGTTCCTCATTTAAAAAAAAAAACCTTGTTGCAACAGATTCAATTAAAAGACAATCTCACTACATTATATCTATGAAAAATACATTTCTATTCAATAGTTTATATTACAGTGATGAGATTCTAGTGATAGAGCAAGAAACCAGTGCTGAATCAATGCCTGGAGAGATTTCCTTATCATACCCCACACAGTATAATACAAGGATATCGTCTCCAAGACTAAATTGGTCAAAACAAGAAAGTATCATTCTGAATGCCTCAGGGAGATTTTTTTTTTAGTTTTGGCATTAAATGACAGCATAAGGATAATAATATGACAGCAAGACATGACTACAAATTCTGCATTTGTGACTTTAATATAAGGCTCTGTCTTTGTTACTATTGAATAAAAGATTATAATCTTAATATTATAATTAATGTCACTAAATAGTACTAGTATGCCTAAGCTACTTAATTGGTGCACCTAGAAATAAGCTATAATCTGTTTAAATCAGAGAAAACAGTGTTTCTAGGCTGATGAAACAGATTAAAGTTGCAGTGAGATACCAGAATGTTAGAAAATCTGTTTTATCAGATCTTCCATTTCTCCATGGTCCAGTTCTGATGCTCACATGCCTGTCAAGTGGTGGACGGTGGTCAGCATGGGCACTGTGACCGGTCTGCTGCTACGCTGTGATACACTGTGTGTTCTGAAACCTTTCGGAGTCAGCATTATCTTTTTCAGCAATTTGCACTTCTAAGGAATCGGAACATACTAGGACCGGGCTAGCTTTCGTTCCCCACTCGCAACAGTGAGATTTTGACCCTGTCGTTCGGTTCACTGGTTGTCCTTCATTGGACCACTTTTCATAGGTACTAATCAATGCACTGACCCAGCCGTCCATCGTATCTCAGATCCTTAATCTGATGTTGTTCAGGTGTTGTTTTTCAGGGGTTGGACTTGGCACCTTAGTTCCAGTGAAATGAACTCTTAATGCTTCAGTATACCAAGACATTTTGGACAATTTCATGCTCCCAACTTTGTGGGAACAGTTTGGGGATGACCCCTTCCTGTTCCAACATGACAAAGCAAGGTCCATATAGACATGAATGAGCGAGTTTGGTGTGGAGGAACTTGACTGGCCTGCACAGAGTCCTGACCTCAACCCAATAGAACACCTTTCCGGTGCATTAGAGCGGAGACTGTGAGCCAGGCCTTCACGTCTAATATCAGTGCCTGACCTCACAAATGCCCCTCTAAAGCAATGGTCAAAAATTCCCATAAACACACTCTTAAACCTTGTGGAAAGCCTTCCCAGAAGAGTTTAAGCTGTTATAGCTGCAAAGGGTGTTCCAACTCCACATTAAATTCATGTGAATGTAAAGACAGGCATCCCAGTTTGGGCCTGGATCGCATGAAATTGTCCAAAATGTCTTGGTATACTGAAGAATTAAAAGTTCCTTTCACTGGAACTAAGAAGCCAAGCCCAACCCCTGAAAAACAACACCTGAGTTCAATGATTTGGAGCGGTGTCACAAAACTTTTGGCAATACTGTGTATATATGCTGCCTAATATATCCCACCCCTTCACATCTTCCACTGTAATGAGATAATCAACGTTATTCAATTCACATCTGTCAATGTTAATGTTAGGGATATATGCTTTAGAATACTCTGCTAGATAAAAACTTGACATTAATTGAGAGGATATGAGTCTGTTGCTGAGCATCTGCCTAAAGCACAATACAAGTATATTATCTCTGTTTAATTTAGCATTTTGTATGGGTTAAAACCTCAAGCATTGAAAAATACTGTTCAATTAGAGATGCTGATTATCGCACAGGTAGAGGTAGAGAGAATAATGCATTGCAGATGGAAATAAACATAAAATTAAATCTGTCTTACAGCTGATCCTAGTGCTGTCTTTTATCTATAGATGTTTATAGATTGAAGGATCTGAGAGGATATAATCATTATATACTGATATTATCGTCTCCAGTGGTACTCTGGTTCTGGTTCAATATTGTTTTTATTACACCAGTGTGTCTGAATTCTCTAATCTATTTAGTCAGAAGGTGTGGTTTCATGTTCTATTACAGCGATTCTGACAATAGTACAAGCTCTAATTCACATCACAGGATTATATTCATTTCTAATATGTTATTGTTTCTATAGTAACAGGGACAGGGACTTGTTCGGCAGACACTCCATACAATTTGAGGTATAATATTATATTATTATAATAATAAGCTGATTAAACATATAAATATGTTGATACGGTGAGGTTTTCTCTTGAGAGATACTAAGTTAACATTTAAGGAAGGAATCTCTAGTGTCAGTGCTGTGTAAATGTCATAGGTCTGGATGGAAAAGTAAAACGATGGAGTTTTGCTTGGTTCTGATGTTTTTTTTAAGAGGCTGGCGAAGGAATGATTGTTTGTAGCTGTACAACACAAGTGATAACAGGAACTAACATGTCTTGTGAATGTTCAACAACATTATTAAAAGGACCTGCCATGAGCTAAAATTTATGATGTCTCCTGTGAATAAACTCAACAACTGGAAAATCGCTGGGTTCAAGTGAAACGAAACAATTCGGGATGCAATAAAAATGAGCATTGACTGTTAACAGTAACAACATTATTAATTATTGCCCTATTACAGCATGCCCCCTTTACATATTTAACTCCCATTCTGTTTATTTCTGCTTGTACATTGGCACTAATAGTCCTTAAACTGTAGTGATACATTGCTGGAAAACAGTAATTATTATGATTTTAGCAAGTTGAAGGAATAAGAAGGAAAAAACAAAACACCCCAGTCATGCTCCAGGATTTTAGGAAGATATTTAAGGGTCCCATTACACTCACTTGTTATATTTGACACTGTAGCGAACTTCTCTGCCTGGGATTTTTACTTCATCCCAGTGGAGCCTGTTGTGAAAATTGCGGGAGTCAAAATACACCTTTGTCATATTGCAAATGTCGCACCAGAAGCCTACAGACAAAAAAAAGAACAATTAGATTAGATTTTGACAACAATCGCAGAGAAAAGAATCTTTATAATTGCAAGGATGCAACTTCAGAATGTCGTTACTGAAAATATCACAGTAGATGAATTACATATTAAGTAACGAGGTTAAATAGATTTTAAGCATCAAAAAACAGCTGGATAGAATGAACACATGCAATATTATAGTGGTCATCAGATCTGGGTGCGGATCGAAACATACACACACACACGCACACACACGCACACACACACACACACACACACACACACACATACACAGAGAGAGAGAAGGCCTTAATCTAAGGATTAGATTTTTCATTCAGTGGTATAGCAGGTGATGTAGTGAAAAGGCCAGCGCTAATCCCTTTCGTCAAGCTGCAGCCATTCCATTTTTAATCCTCACTTGCTGTAACTGGGTCACACACACATCTGTTCTTCATGAAAAAAAAGCAAACCTACTTGAGTTTTGATCCAAAGGCAGAGCTAATGGATCCTCTGGGCTTAATTGCAGTCTGTCAGCATTTTATTTCTATTCATTTTGCTGTAAATGTCAAGAAATGCAATGTCATGATTGTCACGTTTACAAATTATCGACGTAGTTCTCATTAATCATAAGCAGCACTTCATTATCTTGTTGTTACCGCATTAAAATGCACAAATCCGATATGTGTGAAGGTTGAAGAGACAAATGGTGACCTGAGCTACGTGCAGTGTTAGAAATTTACACACACCATGAAACAGAATAGCAACCAGGATAGCAAACAATATGACCACAGTCCAAACAAAAACGGCCAAACCCAAAACAAAATGACTTAATCCAAACAAAACTACCACACCACAATGCAAAATAAGAATAATGCAAACAAAATTGCCCAAATAATGTAATTTAGACAAAACACACAAACAAAACAATATTAAAACTTATATTAAAAGAAAAATTAACAATAACAATACTAAATTAAATATTAAAAGAAAAATGATCAATACCAAAATAATACATAGAACTCAGATGCCTCAAATACCCTTCAACACACTAGGCCCATGCCTGGATCAGTGCCAAAATGTAAGGTGTTCATCAGGTGCTAGCAAAGACAAGTCCATACAAATTCTACATTTTACCTCACATTTTTGAGATACTGCACTCCTCTACTGAGCGGCTGACAGACAAACTGATTGACTGATAACAGAAATCGTAGCTGGTCAGAAAAGGTGAGAGATATGAGAACCATTTTCTTATGACAAACAAATTACGAAGATACTGAAGACAATCTATGGTCGAAGTTTGACTTTGCTGTTACCTTGACACCGGTTTGGATCATTTTCAAAATCTAATCAGTTCATCTGCTGCTATTAAAGAAAATTCCACATAAATCTTACAAACATTCAACCACGTGTCACACTCATGAAAGTCTTACACAGACAACCCAAAAGCAAACAAAGAAAGCAAACAAAACATTATTTACCGTGCTACAAAACAAAATGATCACACATTAAACTCATAACTCAGATCACATCGCAAAACAGAATCCAAAAACCCAACACAAATTAAGTAACGCTTAGGGAAATGAACGCATTGCAAAATAAAATTAATGAATACACTGCACAACAAAATCAGTGCTACAAAATAAAATTACAGTAACTTTTTTACCACACCACAAAAAACCCCGAAAATTACCACACAACTAAACAAAAAATGCGATGTGACCTCAACACAGAACAAAATGACCACAAAACAAACCAAACAAACAAAAAAAGGCACAAAACAAAATCTGAAAACACTAAACAAATTAGTCAACACATAAGGAAATGAACACACTGCACAACAAAAACACACTTTTTTTTTTTAAACCACACCACAACCCCCCCCCCCCCCAAATTTCCACACTACAAAACAAAATTACCACACAACTAAACAAACAAACAAAAAAAAGCAATGGGACCTCAACAGAGAACAAAATGACCACAACACAAAACCAAATCTGCAAACACGAAAGAAAATCGAAGCTAAATGGCCGCAAACCTCACAAATTACCACACGGAACAAAATGGCCATTCCCCAAAACAAATAACGTCCAGACGAAACAAACAAACAAAACGACCACAATGGAAATGTCCACTACATAAAACTAAACCTAAAGACGGACAACAAAACAAAACCAAATCCTACAACTCAGCAAATGTCTTAAACAAATCAACAACGCAAAATGTTTCCTCACAGTAGGTGAAGAGTGATCAGGTTTCTACAGCAGTAAGGAAAACCTTACGGAAGCAGTGAGCGTAGAGCTTTAAATACATACTTTATTGAATAAACACAAACACAAATAATTTGAAATAGACTTCCAGGATATTAATAACGTATGTTACGTCCATATAATATCAAATAGATGTTATTCACAGTCGGTTTAAAGGCACGTTGATTACAACAGCGCCGGTGTTTCAGTGTGCTTTGGTGCACTTTAAACACTACAGCGTGATTCGCATTTAAACACATCCGAGAAAGTGAAACTTGATTGAATATCATACAGAGGTAACCTGCTATTAAAATTCCGACAGTATCATACAGAAAGCCATTTGCATGTTATGTTTATTCAATAAAGCAGAGAATTTAAGATGTTTGTTTTTCCAAAGCACACAGTATGAATAAAAAATAACCCTCCTCAAGTGCACAGCTGGATGTGCCGCAGTTTAGCAGCGTGAATGCTTTTTCTATTTTTTATTTTTAAGTCCAATGCATCTTCATCATTGTACATTATTTTTAGCACCAGTTATTTTTTCCCCATTTTTAGAAAAAACATTTCAGTTGGCGTCTCCCTGAATTTCATGATGTTGTCGTATTTTGTTTTAGTGTTATCTCTCAGATGTCCTTATATCCTTATATTTCTTCATACTGAGGGTTATAAAAGTATAAAAAATGCTTTATTTTTTTGCTACGTCTTTACGTCAACAGAACCGCAGCGCAAAGTCCCGTGACTCACCGCTGTTCTTATACAGCATCATATTCAGTTTTGTTGCTAGCATCAGATTTTCTCAATTTTATGAAGCTATTTTGTGTTTTTTTTTTTGTTAAACTAAACCTCGCAATAGTATATTATTATCTACTATTGTAGAGATTGGTTTTCAGACTCTTGATTAATTGAAACGAACAATGTAAGTAAAACCTGGATTTTAGCAAACAACTCAAATATGCTTATAGTGAGAAAGAAAATCGATTTTTCTTTAGATTAAACACTGTAAAGTGATCCTAAAGTCAATTTCATGACTGTACGACTAAGAAAAAGATCTCTGTAGCATCAAAGATTGATCTATTCTGAATGATTCTTAGAGTTAGCGTTAGCAAACTATCCAGAAGATTGCATTACTTCTACCAACTGATGTAGCATTAATGATCTCATGCCCTTTAAAAAAAACATACAAAAAACCCCCATTAAAATTCTTTTAAAAAATACACAAAATACTTTTTAAATAAATTTTCAACGTTAAAAATGTGTAAAATTTTAGCCTGTTTATTTTTAGTGTACGTGTGAGTGTAATATTTTGTGTGATTTATAAAATCACTAGAAATGAATCAAAATAATCAGATTTTTTCATCTGAAAGAAATAATGAAATAATCAGAAAGAAAAAGGAAAATTCTTCGCACCTGAACACCAGACAAGCAAGAGAAGTGCTCTTAGAGGCCACATATCCAGATCCATATCAGATTGCAAGAAAGAAAATAAATAAAAAATGAGATTAGCAAATTTTCTTCTGAATTGAGACAAAAACACATCTTTTAGTCTTCTTTCCCCTCTGTGTCAGGGAGAGACATGAGCCATGAGCCGTCTTCTGTCTCTGATACATCTCTGAAGAAATCCAGAGTAAAGAAGTGTCCTTTAGCAGTTGTGTGTGTGTGTGTGTGTGTGTGTGTGTGTGTGTGTGTGTGTGTGTGTGCAGGTGAACTTTGGATCTACCTTCCTGTTTTTTTTTGCTGTTTCTCCTCCCACTGAGTCTTGTTCTTGTCTTTCAGGTTTTATTGGGTGTTAAGAGCACATGCAACGTGTCTGCTTCTGGAAAGGAGGAAAAGAAAGTAAAAGAACTTTTGAAGGACGGGAAAGGCGGGGGTTTTTCATCTGAACATTTTTGCTTAATCCCTATTAATACAGCAAACACTTTAGACAATAATTACACAGTAGTTCTCTGTGTGCAAATAACAGTTGGTTCCAGATGTACAGTATAATGGATAATTCACTTCAGTTCACTATTATTTGTCTTAAAGCAGCTTAATAGAAACATAAAAATTCAGTATGGGTTTCTTTTAGTTGATATGTGCCTCTCTGAACAGTTCCTCATGAGTTCATCATGAGGTTTTTGAGGAAATTGGTGCAGCCTGATTTTGCTGCAGCTATTTTCAACATTTTTGTGTGTGTGTGTGTGTGTGTTTTTTTACTTAAATTGGTAAAATTCCAAACATAGGATTCTTCCTTTCAACAACTTTACTGTAGACACCTAGAATTACTTTCAACGCTAGTGACGCACAAGAATCGAATAGGGATTTGTCTAAGGTTCGTGTTGTGAAGTCTCGGCCCAAATGTTCGGAAAATCTGCAATAATTTAAAAAATCTCTTCAGAATAACGTGCTTGATTTTGCGTTGTTTTCTCTGATCACAAAATGTCATGTGCAACCAAAAACCGCTCCCCAGTGCAATTTTACAAAAGCGTTGTCTTTGTCAAGGCTGAAATATTTTCAGAATGACAAAGCCTTTCTTTGTCATCTGAAAGCATTTTTTTCTGCCTCACTGTTTTTTCCACCATAGCAGCCAGTTGACACGGTGGAATGTTTTGATTTTCTGGTTCCAGTAACCTCTTGTGACACAACCTCTTGTGCTAAAGTAAAATTAATGATAACAGCTCTCTGATTTTAACCCTTTTTAACCAGTACACCGGTGGAATAGAAATGGACTTGTGGGACATTTTCAATCAGTATAAACAAATGAATGATTTTCTGGCTGTGAGTCTGATATAAAATGAGTCAGGACTTTCAGTGTGAGATGTGTGTTTTTCCCTCTGTTGGGTAACTTTACACAGAATTTTAGAGGGTGACGATAAGATTTTAGGTGCTTATGAACAAGCACTGGGGGCATCACAGAGAGCAGAAATGGGTTTGATATCAGACGGAAACGTGTTCTTTGGGAACTTTTCAATGAATACATCACCCCTAGTTGGCTAGATAAAAACAGAAATCCTTATGAAAAACTACAAATGCATAACATGTACACAACCAAACAGGAGCAAATTCCATTTTTTTGAACACTACACTTTGCTTCCTTAGATTTGCATGTGGTTAATGAAATATTATAGCTACGAATTTAGCATCCTGCAAACAGCATACCTAAATCATCACATACTAACCTAAAAAAAACCCATTATACAAATCTACATATTTGTGTACAATATAACTATACAAATATAACTACACAACTTTAACTTGAACTACTGTATATTCAAATTTGGTAATGAAAGTTCCCAGAATTTTTATTCAAATAAAACCAGGAGAGTCTCTTTTTTCTCATCTAAATAAATAAACGTGGTAAAATATGAACCTCGCTTCTTCACTCAATAAAAAGCAGAAACTCAAACTTAACGTATGTGTGAAAGTAAAAGATAGATCTGTGAAAGAAACGGACCTTTCCCACACTTAACTGTATGTACTTTCATTTCATATGTACACAATATATATATTCACGAGTTGATCATCAAAAACAAGTATTAGTTTGTAACAAAGCAAAAACAAGACAATCAGCTTTGTTCGTGATCCTTCAAACGTTAGCTAGAAGGGAAACTTTGAGGAAACAACATAGCTGGATGCTAACAGCTAGCTTGATAAACACTTTCTCGCTGTCAGATGAGTCAAAGTTTAGTACAAATCTTTGAGGAATTTGAAGCTGTCAGTGTTTGAATTATTGCGTTACTTAAGTGCATTAAATAACGTATGCTAGTAGCGTTGTAAAAGCTTCTATTACTAGTTTTACTTTAGTCCTCTTAGCACAGTTAAGATGCAAACTTCATGCATAAAAAGGTTCTAGAGATCAATTTTGGAAAACTGTCTTCAATTCATGTTTATCTTATCTGTTTTTTTAAAGACATGCAGATGGTTTCTGTAGAAGTATGACCTGTATTGCATGTCACAGCATAAGGAGAGATGTTTGCTTCCTCATTTGGTTAAAGAATTCTTTATTTTTTTACTTCCTTTTTTCCCCACACTTCCCTTTTCTTTTATTCTCCTGCAGGTGAAAAACTTCCCTAAAATACAATATATCCACACTCTAGTACATGCAGTTGCCTTTGAAATGTTTATACAGGATTTGTGAAGCAGGATTATTATTTACACACTACATTGTTTTGATATTTGGCTGCATTGTGAAGCATCTATCTTATGAAGATTAGAGTTCTGGGGAAGTGCACAATGCTCAGGTGTATAAAGTACAGGGTTGTTTGTTTTGTGGTTGCGATTGTTGCTTTTACACCTGGAAGAGCCTTATGTCCTGTTTTATCACCTCTTGCACCTTGAGATAGAGTTGTAGAGAAGGATATGAGGACAGGATATGAGGACATTTGATATGAAAGCTATGAATCTGTAGGCAGTGAGTGGCTAAGGCATAATGAGCCACATACTGAGTAATGTACAGCATGAAGCAGTATCTGTTTCAGACATAAACAATCATGAAAATAATCAATTAACTCAAAGTATTTCAATAACTAATTTTTAAAGCTCTGAGTGACTTTCATATAAACTTTATATTAACCACCATTGTGGAGTAGGACATGACAAAGACATTCAATGCTGAACAGAAACCAACAAAACAGGCACAAATTCCATTCTTTGGACCCTAAAGTTTGTTTCCTTAGATTCACATGTGGTTAATTTTGCTAGGAAATAGTATAGCTACTAATTTAGTATCTTGCACCCAAATGATCACATCCAGCGGTTAAATGACGTGACTTGCAATACTGGAATCTTGTGAAACTATGGACGAATGTTAATAGGACGAATGAATCAAGGCCCCCTGAAGGGAGTGTTTGAAGTAAAAAAAAGGAAAAGAAATTGAAGTGTAGTGATGAGATGTGTGCCTTCAACTACATCTCCTGATGTGTGACACACAATCCCAGGCTTTTTATTAGATGTTGTGTTAATAAGAACAGCTCACATGTTATTGTTTGCTAGTCAACATACACTATACTGCCAAAGGTTTTGGGACACCCATCCAAATCATTGAATTCAGGTGTTCCAATGACTTCCATGGCCACAGGTGTATAAAATCAAGCACCAAGGCATGCACCAAGACTGCTTCTATAAACATTTGTGAAAGAATGGGTCGTTTTCTGGAGCTCAGTGAATTCAAGCATGGTACCGTGATAGGTTTCCACCTGTGCAATAAGTCCATTCATGAAATTTCCTCACTACTAAATATTCCACGGTCAACTGTTAGTGGTATTCTAACAAAGTGAATGCAATTGGGAACAACAGCAACTCAACCATGAAGTGGTAGGCCATGTAAAATCAGTGCATGCTGAGGTCAGTGCATGCTGAGGCGCACAGTGCGCAGAAGTCGCAAACTTTCTGCAAACTTTTAGTAGCTACAGACCTTCATGGAATGGATTTTCATGGCCGAGCAGCTGCATCCAAGCCTTACATCACCAAATTCAATGCAAAGCGTCAGATGCAGTGGTGTAAAGCACGCTGCCACTGGACTCTAGAGCAGTGGAAGCATGTTCTCTGGAGTGACAAATCACGCTTCTCTGTCTGGCAATCTGATGGACAAATCTGGGTTTGGCGGTTGCCAGGAGAACAGTACTTGCCTGACTGCATTGTGCCAAGTGTAAAGTTTGGTGGAGGAGGGAATTATGGTGTGAGGTTGTTTTTCAGGGGTTGGGCTTGGCCCCTTAGTTCCAGTGAAAGGGACTTTTAATGCTTCAGCATACCAAGACATTTTGGACAATTTCATGCTCCAAGCTTTGTGGGAACAGTTTGGGGATGATCCCTTCCTGTTCCAACATGACTGCACACCAGTGCACAAAGCAAGGTCCATAAAGACATGGATGAGCGAGTTTGGTGCAGAGTAACTTCACTGGCCTCAACCCGATATATCACCTTTGGGATGAGTTAGGAGCGGAGATTGTGAGCCAGACCTTCTCGTACAACATCAGTGCCTGACCTCACAAATGTGCTTCTAGAGTAATGGTCAAAAATTTCCATAAACACACTCCGAAACCTTGTGGAAAGCCTTCTCAGAAGAGTTGAAGCTGATATAGCTGCAAAGGGCGGGCCAACTCCATATTAAACCCTACAGATTAAGAATGGGTTGTCATTAAATGTCATTTAGCTGTTGGGGTAGGGGGTTGATTTGCATGACCTTATAAAGGCATCACTGACCAAATACATGTGTTTGAGGAAGTCCTGATGTAACCAAATGACTGATTTGAACATCACTTTCCTTCCCAGAAGAAGTTAATTTAATAGTCATGAAAAAACTGCGAAGAGCGTTCTTTCCGTCACCCATCAGCAGCATAATCATCATCATCATCATCATCACATCGTCTTTGCTGGCTGTTCTCACGTTGCCTTCAGCTAATTATGTGGCAAATCAATTACTTTCTGCACAATTAACTCGCTTCTCTCCCACCTGCTCTACCCATTCAGAAGCGACTGAGAGTAGCCAAAGATGATTAGGGAAAATTACACAGGACAAAATAAAGCAACCGTCTCCGGGCGTGTCTCCTCCCACCCCCCAACCCTTCCCCTGAGCCATATCAGCAAGCGAACTGCACTTTAGAAACAAGAACATTTAGGAGGAAGTTGATTACTAGTCAGAGGAAGAACATCCAAAATAACAGTAAACTCAGATAACATGCTATATGCAGGAGTGACTGCTGATAATACATAAAAGAATGCATGAAAATATTCTAGATCTGTGTGATTAGACTGATTGTTTTAAAACACACTTTATTTCCTCATGGGCCTGTTTGCATCAGGAATAAAACATCTTTCACAAAGACTGACATCAAAACACTTTTCTCTCCTCTAATTAAGCACTGTAGTGACTTTGCCTTTGAATTGACACCATCCTGAAGGTTTAACATCAATTTTCCAGCAATTATTAAAGCAATCAATTCTCATAAACGTGTAAAATGTGTAAATGTAGGAGTGATATAGAGCAGCGTGCTAAACTAAACTAGCTGAAACAGTTAAATACAGGCTATTTAGCTCCTTTAAGGCATTAAAGCCTATTTAAAAAGCAAGGCTGCAATGGATCTTTCTAGAAGCTGATTGATTTCAGCAACAGGCCTGAAGTCACTGCTGTAAGTCTGAGGTTCTTTTTTTCAGCGGAAAAGACGTTAATTGCTAATTACAACGAACGCTTGTGATCAATGAGTCATATTTCTTGGAGAATCGTATTCCCTGAACAGCACCTACACTATATCCATCTTCCTAACTTTGTCTTTTGCACCATATTGAGTGTGTCTTTTTAACGCTCCCTTTTATAATTACACAATTGAACTTAAAGCAAAGCCCTGAGACATCTGAATCTACATTCAATAAGACAGCTAATCAAGCACCAAGGAATGGGCTTAAGTTATAAGCAGATGATGAGGGAAAAAAACTGTACTGTAGCATTTAATCGATAAGACCCCTGGGCTACTGAGACGTCTCAATTTCAGAGGCAGTGACACGAATGGGGTTTTAGGTTTGCTCATCGCATAGGAACATCAACCTTAGATTCGCCTGGAAGAATGCTGTGATTACATTTCGATTGATTTTTTTTTTTTGTGCTCTACATGACAAGTCGAATTTATAGGTGAAGTGGAAAATCGTATAGAAGAAGAAACTATTCATCAAAAAAAGGACTCGTAAATGACCTTCTTTTTAGAAAAAAAAGAGAAATAACTGTACTTGATAGTTTTGTAATATTTCATTTCTAACTATTAACCTGAACCAGTCTTGAGATCAGATAGAGTTTAAAAAAAAAACCCCTAAATAATATAATATAATATAAAATAATATAAAATAATATAATATAAAATAATATAATATAATATAATATAATATAATATAATATAATATAATATAATAAATAATCAGACACAAACAGAAGTGGAACAGATGATCTTCTAAAGTTTTACAGGCCACACCAGATGTTACCCCACTCTGTTTGAATTACTTTCAAACTTTTTGGCTCTCCCTTCAGACAGTAAGCTCGGCGTGAGGTCTAAAAGGTTGCACAGCTCATAAACAATCTCTCTGTCATACTGAAGGCTCCAGAGGCGTCTTTGACAAGAGCCGAATTCACACCTTCCATTTTTGCAGTCGCTACTCAAACTCTCCAACTCCAGAGAGGGACCTAAGGCGTAGTAATGTTCCTTCAGACACCATATGGGAGAGTGATTGGATCCCCAGTTAAAATCAGGCTCATGTAACATAACATTTCCAACTCGCACACCATTAGTGGCTGTTATAAAACTGGATGCTGGGATATTTAAAGCAGCAGGGATAGCGACAGCTGTTTGAGTTTTAGAATCCTGGCACACCAATGTAGTGAGATATATAGAGGAAAGTCGAGGTTAAAATCTCCCTGCAATGATAACCTAGGGTCTTGTAGTGAAGCTGGTAGTAAAAATCTCTTGTCCTTCCATCCATTCATCCATTTTATATACATCTTAAAGGGCATCTTTTCTCCCCTGCTGGCATGGAGAGTGATTTCCTTTCATATCGACTGTGAATGTTCATCTTTGATGTGACTTCCACTGCAGAATTTCAGACAAGACATGATGAGAAATATCATTCTCACTGACTGGTCCTACTAGGGTTGGTTCCTTAAGCACCACTTAACCCCTATGTTCTCCAAAGTTGTCCATGAGACTGATCCATCTTTCTGGCCCTATATGAACTTCCTGAAGCATGAGGGAAACGCTCAGGATCTGCAAGGATAACAAGGCCTATTTTGCATTACTAAATAAAATAATGGGTTATATGAATGCAGTACATTTCTTATTTCACAACAATCCACTTGGTGTGATGACATCATACTTAAACTCTGGAACAAAATCATCTGAGTGACAAATTTACAGATGTAAAAACTGAGAACTTGTGTTTATTTTTAAAAAGCAGCCATTTTCAGATTGTAAATGTCCCCTTCCTGCTTCTCTCAACCACCCTCAGGTCCTCTTCTAGACAAATGGTCACATGACTGAGGGAAAAGAACAGACTGGTTAATAATGGAGAATTAATTAAATGATAATGATGCAGAATGTCCTGACTTCATTAGCCGTAATGACGGAGTAAAGCCGATTCGGAGTTCTATCACCGCTCTTGATCGAATCATTAAGGGTTTAATTACAAGGACGGTCAAGCAAGCTATAAAGTTCCTGAGAATAGTGAGAGTTGAATTGACATAATCCTCCGCTTTATTGAGAAGAAATCCATATCTTTGTAAGAAATGGTGTAGGAGATTTTAAAAGGGTGTTAATCCACAGATAATCCATAAGTGTCAGAGCAGTGCTCATGCTGGACCTGAATGTTTATCAGGAAGAAAAGAAGGACATTTTCATCACCGTTGGAAAGAAATGATGAAAAAACTAAACATCTACATCCATGGTTCTCAAACTGGGGACCCTCGGGGGTCCGAACCTCTGAACTAGTGATCAGGAGATGAGTTTGGATAGCAGAATTGCCAAAGTGCCACTGAAACCTCAGCTGCCCAGACCATTTTAATTATAGGTTACTTTGGATGAAGGTGTCTGCCAAATCAATCGGTATAAGTGGAAATTCTGTGATAATATGAAAGCGCTCAGCAATTTATTTTTTAAATTGACAGTTTTTTTTTTTTAAAACAAAACAAGAACATTAAATCCATCAAAATCCAATTTGCCTTGTAACTGCTTCTTATAATCTTCCTTAAGAAGAAGCAATGAAGGACCTTAACTGTTGCTACTTTTAGCTAATAGTTAGCTAACATAACAGTAGAAGAAGTTGCTTTCGGCTGCTCCCTGTTCGGGGTCGCCACAGCGGACCAACTGGTCGGCACAACAACTTGGCAAATGTTTTACGCCAGATGCCCTTCCTGACGCAACCCTCCCATTTTTCCAGGCTTGGGACCGGCACTGCATCCAGTGGCTGGGGTTGAGGCATTGGCTGGGAATCGAACCCGGGCCTTCTGCATGATAAGCGAGAAACCTACCACTGAGCAACCAATGCCCCTTACTTAGCTGATATCACAGTAATTGATCTAAAAACTAGCAGTGTCCTACTAACATTAATACTAACCTAAAGAAATCTAAAGATCTTGTGCTGTTGTTTTGTTTTGATCCTCAGTTTCGGTTTTAGTCTCCACCGTCTTCATGTACTTGTTCAAATGGTTATTGTTTAGACCTAAATCCAGGTTCCTTTCATCTATGGAAGTGTATTATCTATCTATTAAAGTGCATCATCTATATATGGAAGGGATAGGAGTCCTTGTCATTGTCTCAGTGCAGATCAGCAAGCTTTATTTTGTGTTATTGACCTTTTACCCGTTTCTGTTCTTAAAATTCAAGCTTCATAGCAGCTTTGCTTTTTGGAAGTTACTCTGAAGCACAGAAAGAAAGAGTAAATGGTTATTAGAAGTAGTTCCGCATTCCTCTTGTGCTGCACAAGTAAGCGAAGAACACTATACTTACACTACCCAGTTCTTAGGAATGCACAAATACAGTAGATTTTCAGCTATAAAAATATATAAAAAATAACACCTGATCTTCTGTAGCATTTAAACAAACATGCTGGAAATGAAGAATCTGGTCAGCTTTGAAACTTATAAAGCGTATATAATCATTAATATTGATACACTTCCCATTCATCTTGTGGCCATGCCGGGCATGGAAATGTAGAACTACTATATAAACCACTATAAAATATAATCTCTTTTGTTCCATGTTTCAGGCCTCTTTGAATCACATCATAACATCATTGTTAGAGATTTTAACATCAGTACATTTTTTTCTAGATTTTCTCACACTCTGCTCTGATAACTGCTTTGAACTGCTTTCTTCATGTTATTGGTTATGGAAGGAATAAAACACAACAGGGAGGAATGTTATGGTGAAAAAATCAATACCTTGAACTCTTCTCAGTAAGTGTATGTCCTGAAGATTTTTTCATCCCTTTTCAACAATTATAAAGTATAGTTCACTTTAATGTTGCGGAACATCTGTGAACCAGCTAGTTCCTGTTATTATTTATGTTATAACAGATTTTACCAACTGCTCCAGCACCTGGCTCCAAAAAATACAGCTTAAGTTACTATTTATCTCTAAAATGTATCCCTAATGAGAAAGCCTGAGGCAACAGTGGAGAGGAAAAACTCCCTGAGATGATATGAGGAAGAAACCTTGAGAGGAACCAGGCTCAGAAAGGAACCTCATCCTCATTTGGGTGACACCAGACAGTAAATAACGTAAATGTAAACAATGTCCTTTCTACAAAGCAACCAAGAGCTCCTGAGGAACTAATAGGTCAGTGTAGTTTATGAGTTTATTATTGACTAAGCACTAATTCCATCCTGCTGAAAGCTGACTGATGCGACGGCAGTTCAGAGACAGTGTGATGGTCTCCAAGTGGTTCTATCCACAGCAGTGCCCTGGGTCACAGGCTGGCCACTCAGATCTATCCCCAGCAGCAGTAAGCACCACCAAGAGACAAAACTCCAACCAGGGGTAGAGCGTCTGGATAGCTCAGGCAGGTCCAGAAAGAAAAAGTGGTCAAACTGGAAACTCAGAACACTGGGAGCTCGGGAGTGGGACTTATAGCTGGACAGAGAAAGACAGAGAAAGACAAAGAGAGAAGAGAGAGAGAGAGAGAGAGAGAGAGAGAGAGAGAGAGAGAGAGAGAGAGAGAGAGAGAGAGTAGATATTAGGTATGCTTGTGATCATGTGATGTTTAAAGACAATGTATATTATGTGCAAAGTGCAGGCAGGGATTCCGGCAAGACTAACTATGACAGTATAACTAAAATGGAGAGGCAGAAGGTGACAGACATGAAGGCTCTGATGTATTTTTGAAACAACATTGAAAAACGTATTATTTCGATTCTTGAGACTGGAGACTCCTTCCATCAATGTCTTCATTATTACTCTTAGATTATACACTATATGGTGAAAAGAATATGGAACACCTGCGGCTCTTCCACACTAAGTTGGAAGCACAGAAAATTTGTATAGGATGTATTCTGTAGCATTACAATTTCTCTTCACTGCAACTAAGAAGCCCAAACCCTGTTCCAGTATAACAATGCCCCTGTGCACAAAGCACAGTGCTCCATGAAGACATGGTGTGTTAGGGTTGGAGTGGAAGTATTTGAGTGTCCTGACTCTGACTCAACAGCACTGAGCACCTTTGAGATGGCTTATTATTCTAATGAGCATGCTTGATGGACATGCCCTCTGTCTGAGACTCCTATCTAAACGAAACAAAACCAAAAGAATAAAATGAGATTGTTTAACTCTATAATTATACTCTTTACATGTTCTTTGGCTATTCTTTCTGCTGGATAGGACAGAAAGGGTTCAAAACAGAATCCATTTAATAAGCGACAAACCTGTAAAGAACCCCTGAAGAGACGTTTTGTTCTAAGAGTGTAGCGATGAACCCTAAGCCAAGCCTGCTAAAAGCTGAAGAGGCTGTACGAGTGGAAATGCATAAGATAAAGATTTTTAAACCCTGAGAGAAGTGAGAGAGAGAGACGCTTACACAAGCACAACATAAAACTAACCCTGCCCACTTCAAATTAAAAAAGTAAGAAGTTGTTTATCCTTTATACAGCATATTACACATCATTAACTGCATTAATACAGTAAGCAATCCTCAGTGTAGGGCTGTGATCAAATCTGCATTCAAAGCATCCAGACAGGAATTTTACGTCAGATGAAAACCCAGCATGAGACTGTCTGTGTTAGCGCAATGCAGATTTTCACGTACAATCTGGATCACTGTCAAATACAGTGTAGGCGCTGAGTGCACTACCAAGAACTGGTTATGTTGCATCATTCGGAGAAAAAAACACCTTTCAGTTGATGTGTCTACTTATTATTCAAACATGCATTATTTAAAACTGAGGCAACTCCTTTTTTAGCTGTGTAAAAAAGCTAAACGTCTCTGAACACCCTGGTTTCTTTGGTTCAACTTCTTGTGACATCATACTCCAGTAGTTGTGACATCATACTCAGATTTGTTATGACATCATATTCAAATCATACTCAAATGTATTGTGATGTCATAATCAAATGGTTGTGCCATCATGCTCACATGGTTGTGACATCATAAACAAATAGTTGTGACATCATATTCAAATGGTTGTGACATAATCAAATTTGTTTTGAGATCATACTCAAATGGTTTGTGACATCATATTTAAACGTATTGAGACATCATACTTAGGTTGTGGTGACATCATACGCAAATTTGTTGTGACGTCATGCTCAAATGAGTTGTGACATCATATTCAAATGTGTTGTGACATCATACTCAAATTTGTTGTGACATCATGATCAAACGTATTGAGACATCATACTCAAATGTGTTGACATCATAATCAAACGTGTTGTGACATCATGCTTAAATTGTTGTGACATCATACTCAAACGTGTTATGACATCATACTCAAATGGTTGTGACATGCTCAAATTGCGATGTCAGATCTTGCATTTAGATGCTAAAACATTTGTGCACACAACTGAACACACTGTCACATTTGAAGTTGTATGTGTAGGACACTCTTACTGCTTTTAGACTTTATTAGCACTTTATTAGCAAAACATACAGGGGGCATTGGTGGCTCAGTGGTAGGTTTCTCGCCTATCATACGGAAGGCCTGGGTTCGATTCCCACCCAATGCCCAAACCCCAGCCACTGGATGCAGTGCCGGTCCCAAGCCCGGATAAATGGGAGGGTTGCGTCAGGAAGGGCATCCAGCGTGAAACATTTGCCAAGTTGTTGTGCGGACCAGTTGGTCCGCTGTGGCGACCCCGAACAGGGAGCAGCCGAAAGCAACTTCTTTATTAGCAAAACATACAAGTGTTCCTGTGAATCCTAATGCGCTTTCTTCTCCACAAGCCATGTGACATGCCGTAAAAGAAGCAGAAGATATTGTATTCTATATTTACAGTTAACAAAACTATGGTTCACCTCTGCTATAGAGAAGCTGAGGACTACTGAAGTGAAATCCTTCCTCAAAAAGTTCTGAGCCAGAAATCTGAGTTAAGTAAAGAGTTTACAGTAAACACCACATCAACATAAACACAGCACGAGGCCTGAAATCTTTTCATTTAAAAATATTCCCCTTTTCTTGATAAGCTAGTAAAGGAAGTGACAGCATTAACCAAACATCCAAACACATTAAAGCAAAAACTCTGAGACCACACTGAAATTCTGGGAATTTTTTCTTCATATAAAATTAATAATTCTTTTTGAGTTATAAAATATTTAAAACAAAGAAATTAAATTGTAAAATATCTTAAATATTTAAACATTATCAATGTCATGATATTAACCATGCTGCTTTAATTGCTTTAACTTTAACCGCTTAGCACAAAAGATCAGATTTTCCTCATGTCTAATCTCTTCTACTGAAGCACATTTTCTGATTACAAGCCGACGGATTTGATCTAAAATGGATCGTAGGCTTTTGCACAAGCTTGTGTAGTCCATGCAGCTCGAGTGCATGCTGTAAATACGAATTAATCTGAAATTCATATAAATATAAGAGGAATATGGATTTTGGAAAATAATCAACAGGAACAGGTGACAGGAAATCTGGCTGTGTTACACCATCTTGATGATTTTCTTATAACAGCATGTCCTGGATTGTTTTATTCCTCTTCTACCACAGCAATTAGATTACTTTTTAATTTCTTAAAGAAATGTATTGCAAAATTTCCACTCTTAAAGCGAAAATTCATAAAGGAGAGCGTATAGCGAGGTTCCACTGTATATCCTGAAGTGATATATTTATAGATAAATGCTTTGTAAATAAAAATGGATTGAATGAAATGAAATGAATCTATTGCTTCTGGGACACTGTACACACACACACACAGTGATCTTAAGTCTTTTTAGGACAGGTCTTCAGAGAATACACAAAACGCATGTATATCTAATTACGATTAAATAACTAAAGCCTTATTCTCATGTCTTAATGTTACAACATCTTCCCTTCTGTGCTTTTAATCCTGTCACTCATGCCCCTGAAACCACCGAGTGATCTGCCTGCATTAATCAGTGAGCGGGTGACAGTAGTGATCTGTAAATGACATGCTATGAGGAAGCTGCATTAAAGTAAAAAGTTTTCTCAGGCTTTTACTGTGATTCATGTCTCTGTTAATGTAAAGAAGGTGACGTTGGTCACACTAATGCGCTCTGAGGTAAAACACACACACACACACACACGCACACATCACTTAGCCATCCGTCTCATACACATCTGGCACTTAGCAGCAGCTATTAACACATGCATGCAGTCAGGCTGTAAACTACAGTATGTAATTAAGAGCCTGAGGACTGGCTTTAACATAATGCAATATCTTGTAATGGAGCAAAATCACAGAAGAGTGATGAATAAATGTTCTCAATAAATGTCACTGCCATGATCAACGCTAATATCTAAAACAAATCATCTAAGTCACTTCACATAGCAATAAAATCATAATATATTGCTCGTGTCAGGATTTGGTTAAGGCTTCGTATAATTCATTGTAGAAATCCCACATACGTGAATATTTTCTTCTTTGAGTATTTAATTACATATTCAGGCTATAGTCAGTAGGACGGAGTTTATCCGAATATCTAAATCTTCTCTCACAAATAATGCAGATATGATATTCTGACACAAAATGTACAAATATTGTTTATCTTAGTAATACAGGTTTGGAAGGATGTTAATTTACAAGATGTACAGATGTAATAATAGCTGTGTCTCAATCAGCTTTATCACTGAGTAGTAGTATTTTAAGTGACGTTTCACTCTCAAATCCTTCCAGTCCACTGGAACGTTCGATCCCACAATGCACTACAAAAAACAGGGAACGTTTAGCTCAGAATACTCCTTTACTGGAAATGATATCATATTTTTTGTAGGCACTGATCAGGAAGTTGGCCATTTTTAAGTGTCTCTGTCTCTCTCTCGCTCTCTCTCTCTCAATTGCAAAATCCCTCCGATGCACTGGAGCGTATGCGTCCTGAAAAATCTCTCTCTGTACTCCCTTACTGGAAATGACGTCATTTTTTTAAGGCTCTAGAAAAGAAAAAAAAAAACGTGGACAAACTAAACTCTCAGCCAACTTGGTTTAATAGCTTGTTATTGTTGGTGTAGCTTTAGCGATGTTTAACTTCTATATACAGTTTTAAAACGTTTAATGACTTTTAAGTGATTAAGGATCGATATGTATTATGAATCCACTTGCAAGCCAACGATCCTGTCTGAAATGGCGTCTGTGATTAAGCTAACACGTTCACGCGACGTATACAAAAGGAAATATTTGATATGTTCAGCTTTTTGCTGTGACTGATGAGAAAATTAGAATGTCACTTGAAATTGTCATCAGTTTCCCAGTGTTTAGTGAGCTAGTATCCTTACCAATAGAGCCCTAGCGCGCTAAATGAGACACACCCGTTTGTGCGCAAGTTTTCAGCTTAAAGGCTTTATTGACCTCAAACACTGAATCAATCTCACCAGTTAATATTGTACTAATTGACTTGACCTCAAATTGTCTTTGAAGCCATTTCATCTACAAACACTTTTAATGACCCTTCAGGGATGCCTGGATCACGTTACCTGCACTGCTGAGGCCTACAGGAATAATTACATGCTTTACTGCCTTGCCTGTACAGTATATTAATAATATTGTCTGGGTTGACAGTTTACATTCTATCCCCAGACTTATTACCGGACACGCAGCACCTGCTACCTGTCTACAGCCTGCTGGTGATTTAACAGATCATAAATATAGATCATAAAGCACTAAACCTCAGAAACACAGAGCAAGTACCTTGCTGACTTTAACCATAAAAAAAAGTTCAGAAAGGTGACTTTTTAGGATCAGACAGCTTCAAGGATTAGGGATTAATTCCTAACAAATTAAAAGTAAAAACTCATTGTATTTAATCACAGAAGATTTCATATTTTTATTTTATCTAACATTTTCGAGATTGGGATTTAGCTCATCTCTTCCATGTCCTTAGCCATCCTTTAGGGATTTTTCTCGCACGTTTCCTTGATACTTGAACTGTTTTATGTTTTCACTTCACCTGAGGATTTCATTCGAGGAGATGTCGCGCTTTTTCTTGAGTAAAGAATTTCTCACAGAACATCTGCAAAGCTCACACTGCCTGGGAGAAAACATGTGTCTGCCATAAAATTAAAGCTTATTACATTGTGTTCTCTCAGAGGAGTCAAGAATTGCTTCCAGACTGAACAGATGTATTTCTACATGTATTCTGTTCCCCATCATTTTGTGCCTATAGTCTCAATATCTTTTGCTTCAGCTCATGTTCACAATGGGGGCACGGTGGCTTAGTGGTTAGCACGTTTGCCTCACACCTCCAGGGTTGGGAGTTCGATTCCCGCCTCCGCCGTGTGTGTGGAGTTTGCATGTTCTCCCTGTGCCTTGGGGGTTTCCTCCCCCGGTCCAAAGACATGCATTGTAGGTTGATTGGCATCTCTAAATTGCCCGTAGTGTGTGTGATTGCGTGAGTGAATGAGAGAGTGTGTGTGCCCTGCGATGGGTTGGCACTCTGTCCATGGTGTATCCTGCCTTGATGCCCAATGACGCCTGATATAGGCACAGGCTCCCCGTGACCCGAGTGTAGATCGGATAAGCGGTAGACAATGAATGAATGAATGGATCATGTTCACAATCTTCTGCTCATTACACACACACACACACAGTATATCCTTTGCTTTGTACTTCGCTCCTCTAGCAATCAATTAAACATCATGTTTAGTAGCACTACTTATATTGTACTCTGCTTGATAAGAGCATCTGATGAATAAATAAACAGAAATGTAAATATTCTTGTTATACAAACGCACAGACACATTTCAACCCCTCCAACCTGAATACCAGGGCTTGTCAAATGTTTAGGTTCCACTGAACCCATCAGTACAGATTTACTTTATGGATATTATTTCAGTTTGACCATAGATCTTTGTTTCTTAATTTTCAAATACAAAACATTACATTTGAGTTGCTTGCATGTCCCCCTTAATTTAATTTCCATAATTAAAAAAATATATAATAATTTAATAATGATGGGATGAAATTTCCACAATTTTTTTTTATTTTATAATTTTGATATTAATGGGTTGTGATTGTTTTTTTATTTTTTTTTATTTTTTTTTTTTTGAACTGTAAAATATACTGATAGAGATAGTGTTTTTAACTTACTGTACTGCCGACCTGCAGTACAGTGTTTAAGTTGAGATGAAAAAAAGACAGGGCAGTTCGTTTAGCCAGAAAGGGCAGCAAGAGGTATAGACGATAAGTGTGCATATCAGCGAATTTAGTGGCATGCGACTAAGATAATGAAATTTAAATTCCATTCAAGTGTAGGGGAATGAAATTAGTTTGGGTGTGTTGCCAAAAAATCCTGTAATTATCTGTGAGAACCTTTAACCTGGTGCTTATGAGAGCTTACAGCACATTTGCAGACTTGTATAATGTGCATGTGCATATTTACTTGCAATCTTGTGTGTCACTAAGACACAGAAGACACTTGATCATTTACATAATTCACACTTGTAAACACATACAAGTAACATATGTGCAGATTTATACTCACACACTTACAAACACAAGCCAGTTACACATTTAGATACTAACAACTCTTAATGCTTCCGCATACCAAGACATTTTGGACCATTTCATGCTCCCAACTTTGCGGGAACAGTTTTGGCCCCTTCCTGTTCCAACATGACTGCACACCAGTGCACAAAGCAAGGTCCATAAAGACATGGATGAGTGAGTTTGGTGTGGAGGAACTTGACTGGCCTGCACAAAGTCCTGACCTCAACCCCATAGAACACCTTTGGGATGAAATGGAGCGGAGACTGCAAGCCAGGCCTTCTTGTCCAACATCAGTGCCTGACCTAACAAATGCGTTTCTAGAGGAATGGTCCAAAATTACCATAAACACACTCCTAAACCTTGTGGAAAGCCTTCCCAGAAGAGCTGAAGCTGTTATAGCTGCAAAGGACGGGCCCACTCCATATTACATTCAGGTGCATGTAAAGGCAGATGTCCCAAAACCTTTGGCAATATAGTGTATGTATGTTTACATAATGCACACCTTGTATACTTATACAATTGCACACTTACCCCAAACAGTTGTATATTTGAACCCTTGCACAATTGAATAATTATATATTTGTACACATAAGTGCTGGCACATGTACACTTTTACTTGTTTACATGCTTACTCTCATGTGAGTACTTTTTACTTCACCCCTATATACCTGCACACTACACATACTTGTATACATAAGTGTATAATCACACAACTGCATTTACATAACTACATAACTCAAATCAAACAGAAAAATATAATAAATATATTGATTAATATGTAATAACATTTATATTAATAATATATGCCACACTTCACCCTGACTCAAGTGGAACTGGTAGTAGCTGCGACTCACAAAGAAACAGCAGCATTTCTTCCTGTAAGCATAGCTGAGACAATACGGTGCACCAGGAAATAGGAATCCTATTTACTCGTGTCACA
>JAUCMX010000020.1:15950462-16120462 GCA_033459395.1 Hemibagrus guttatus
ATAATGCTGCTGTAAGGCTCTCCGCCACTAAGGTCCTTTACCTTCATTTCTTTCCTAATTTCACTTTGCACCTTACTGGCTTCCAGCGCGTCAGCGGCCGTCCCCTGATAAACAGCCGGCTCTTTTATTCAATGCCACCTTCAATCATTTGGGTTTATTAACACCGCTAGAAAGGGGGTTTGTGAAGGCAAGTGGGCTTAAAGCGCACTGTAATAAAATGGGTCTGAAGTCACAGTCACAGGTCTTTGAACACATTTGCGATCATTTGTGTGCACTACTGGGGCATCTGAGGCAGTCAGATGGAAACGCAGAGATGTTTTATATTCAAACACATCATCCATAACAGGGATCGAGGGATCATCAGAGTTTAGAACTGAACTCATCATTGTGTTTCTGAAGATCTGCAAGTTTTTGTTTGGGCTCCTGGGATGTCGTGTCATTGGTTTGTTGCCCAGTTGTTTTCACCGGGTTTGTGTTTTTAGTTTTTGATTTTATACCAAATTTGGGCTAGTTTTAGAGCAATGTTTTTTTGTTTTTTTTTTGCTGGTTAGCTTAAAGATAATGAGCAACCACCATGATCTTGGTTTAATCCAATACAAAATGCAAACTAAGGAAGTGAGTAAGTGCATACGGTATATATATGATGCACAGAACTATTTGTAAGATTGTAAGATATTGCAGAAATTAGAGAGAGAGGAAAAAGCGGATTATGAAGCGGATAATGCCTTATACTTACTGCGAATTAGAAATGCGTGCACACCACAGTTAACTGGCTTCTCATGCAAAGACCAGAAAAATGCTGGGACTAGGCTGAGGTTTATTTCTGTTATTTTTGAGAAATTTTGCTGAGGCTTGGCAACCCTGCCTCTGAGACTCATTGTTTATTACAAAGCCAGATGATGCTTTTATTTCTTTCTTATGTTTTTATTTATTTATATTTATTTATTTATTTTTATTAATTTATAAAATAATATTATTAAATATTATTTTTATTATTCATTATTTATTTATTTGTTTTTTAAAAAAATATATATAAATATATTTATTTATATATTTTTTATTTTAGGAAATATCCATGCTGAATGTTTACATAATAATTTCTCTGTTTGGAAAAACTGGACGGGATCGAACACTGATGACCGAGTTGTTTTTCAGTTCAACTGGGTTGGTGGGTGTTTTATAATTTTTCCCAGGTTCAGATTTGCTCACTCTCTTGCTGCAGCACCTGATGCTCCACATGCTGAAACTCATACTAGAAATAAGCAATCACTGCCTTCTTAATGCATGAAAATCCTTAATGCATACTTTCTCATTTCATTAACAGCTAAAAGTCAATAAAGCGCCCTTGAATGTATTTGAAGTCCAGATATGACCCATAAGCTGTTAAATGAATATTTGTAGTCTACCATTAGGATGCAGATTGGCTTCTAGAGCTTGGAACCTTCGCACAGCCTCGACCATCCATCTATGCCATATTTCCTTACCTGAATTTAAACTCTAAAACAAATGTACCGTCAGTGTTTAATAGCAGGTGGGATGGATGACGAGGTAGATGGTAAACAGCCTTGATACATTCACAGAGGGCAAAACTCAACATCTCAAATTAATAAACGTCCGGAAGGTCGTTCCAAAGAAACCGAAGACGGATTTCACCTGCAAGTGACTGAATATTTCTAGAGATAACACTTTACATCTCATATACTCAACAAAATAAACCTTATAAATACTTTTTATACTCTTTGGATACCACAAGAGCTTTAGTATGGATCTTTTACCTGAGAAGGTCCATGTGGTGTAGCTTTTAATTAGCAATAAGCGTTAAACGTTTATTGCTAATTAAAGAGTTTAGAGTTGTAAATGAACACAATATTGCATCTTGATGAAAGCACAGTGAAGAGAAAAAAGTATTGTTATTATTGTTCTTTGACTGAGAATGTAGAAGGATAAAGAACATTCTGATCGATGGATTGATTTGATGGTGCTAAAGATACTAAAAAACATAAATGTTTCTATTATCAACAATATTCTTTGTGGTGGAAAATGTGTCGCCATTTTTCTTTTTGTGATAACAACAAAACATTGTTAAACTCATAGCCTGAAAGTTTCTTACGGGAAACAAAACGGTTGTACGTGTCAGTCTAAAGGATTTTTCTGATATTTTATGAACAGGTATGTAAGGAATAAAGCACAACTTTCATTTTTAACTTTAATCTTTACCCTTTTTTAATCTATGTTTCTATTGTTCTGTAATGCCACTTTGAGACAACGTCTGGTGTTAAAAGCGCTATACAAATAAATTGAATTGAAAAAAAAAAGAGGTGTTAAAGGAGTTTTTCCTTGCCACAGTCAATTCTCAGGCTGCTCATTAGAGATAAAGACAAACCAATTTAAATATAAGTCTAATATTAATCTTGAACTTTTTTTTTTGCGCTATTATCTTATAGGAAAATAATCAATACCTGGATAGTGTAATGTGGTGTTCCTGTTCGTGTTTCCTGTTATTTCAGGTTTTCCTATAACACCACTTATTTGCCCCCCCCCTGTTAAAACATGACTTAACTGTGGTTTATCACACCTGAGTTAAATTTCTCTAGTCACACCCAGGCCTGATTATTGCCACACCTGTTCGCAATCAAGAACTCACTTAAATAGGACCTGCCTGACAAAGTGAAGTCGACCAAAAGATCCTCAAAAGCTAGACATCATGCCGAGAGCCAAAGAAATTCAAAAACCAAATGAGAAAGAAAGTAATTGAGATCCATCAGTCTGGAAAAGGTTATAAAGCCATTTCTAAAGCTTTGGGACTGCCGCGAACCACAGTGAGAGCCATTATCTACAAATGGCGAAAACGTGGAACAGTGGAGAACCTTCCCAGGAGTGGTTGGCCGACCAAAATTACCCCAAGAGCGCAGGAAAAACTCATCCAGGAGGTCACAAAAGACCCCACAACAACATCCAAAGAACTGCAGGCCTCACCTGCCTCAGTTAAGGTGAGTGTTCATGACTCCACCATAAGAAAGAGACTGGGCAAAAATGGTTTGCATGGCAGAGTTCCAAGATGAAAACCGCTGCTGAGCAAAAGGAACATAAAGGCTCGTCTCAGTTTTGCCAGAAAACATCTTGATCCCCAAGACTTTTGGGAAAATACTCTGTGGACTGACGAGACAAAAATTTTACTTTTTGGTAGGTCTGTGTCCCATTACGTTTGGGGTCAAAGTAACACCGCATTTCAGAAAAAGAACATCATACCAACAGTAAAATATGGTGGTGGTAGTGTGATGGTCTGGGGCTGTTTTGCTGCTTCAGGACCTGGAAGACTTGCTGTGATAAATGGAACCATGAATTCTGCTGTCTACCAAAAAATCCTGAAGGAGAATGTCCGGCCATCTGTTTGTGACCTCAAACTGAAGCGAACTTGGGTTCTGCAGCAGGACAATGATCCAAAACACACCAGCAAGTCCACCTCTGAATGGCTGAAGAAAAACAAAATGAAGACTTTGGAGTGGCCTAGTCAAAGTCCTGACCTCAATCCGATTGAGATGCTGTGGCATGACCTTAAAAAGGTGCTTCATGCTCGAAAACCCTCCAATGTGGCTGAATTACAACAATTCTGCAAAGATGAGTGGGCCAAAATTCCTCCACAGCGCTGTAACAGACTCATTGCAAGTTATGGAAAACGCTTGATTGCAGTTGTTGCTGCTAAGGGTGGACCAACCAGTTATTAGGCTTAGGGGGCAAACACTTTTTCACACAGGGCCATGTAGTTTTGGATTTTGTTTTCCCTTAATAATAAAAACCTTCATTTAAAAACTGCATGATGTGTTTACTTGTGTTATCTTTGACTAATATTTAAATGTGTTTGATTATCTGAAACGTTAAAGTGTGACAAACATGCAAAAAAATAAGAAATCAGGAAGGGGGCCAACACTTTTTCACACCACTGTACATTATAGGCTTGCTCATTAGGGATAAATAGAAATAAATTTAAATATAAGTCTAATATTAATCTTGAACTTTTGTCTTGTGCTATTTTCTTAGAGGAAAATAATCAACACCTGGGTGGTGTGATGTGTTGTTCCTGTTTGTGTGTTTTTTGTTCTATAACACCATGTTTTGTTCTTAAAAATACTTAATACTTTATAGCAGCTACACTTCAATTATATAAACGTCCCTTCACCAGCCTCTTTTTTCGTCTCTTCATAATTAAAAAGCCAAAGAAAAAAACAAAAATCCTGTGTCTGGGTGAACAGAATGTCCTATGTCCGGATGACTCACCGAAGCACTGAAACTGGAGACTCCTTCTGTAAATGGGAGGGTTGAAAAAAAATGGGAGGGTTGCGCCAGGAAGGGCATCCGGTGTTGTGCGGACCAGTTGGTCTGCTGTGGCGACCCCGAACAGGGAGCAGCCGAAAGCAACTTCTATTAGCCTTAGGTTATATAGCTCATCTGCCTTGTGTGTCCCTGTGAATGAACCGTTGCTATAGCAACGACGATGTAATGATGATGAACTTGTGATTTGAATAACAGATGGAATGACTGTCAGAGCTGCTTTATGGAAAATTAATAACCATTTATGACCAATCGAAATTGAGAATTCCACAATGCTGTGTTATGAGTATGCAGTAATAATTAAAACAAATAAATAATAATAATTCTGTGATTTGTTTCTGTGAGGAAAAATAAATGAATGTTTCATTACAGAATCAGGCTCAGTAGAACTTTGTTCATCATCTTAGAACCGTTATCTATCCAAAGAGCCCTTGAGGATTCTGTATTTTTCAAGACAAACCCTGCCTGAAACAATTCCCAGCAACTTCCTAACAACAAAACACGACTCAAAGAAAAGTGCTCTGTTAAATAAATATAAATCATAACACTTTAACCACACACTGTAACAGTCTCTCTCTCTAGAGCATCAATCCCACTAAAACAACCCTTTCTTTGGTCTTTTCTTGTTGTACAGAGATCAAAACACAGTGTGGAGGTGAGTGAAGTCTGGCTTCTGAGCCCTCATCTGTACACACTGAGGTCTTTTAACCACAAGACTTTTGATTTGATGAAGACTCACACAGTGTGCAACCGAACACATTTTATAACAAGGGCAATTTTAATTACACCTCCACAGACACAAGGGCGAAAAACAAAAAAAGCACAATACCACATGAAAAAGGAGGTTTTCTCCTAAATGTCCTGTTGCTAACATCAGGATGGTATCAAGGTGTCAAGGTTTAGAGAAAAAAATGGGATTAATTGATTGAATGCAGTGAAAGCAGTTTAGGTCACTGTGTGGAAATAAATCAGGAATAAAACATTTGAGGATGTGACATTGTAGAGATAATAATCACCAACACATGGGTGGGGTTTGGGGTGCGATCTTTTATAACAGCATGTCATAATTTGCCAGCATTATGAATTTCTTTACTTGTTAAAAAAATGTAATTTTTATCCATTTTGAGTTGTGAAATAACAAAAGTTATTGCTTATTCTACAAACTATCAATCCCTCACTTCACATCTCCCTCTCTCTCTCTCTCTCTCTCTCTCTCTCTCTCTCTCTCTCTCTCTCTCTCTCTAAGTATTAAGATAAAATAAAGTAACAGCTTGACCTCATTGTCCTACTGTAAAATATCAATCAGCACCTTCTGACCAATCAGAATCAAGATATTTAGTTGTCACATACACAGTTATACACTATATACAACTTGCACTGAAATGCCACTCTTCCTTATACTTTACATATAAATCAACTAAATTTAAGAACCAAGTCAAAAAAAAAAAAAAACGTATAGAAATTATAAGAAAGAATTACAATGTTAGAATATTTCCAATTTATCTCCAATTCATCTCGAATGAAATAAGAACATATAAAGCCTAGGTGTGCGAATATCCAATATTTACATCAATATTCATATAAATACACTTTATATGCTACACTATATTTTTATAGTATATATACTTTAAAAAAAAAAATGATACCAAGGACAATGCTTATATTAATTAGCATAATTATCTCATATCTCATATGACTGCCCAAATGTTGGGTTTTGCTATTGTAATTTTTGTGATTTCATCTAGGAAAAAATACCTGAATCATAAAGACAACCGGATTCAACAATATTGAAGTTTGCAATCAGTAGCTAGTAGCAATTGTTACTTTTAGTTGTAATAATAATTTATTTACACTCTTGGTGATAAGGCACAAATACAAATAAATATAAATTGTTATGTATTGCTTATACTTCTGTAAAGCTGTTTTAAGACAATGTCCAGTGTTAAAAGCGCTATAGAAATAAAATTGAACTCAATTAAAAAGTAACAGTAGAAGTGCTAGCATAACTAACAAACGTCAGTTAATGCTATCATTAATGCTAACAGTGACTCAGTTGTACGGACATCTAGGGGAAGTTCATTCCACCACCTCGGTGCCAGAACAGAGAAGAGTCTAGATGTATACCTAGCTTGTACCTTGAGAGATTGTGGGACCAGTGAAGCAGTGCTAGTAGATCGAGGGAGTGGTGCAGTGTGAGAAGTAATAAGAGCTTTGTGGTAAGAGTAGAAATAGTAGATCACTGTACTACATTTCTGGCTTTTGGCAGATGCCCCTTATCCAGAGCAACTTACATTTATAATATAAGAGCTTTGAGGTAAACACCTAGATGACGAAAAGAAATGTGAAGTTAAGTAAATGTAGTAGGCTGCTTATAAATGACATTCTTATTGGCACAAAGGAAAACCAAGTAGTGCTAGTGTTTTAAAACCAGATGTTCAACTATAAGGTTTTGCTATGAGACAGAGCATTTCCTTGTGAACTCCATCACAGCACCAGTTTTTGTGCATCAACCACACAACCTATTTCATACCATCTTAAAGCCATTAAGCCTTGTGATATTTACCCACTGAAAAAAAAAAAAGATTAATGCATCCACACAGAAAAGGACCACAACGTCATGGAATCCACACAAAAGCAAACAGGACGATGGGGATGATAGGGTAGGGTTTTCGCCTGCTCAATGATAACGCCCCTGTTCTCGCTGCCATTTACTCAGTTGCATGGGCGAGAGCTGAGAAAGAGCACGCCTCTGGGCTGATGTGCAGCCTGACAATGTAAGACATGAAGTGTGTGTGAAGACAGCTTCGTGGACGGACTTAGATTTTCTATTTCTTACCTCATTGAAATTTACATACTGGGGGCACAATTCTATTTGGGCTGGTGGCTTTATCAGAGCTGTGAGGAAATGTGACAGAGATAGTCTTATGAGACAGAAAGAGAGAGATCTTGCCTTTGGGGAAACTGAGAAGAAGAAGAAGAAGAAGAAGAAGAAGAAGAAGAAGAAGAAGAGACATCTGTACTGGAAGCATAAACTATTAAATAGACTTTTTAAAAACATTTTAATGCTGTAGAACTTTAATGCAAGACAATTTAGTTCTTTTTATCACTTACAGCAAAAAAATATAAACAGTTGGAATATTGGTTATAATGCATGGAAAGATTACACACTAACAGAAAGGCTCAAGATTTTCAGGCAATTTGCTGCATTTGACTTAAAGCTGAAATTCATAATTTCCCATTTTCAACTAGGAAGAACTAAAGAAAACACCAAATTTGGCAAGTAGCTGTGGTGACTCAAGTGGTTAAGGCTCTGTGTTGTTGATCAGAAGATTGACCTGCCACTGTTGGGCCCCTGAGCAAGGCCCTTAACCCTCATGGCTGGGATATGTGAAGAAAGAAGAAGCAATTTCACTGTGCTGTAATGTATATGTGACAAAATAAAAGCTTCTTCTTCATGTAGACAAACTAAACAAGGACTAACATGGACCAGGTAAACACAGTGGGACAACAAAGCAATAAATGGAGTGGAGAGAGGACTAGAACAAAAACAGAACTCTAGCACATGGTGTTTGTTTTTTAAAAATAATAGTAGGTTTATATACACTATATTGCCAAAAGTTCTGGGACGTCTGCCTTTACATGAACATGAATTTTAAATGACATCTCATTCTTAATCCATAGAGTTTAATATGGAGTTGGCCGGCTCTTTGCTGCTAAAACATCTTCTACTCTTCTGGGAAGGCTTTCCACAAAGGTTTAGGAGTGTGTTTATGGGAATTTTTGACCATTTCTCTAGAAGCACATTTGTGAGGTCAGGCACTGATGTCGGATGAGAAGGCCTGGCTCTCAGTCTCCGCTCTAATTCATCCCAAAGGTGTTCTATTGGGTTGAGGTCAGGACTCTGTGCAGGCCAGTCAAGTTCCTCCACACCAAACTCACTCATCCATGTCTTTATGGACCTTGCTTTGTGCACTGGTGTGCAGTCATGTTGGAACAGGAAGGGGTCATCCCCAAACTCTTCCCACAAAGTTGGGAGCATGAAATTGTCCAGAATGTCTTGGTATTCTGAAGATTTTATACACCTGTGGCCATGGAAGTGATTGGATCACCTGAATTCAATGATTTGGAGGAGTGTCCCAAAACATTTGGCAATATAGTGTATGAAATTACACCCAAAATGGGTCACAAAATAAAACTCATTGTATCCATCTACAGATGATGACATCTATCTATTTTTTTTAACTAATTGTATTGCATTACATCCTAAAACATAGCAGCTATGGGACTTACTGGGAACTGTTCAGCTGCTTGGAGCAAAAAAACAGGATAAACTCATGTATTCCTGTAGATTAATCTATGAAAAATGGACGGCACTTGCTGTGCTCAGGTTTCAAGGATATTTCGTGCATCTGCTTGAGCTGTTTTGATTTTGTCCTAGCATGTGGGTTCAAAACATTTACACCAGCGCATCAGTAGTGCGAGTTTACACTTTCATAATGTACTGAAGTTGACTCAAGGCCTCCATCAAGGGCAGACATGAGGAAAAAAAATGATAAATGGAAATATATATACAGCTGGGAAAAATAAGGTGAAGCACCGGTGGATGCCAATCACATCTCAGCAGGACAACTAATATTTATCCTCAGGGTATGATACTGCACGCTGCTGAATGTTTATTCTGGAACATTCAAATGTTCATGATGGGTTTTGAGAGAAGAATCAGGTCCACAAAGACGCCTTTTACTTCTCCGGTTCGTTGACTGCAGTCAAACGGTTTCAATCTCTTCAGTCAGAGTCATAAACCCACGCCATAGGATGGCTTCTTATACAGACAGGAGGATCAATTCAATTTTCCATCTCCTGACCTCTGACCTCTAAAGAATCTCTTTTTTTCCCCCCATCATAAGAGTCTGAGTGATGAGATCCGTGAAGCCTATCAGGCTTCTTTTTTTTTCTTTTTATCAACGTGTCCCACTCCAGCCCACAGCACACACACTCCTTCAGGATTTTCTCTATTACTTTAGACAGATGTACCTTTAGTAGGGAGTCATCGCTGATGTCATTTACTACGCTGAGGGTGTAAGGAACGCTCAGTAACAGCATCAGAGTGATTAGACGTCTGCTTGCGGTGGTGGGGTCGAGGCAGACGGATCTAAGAGCACAGCAGTTTATTAATGATTCAAACGGCGAGGCAAACGCTGGGCAAGGATGCAGAGGTCGATCGTCAGGCAAACAGTGCAATCAATAGAAGACAAGAAGCGGAGAAAAAAACTATTTGAATAGCATACCAGAAGAGCGGAGTCTCGCTGTGAGTCATCGGGAGAGAGGTCAAGCACAAGTGACGGATAAATCTAATATCTATCAACAGCTTGAGCATAAAACTATTGGGGTTGAGTGATTAATTATATCGTTAGGGTTCAATAAGGGTATAATAAGAATGATGTGAGGAAAAATATCAAACACACACACATAACACACAAAGACACCCAGACACACACATATACAAACAGATGAAGATGCATAGACACACACACACACACACACACACACACAGACTCATGAGAACATGTAGACACACAAACGAAGACACTGAGACACATACACAGACTCATGAAGACATGTAGACACACACACAAAGACACACATACAGACTAATGAGAACACGTAGACAGACAGACAGGGACATGTAGACACAAATATACAAATACACGAAGACGCATAGACACACTTATGAAGACATGTAGACACACACACAGACACACACACACACGCAGACACATACAGACATGAAGACACACACACAGACACACCAAAAAGGTTGCTGCGTATTTAATGGTACAGTAATGAATTAGTGCACTAACATACACGTGTGGTTTGAATGACAGTCGCCATGACTATCAGAACGGCTATTAAAGAAAATTAACACCATCTGAACAATATGACCTCTGAAAATCTCACCCATTGCATGCAGCCTGATCTAGCGTCACTGTTCTGTTCCTCTGTAATTAATTTGATCATAAGGATTAGCATGACAGAGCTGATGGAACAGGACACTTTAAAGCAGCAGCTGAAGAACAGCACGTTTGTCCCGTTGTCTCCAAATCATTTCTCATTAAGTGTAATTTGTGTTCAGGAAAGGGTTTCGGATCAGCCACGCGCTACTCTGCACTCGCAGTTCCACCTCGGCTTACTAATAATACACCGCTATGAATTATTCAAGCAGTAGGGAGGTGCACTTTGCTTTGCTGACATCAATAACAAAAGCAATTAAAGTTGAAAACCCAGAAGAAGATGCAGGGATGCAATACTGTAAACCTGATCAAGATTTTTCCTTCTCAACTGAATTCCCTTTTCTCTTTCTGTCTCTCTTCCTCTCCTCGTTCCTCGAGTTTCAGGGACGTCGGCTTGCCCTCGAAATGTTCTGCACGGCCTGCCGCCCCTTTTTCTTGTTATCTGATTAGCTGGAGTGCTAGAGAGACCTGCACTCATTCCGCTGCTGTCTCCCTTCCTTCATAGCTGCATGCATGCCCTGAATTTTAACATTCTTCTTGCTGCAACCTGACTTGGATTGTTCTCAAACTGCAGCTACAGCATTTTTCTTTTCTTAAAAGTTTGAGCAAAGTGTATTGAAACTTAAGGGGAAAACTGAACAAGCGAAAAAACAATTAGCTAGCAATTCAGTGCAGTAAAGCAACCCAGATGCTAACATGGCTAATGATGAAAATCTGCTGGGCTCCAGCTAGCATTAGCTTATCATTTGCATTTGTGTTAACTGATTTAGCCTTAATGGAATAAATAGATTAGTGAAAAACAATCGACTATATTTAATTTTTGTTTGTGTAGTCAATTAACCGGGAACTATTTGGTGTTCAATGTGACATTTAATGTGACAGCACTTAATGTCACAAGCCCCGTTTACTGCCGCCGACAAATATGGCCGCCACAGACTCCAACTCACAGCAACCACCAGCTCTCCCACAGTCCCAATTGTCTGACATTTAATTTAGTACACCTGTTTCTTGTTATGTCAGTTTGGTTTTCATCCTTTTTAGGATACCATTATGGATCATTTTGGATTATCTGCTGTGCCTGTTCTGATATTTATGACTATTCCTATTTTTGTGACTGTGTTCGATTTTTTGCATAAATAATCTGATGCCTCGCTCTTTCACACAACCTCCCAGTCTGCTATGTGACATTTGACACTAATTTTCACACTCTGTGATTAGCGGAATTAATGGAATTTTTACATATGCTTAATTTTAGCATGTTAGTATACTAGCTAGACTTTTTATAGCCAGAATTTGGATTTAAAGTGGAAACACCTTATCAGCTTTCCAGAAAAGTCTCTGCAATTTGATTTCCACTATCTCTAAGCTACGTGACCTTTTAATAATTTTCACAATATTTTTTAACCAAATGTCTTTCACTTTTAACATCATTGGCTTTTTCACTGCAGTCTTTCTTCTTTTATTTCTTCAATTCTCAGCTAGAAAATATTTCTGTTCATCTTCCTCAGATCTCTCAGTGTGATTTGTAGGATGTAGAAGTTTAAAGAGTACCCTGTCCATCCCTCACACCCTCTCAGTGGGGGGTTTGTACATCCTTTAAGCAATTAGTGCCAAAAAATGGTCCCCTAGTGACCCATAACAACTCCTCTCAGCATGATCGACATGCCACCATATTGAGCAGCAGTTTGAGTTTGGCACATTATTAGACTAGAAAACGATAAAGAGTGAAATGAGAAAGCCCTCAGAGTAATTCCAATCTTGTTCTCCCTTCCTTTGGGGTAAAGTAGTATGCCCTACACAAGAGTTGGCCAAATAATGGAGCTCTAACATTCTAATAAGATTAAACACATGACCATTTCATCTCTGAATATATGACTAATGAGCTTAAAGTTTAATCATGCTAAACATCCTTATCCTGGGTCCATATCTGTGTTCCGAGTATCTGATTCTATAGCAGATCTTGAGCTCAACTTAATCCAGCACATTACACCCACCAACCATCAGATCCTGATTTCTTCTTCACATAATCCTAAGAATCTGATTTCTTGCCATTACCTTGGTTTTCTGAACCCACATTGTGTCCTAAAAAGAAGTAGTGGGTCAGTTGTTAAGAAGGTCATGAGCTTAAATCCAGTACATTCAAGCTTTCAAGATTTCTAGGCAATTTGCTGCATTCAACTAATAGCTGAAACTTGTCCAGTTTTCGACTAGGAAGAAAACAACCCCTCAACAGAGATTGGTTAAGACTTGGAAGATTGGGATTCAAGCCCCAGCACTGCCAAGCTATCACTATTGGGCCACTGAGCAAGGCCCTTAACACTCTCTGCTCCTGGGGAATGGTATGATGGCTGATGAAAATCATCCTGATCACCTGGTCCTGGTTCTATATCTGTGTTCCAAGTGTCCGGTTTCTCAGCTTGATAATGATACACTTGGTGACAAAAGGTCAAACACTAACACAATACACAACTAATTGAGTAGACATGATTTTGATTTTGTCATCAATAATATAAACCCAAGATTTGGACTCACAACCTTTCAAACTACAGGATAATGTCAATCACTGAGGGGCTGTATGTAAAGATTTTTACAAAAGACAGAATCTGCATTGTATTTATCTTGTTGAGGCAACATGAGGCTAAAATATTGAGCTGTTCGGAATCCAAAAAAAAAATTGATGAAGAGATACACCTAGTTGTTGACCTAATTGAGATACTACTAACTTCTTTTGTTCACTCATAGCCATGCTAGTAGTAGTCTGTAGTGTCAGGTGCCTTTAAAAAGAAGCTTGTAAACTTTTAAAAGTAAAAAATATACAGGTCTTAAGCAAACTTTTAAATGCAGACACACTGACCAAACCACAATGCAATCTTTGGACAAATTGTTTGTTGATCATATTTGTTAGTGGGATATGAAAACCCCAGTTGCAGCTGCTTTGTTGAAAACCCTGCTTTTGTACAACAACTTTACTGTAAGCCAAATACTGTTAGATCTTTGAACTCCCCTGAGCCATTTTTTAGTCTGCATGCTGTCACCTCCTGACTTTCTCCTTGTTAAGGCTTTTCCAAAGATTTTGCTGATGTTGCTTTACACTCTAAAACACGTCCTGCCTGCAAAGCGCCTCATTTTATTCATTCCTCTTTTTTTGTGCTTATGCCAGTACTGCAATGTTTAGACCAATTTTACCAGTATTGTGTTCCACAGCCAAACAAAATAACACTGGTTCTGATCGTCATTGCTTTTGGTTCATAGTGAGATCAATATCTGTCTTGTGCGCTGACCTGCAGGATAAATCCTGTAACTTACATAAGCATGAAATCTTTCAGTTTCATCACCACACTGTAGGAGTCCCTCAGGGGTCACTTCTTGGTCTGATCTTGTTCTACTTGTATACTAAAACACTGAGTTCGGTGATCAGTTTGCAGAGTTTATTTTACAAGTGCCATGTTAAAGACACACAAAACTTTCCACATCTTGGTCATCTACTGGGCTGCCTTTTTGGATACCCTGATACCTGTAGCAGACTTGATCTACCTACCTGGTAAGACCTTCCATTCTATAGAACATGTTGAGCTCAACTTATTCCATCACATTCCACCCACCAACAATAAGATCCTGATTTCTTCTTCACAAGATCTTAAGAATCTGATTTCTTGCCATTACCTTGGTTTTCTAAACCCACTTTGTGTCTACAAAGAAGTAGTGGGTCAGTTATTAAGAAGGTCATCAGCTCAAGTCCGGTACGTCCAAGCTACCAAGATTTCTAGGCAATTTGCTGCATTCAACAAAAAGCTGAAACTCCTAATGTCCAATTTTTGACTAGGAAGAACTAAAGAAAACACCACCTCAACACCAAGTTTGGCAAGTGGCAGAGGTGGCTAGAGTGGGTAAGGCTCTGGGTTGTTGATTGGAAGATTGGGGTTGAAGCCCCAGCACTGCCAATCTACCACCACCTGAGCAAGGCCCTTAACCCTCTCTGCTCAATGGGTGCTGTATCATGGCTAACCCAGTGCTCTGACCACAACTTCCAAAGTTGGGATATGTGAAGAAAGAATTTCACTGTGCTGTAATATATGAAGTTGCTTTTGGCTGCTCCCTGTTCGGGGTCGCCACAGCGGACCAACTGGTCCGCACAACAACTTGGCAAATGTTTTACACCGGATGCCCTTCCTGACGCAACTCTCCCGTTTTTCCAGGCTTGGGACCAGCCCTGCATCCAGTGGCTGGGAATTGAACCCGGGCCTTCCACATGATAGGCGAGAAACCTACCACTGAGCCACCAATGCCCCTACTGTGCTGTAATGTATATGTGACAATAATAAAGGCTTCTTCTTTTAAGTGACTTTAAATCAAACTGCCAATGCGTGTCCCTTGAGCATGGTTCTTTCAACTTCTCAGGTGAATAAATAAATGTTTTAGATTGATCAAAATACCGGCATATTCATTTGTTAAATGTATAACAGTGAATATTCAGCTCAGTCTTATGAGAAGGTAAATATACATTTACATTTCTGGCATTTGGCAGATGCTCTTATCCAGAGCAACATACAAAAGTGCTTTGAAGTCCCTATCAATGAATACATTAACACTGGTTCACTAGGTCACAGACTTAGAATACCATCAGATCAAAACTGTGTTGGGAGGTTTTTTTTTTTTTTTAAAAAACATACAAAACATACAACAAACAGGGAAAATAAGCTAGTTTAAGTGTTTCAGGAAGAGGTAGGTCTTCATCTGTAGTATGATGGCTAGTGATTCAACAGTACTGACATCTAGGGGAAGTTCATTCCACTACCTCAGTGCCAGAACAGAAAAGAGTCTTGATATATACCTATTCTGTACCCTGAGAGATCGTAGGACCAGTGGAGAAGTGCTAGAAGATCTGAGGGAGTAAGGTGCAGTGCAAGGAGTAATAAGAGCTTTGAGGTAAGAGTAGAGATAGTAGTACTAGTCACTGTACTACATTTCTGCCATTTGGCAGATGCCCTTATCCAGAGCAACTTACATTTTTCTCATTTTATACAACTGAGCAATTGAGGGTTAATGGCCTAACTCAAGTGCCCAGCAGTGGCAGTTTGATGGTCCTGGGATTTGAACGCTACCACTTCCCAAAGTAGACCAAAAAACAAATTTCTTCCTCGTAACTCAAACACAGGTTGAGAATTACGTGATTCCGAAATCTGACTTCCCACTTCCAAGTTACATCAAATGCAGTATTACTTCCAGATACAAGTCCCTTCAGAGGTGAGAAGGGACCACCATCTGGCACAACACCAAACATGGCTGATGGATACAGTGATTTGAAACAGAAATTAATTCTATTGTTAGCCACCTTAGCAATATTTCCTGAAGTATTCCCTCATGTGTGTTTGTTTTTCACAGCTATAAAAACTTTGTACATCATGTGTGGGCGAGTAACAACACGGTGCCTTCTTCAGATCCCTCAGCATAAAAGAATGTGATGTGTAGGAGAAGACTAAAAGGTGCCATGTTCATCCCTCAGGCCTTCTCAATAAGGTGCTTACACTGCCTTTATCCAATTAGCACCAAAGCAATTCCCCTCTACGACACCCAACAACTCCTTTTAAACATGATCCAAACAATGCCATGTTGAGAAGCGGGGCTTTGAAGGTTGTATTTTACATTACATGCCTAGAGGGAGAGAGAGAGAGAGAGAGAGAGAACCTTGAAGGTGGGTTCTATCTTCACCCATCTTTAACTCTGAGGTTAAAATGGTACGACCCACATGGAAGAATTCCTGTGGGATTTTTTCCTCACTGATTATAATCATCACAGCTCCATCTCGGAACATACGGCTGCGTTAATGACTAATGAAGTCTTTAGCATCAAAGGCACTTCAACACAAAAAAGAATAAACTACGGCTTAATCATGCTAATCGGCTTGATCGTCCTGCCCTGCGTTAAACTGCTTTTTGCTAATAGCTAATCCAGTTGATTTAAGCTCTATTCATACAGAAATAAAAAGAGACAGGAGATAATTCGGTCGTTTTAGCGCTGTAGAAATGGAGAGTAAGCCACAACCTGTCATGTAGCAGGTCTCTGTGAATGAGTTGTTATTATAGAAACAATGATACCATATATTAATAGAAAGCTGTCATTTGAATTAAGGACAGATTTAGAGAATCTAACAGTGCTGTGATATACAGGAAGTAAGTGTCAATAATCAATATACAGTGGTACCTTGGCATATGATTTTAATTCGTTCTGGAGGCAAGGTTTTTAAGGTGAAAATTTGTATTGCAAAATGAATTTTCCCATTAGAAATAATGTAAATGCAGATAATCCGTTCCAGCCACCCAAAAATATTACCAATATTACCAATACGAAGCATATGTAAACTGTATGGCTGCTTACAAAAAACTGACCCAATCCAAGCATTCCATGTTAAGGGTCCTCACAGGAAGTCGTGCCACCAAGCTTGGGCTAAAAATAGAACAGACCACCCACGCCACCAATCTGTCAACTAAAAAAACTCGCCAAAAATGACATAGCTTTTGAATGCATGCCTAAGGCAACATTGGTATTGTGGGTTGAGTCTTTCAAAACAGCTTTTGTTAACTGAAAAAAAATTCGTGAAGTTCGTAAACTCGCTTCAGTTGGCTTTCCACTGGAGCAAACAAGTTTTGAGCGGCTCCTGAACATACGCGGGAACATTCAGTTCGGTTCTTTCATATGCCGATACAAATTTCTTGCAAAATTTCAATTCTTGAGGGTGAAAATTCGTAAGGGAGGGCATTCGTATACCGAGGTTCCACTGTACTGACAAAAACTAACTCAGTGAATTCTCCTTTAAATGAGATTCTCCATTTCCTTGTAACTGGAGCTATGAGGCTAGACTTATTTTTCAGCCAAAGTCATTTTCATCTGGACTGACCTTCTCAGACTGTTCCCACCACAACCCCCTACCAGGAAAATGAAGGACTTTTTGAATTTATTCATTTGACAAATGCTTTTATCCAAAGTGACTAACCAGTAAAGCAGAATCCAATCTAAGCATTGAGCTGTTAAATAGCTGACAGTAATACCAACACTCTAGAAATAAATTCCCAACATGAGACTAGAAAAAAAAAGCGTAGGTGATTATAGAAAGAACAGAGAGCTACAGAACCATAACTATACATGAGGCTTGGAGGATGTGTTAGGACTCAGGAATGGCAGAGACACTAGTCACAAAGCAGTCAATCAACCACCTTCAAAGAAGGTCTTAGATTTTTTTTTAGCATTGACAAAACTTTGTGGTGTGCCGTATGGACTGATTTTTAACATGAACCTTGGCTAAGTAATTCAGCTGATTTCAAAAGGGAGGCAATTAAAAATCTTTGCTTTAAAAAGCTTTGTTTCATTATATACAATTACAATGCTTTGATATTTGTACGTAATCTATCCAAGGCTTTTCAGTCAAGACAAGTGTTGAAACAAAACAACAGAATGTCCATATGCAGAGTGATACATCATTTTTACCGATTCACCCAGAATAACATGCCATATTGCCTAATTAATGACATGAAACCAGATTCGTTTGCTTTGTTTTTAAAATCAAAGAGACATCATTAGTGAATGTAAGTTCAGTGCTAGTAGCACAGACGTTTTTATCCGTTTTCAGAACTACAGAGTTTAGGGGAATTGACTTTCAAACGGTGTAAGAAGCTCCGAATCATCAAGTAAGGTTTTGAAAGTAATCTATAAAGCTGATTTCATTCCAACTTCGTAGAACTACAAGTCAGCAAAAAGAGTATGCTTTTACACAGCATTTCTTTGTGTACTGATGATTGCATTTATTTCAGGTAGTTCGGTTGCTTGAGCTAAAGTGAAGTCAGATCTAAGATTTTTTTTTTTTTACTCACTTTGGAAATGCATCCATCCATTCATCCAACCATGTTCTACAGCACTTATCCTACAGAGTCACAGGGAGCCTGGAGCCAATCCAAGGGGACTTTGGGGACAAGACGGGGGACACCCTAGACAGGTTACCAACCCATCACAGGCTCACACACTCACACATTCATTCACACACTGTAGACAATTTAGAGATCCCAATCAACCCACAACTCATGTCTTTGGACTGGGGGAGGAAACCAGAGTACCAAGAGGAAACCCATAAAGCACAAGGCAGAGGCAGGAATCAAACCCACCAACCCTGGAGCTCTGAGTCCAACATTATGTTTTGGTTCCCATCCACAGGCTCTAAATTTATTTCCAGCTTTAATGCTTCTTTAGTCTAGAATGTTCATAACAGAAATAAAGAAATCCGTGCAATAAGTAAAAAATAATTACAACATCAATCATTTGTGTAGAATATTACAGACTTTAAAAGGACATACTAATGAAAAAGCACTCGTGTGGATGACCTGTAAGCTGCAATAAATTATTAATTAACTGAAAGCACCTAGCATGGAAGATCATGTCAGTCAACAGAGCCCTTTGTGACTGGCCTTGTTTGAAAGGAGGACGTCATTTTACAAAAGAATTGGGGTGAAATGAAAATTTAGGTAAATGTGATTTATTACTTTCTGTTTATATAACAAGACCCATGATATATTTTAAAATGTGCCAGAATAAATGCTCCCATGGTGTTGCCTTATGAGGTGCTAGGAGATTGATTCAATCTGTCTGAACCTCAGGAGGAAGCTCTTGAGAAGCTCTAGGCAAATGAGATCCTTCATTAAACAGGATTTAGCGTCCAGGCATCTGCCTCAATCAAGCATCTTAACCAAATCTCCAACAGATCATTAGTAAAGCAATACTGTTGCGCACTGTTAATCAATAGTGAGGCAAAAAAACCAAAAAAAACCCCAATTTATTTACACAGAAAAACCGGACTGGAGCTCAGACCTCGGTATCAGCGGGGGGTCTGTGTATCAAATGAAAGTGAAAATACTCCAGCATTAATGGCGCACTGGGGAGGATTAAAAAAAACAAACAAACAAAAAAAAACATATTTTAAAAACACTGCAGGAGACTGTAATAAAGCTGCAATTCATTTCATGTGTTCCAGTAATTAAAGTGTATAGGATGGCATTTAAAAGAAAAAAGAAATATAAGAGTTGAAATAGTTTTAGCCCATATTTACATATAAACAAATTAAGTCGGCTTAATCTCAAAATACAATGTGAAACACAATTAAATTAAAGTAATACAACATTAAATCTCAGCATCAGCTGAAATAATGAGCCAAATGAAATCGAAGCGCATTACTGTGTCTATTGTTTATTTGGTCTGTTGGTTAAAGATTTAATAGTTGCATGCAAATTTACTGTCTTTATAACGATGATGGATCAGTTGAAGTGTAATGATTTTGATTCATTTATACAGCATTGTATAGCAGCTCGAATAATTGTGCTACAATTGATTTATCGATGATGGTTTCTATAGCAACAACTTGCTAACGGTGACTCGAAAGACGGACGAGCTATATAATCTAAATCTAATAATAAACGTTTGTTTTGTAATACAGAAAAACATACACCAATCAGGCATAACATTATGAGCACTGAGAGGTGAAGTGAATAACACTGATTATCTCCTCATCATGACACCTGTTAGTGGGTGGGATATATTAGGCAGCAAATGAACATTTTGTCCTCAAAGTTGATGTGTTAGAAGCAGGAAAAATGGGCAAGTGTAAGGATTTGAGCGAGTTTGACAAAGGGCCAAATTGTTATGGCTAGACCACTGGATCAGAGCATCTCCAAAACTGCAGCTCTTGTGGGGTGTTCCCGGTCTGCAGTGGTCAGTATCTATCAAAAGTGGTCCAGGGAAGGAACAGTGGTGAACCACTGACAGGGTCATGGGCAGCCAAGGCTCGTTGATGCACGTGGGGAGTGAAGGCTGGCCCGTGTGATCCGATCCAACAGATGAGCTACTGTTGCTCAAATTGCTGAAAAAGTTAATGTTGGTTCTGATAGAAAGGTGTCAGAATACACAGTGCATGATGGGTCAGGGATGTAGCAAGAGGAGGACCAACACAATATCAGGCAGGTGGTCATAAAGATGGCCTTATGCCTGGTCGGTGTATGTTTGATGATCATGTGAAGTTTTCTGTAAGTAGAAGTTTATGGAAGGAGTCTCCAGTTTCAGCGCTTAGAATGTTTCCCACCACACCAGGGAAAGTCTTCAGGAGAGAGAAAAATGTATCCTGTTTTTTTTATTCTCGATATTAAAACATCCCAAATGTGCTAAAAGTATACAAAATCAATAACTGGGATATGAAATTGAAATTTGGACATAAATCCAAAGACATACCAAGCTTCACTGAGGTATTACGCTCAGCACACGGCATACGCAACATTCTATCATTTTCATGAACTGCAGGCGTAAAGGTTTTCTGAATAAAAAATATAAATAAATAAATAAGATAAATGACCTGTCCATCAGAAAATTTGTAGGACACATATACACTTAGAGCTAATCAGAAACTGCATGCTAAGGTTAATGCATGTTAATGACTCTGGGGACTTTGCAAGTATAAAGTCTTGTAAGGATCTCACTTGTATTAAATGCTAATTTAATATTTTCCAGCATAGGAATAGCTGGAGTGAGTATTACTTAGCTAAACCTCTTTTCTAAGCAATAATGAGAGACGTTATAGTTTTCAGGTATGGGCAAATCTACATACTACTACTACTACTACTACTACTACTACTAATAATAATAATAATAATAATAATAATGCATTTTATTTAGATGCACCTTTCAAAACACCCAAGGTCACCATACAACAGTTAAGATATAAGTATAAAAAATATATTACAAGTACATACATAACAATACAGGCTCAATATATTGAGGGAAAAATCATTCATAAAACATCATAAAAGTGCCTGAGTAAAAAGATATGTTTTCAGATGTGATTTATAAGTCTGCAGGTTCTCTGAATTGCGGATATCAAATGGGAGAGAGTTAGCTAAAAGATCGAGCTCCCATGGTAGTTAAACATATGCGAGGTATCACAAGGGAGATTGAAGATGCTGACCTAAGTGTATGTGAAGGAATATATGACTGCAGAAGTTCAGTAAGATATGAAGGTGCAAGATTGTGAAGTGCCTTATAAGTAAGTAACAGAATTTTGAAGTCTACTCGCTGCATTATTAGTCAAACTCTTTTTCCAGAAGCTTAAAATATATTGATTTTTGTGTTTATTTTTTTTAAGCATTTGCTGATGCCAGGAGGTACTGGGACAGTTCCCTGCCAGACCACCAAAGGGAGTGCTGGCAGGTGTTTCACCATAGTGTATTCCTCACATGTGTTGTTCCACGCCCTTCCTATTGTTCCCCATTTACCCTAATGTTTTGTCCTATATATACCAGCCATTTTGAAAACACAACAGTGTCTGACTAAACGTTTTGTTCATCACATTGTATTTGTCCAATAGTCTGTGTACGTCTTGTTTTAGTTTGTGGGATACCAAGGAGATCTAAGTTTGATGCCTGCTTCGGGCGGTGTCTCCCTAACATTACAGTTGAACTGAACTATTCATTTGAAAAAGGCAGCTAATTAGCGAAATGATGCTTATTAGCTGCCTATTTGGGGGATGTGGTAGCTTAGTGGTTAAAGTGTTGGACTACTGATCAGAAGGTTGTGAGTTTGAAGCTTATCTACTACTGGTGGGCCCTTGAGCCCTTAACTCTCAATTTCTCACTTGTGTAAAATGAGATAAAATGTAAGTAGCTCTAGATAAGGGTGTCTGCCAAATGTAAATGTTTATTAGCTAATGCTTGTGGTTTGCTGCTGTGGTAGCATAACTTTAATTAGCTAGCAGACACTATACTTAGCTAGCTAGCTGGATTCTTAATGAAAAATCGGTCAGATTTCTAGACTAAAAACGTTTTGATTAGTAATAGCTAGAAGTTTTTCAGTAACTAGCTAGCTAGGTGAGAAAACGTCTGCTTATGCTAGGTAATGTTATGCTAAAACAGCACAAGCTTTAGTCATGTTGGTAATTAGCTGCCTTTCTGTGATAAACAATTCACATTGTGCTTTAATCACCACCACACACACACACACACACACACACACACACACACACACACCTTTAGGAGAAATATTTTGACCAGTAATCCTATTTAGCTAACATTCTGCCTTTCTAAACAGTTCACTGTTGAACAGCATGTGCTTACTGCTTAGCTTTTCGGAGAACTGTTATCGTTGGAAGGAGACTTGTCTTCATATTTCTGCTTAATTAAGAAAAAGAAAAAAAAAACCTCCAGGTTTTTACCCAAGCCTCTTCATTTAATTGGCTGTCTAACCAAAGCATAATCCATTCAACCCTGAGAAAAGGTTTGGACATGTAAAACTACCTTGGGTCATGAATAAGTTACATAATTATCATTAGTCATCAGGAACACATGCAGAAATGTTTAATTAATCAGGAAGGTATCAGTGGGACTCAAATCACCCTGAAGGAAAGGAAGGACTAAAGAGCAAATCTCTTATCTTCCCTCAATGGTTTCATTGCTGAACCGACAAAACTGCTACATACCTGCCTGCATTTCTGTGACATGTGGAAAAACACTTTTAAAGCAATAAAAAACTCTCTGAATTAAACAACATGACTCTATTGTTCATTCAGGCTATAAATAAGTATAGCCAGGTGTCATATCAACCCCCGCTTTTCCTTAGAGAATTACAGAATTAATTGCTTGTTCATTTTAATATTTGCAGCCAGACATGTTAATTGCTTTTTTCTCTGAAAGGACTAGGTGACTTTACACAAGGGTTTTTTTTTTTTTGTTGTAAATTATTATTATTTTTTTTACCTTAGATTCTTCCTCTTACCAACAATAAACAATGAAATCCTCTACAAGCTGCTTCTAAACCCACTTCCAAAAAGCTGATGAAATCAAAATATTGGAAAAAGAGTGTACACTTGTGGTGCAAATTATGTTTAAATTAATCAGCAAGCAGCAGATGGTCATAATCTGATTAAAAGCTCAGAGAGGCTGCGTTCTGCATGAGATTTGTTTGTGATAAAAAAAAAGCAGGAAAGACAAAATCAAGAATTGTGACGATGTTATGAAACGTAGGCATTTCTTTTGCCTTGCACTAACAAGAGATGGGCAAAAGTTTGTGGACATCTGACAGTCACACCGATATGTGGTTTTTCCTCACATTGTTGCCTCAAAGTTTGAAATACACAATTGTATAGAATGTCTTTGTGTGCTGTAGCATTACAGTTTCCTTTCACTGGAACTAATTAGTTGAAATCTGTTGTAGCATGACAGTGCCACTCTGCACAAAACGAAATCCATGAAGAAATGGTTTGTGTACAAGGTTGGAGTGGAAGATTGCTAGCTGCATCTCAGGCCTCCTTCTGCTTCATCATTAATATGCTTTTGTGTATTTTATTCTGTAATAATTAACTCTTTAAACAGCAGTTACATTCTGTGTTCTTGTGTTTTTGCACTATGGAAGATGAGTCTATGGTTGCCTAAAATCCTCAACAGATAAAATACAAAGTTAGTTTAATGCACAAATCAAAATAGCCCAAAAACTAGTTATACTAGACTGTTAAAACCAATGCACAAATAAATTCATGGAGCGTGAAACCCAGGTACTCTTCTTTGTTAAACTTTCTTAAAGAGTTTACAGAAAGACCAAAGCAGATCTGACATCAAATGGTATCCTAATTCTGGTGGAAAACCACTCTTAGAGCGTCATTAGAAGTTTAGGTATCCGTAGCGTCACAGCACATACCTTAACAAGAGCACATTTCAATTACGCACTAGGTATTATGGGGTTTTGCTATTGCTGTTAAATCTTTTAGATCATAGATTCTTAAAGCCGAATAAGAATTGGACATGCATTAAACAGATGGATTTCTTCATACTAGACTGGGAGCTAATAAACATGCCATGTTAGCCAGGAACTGTTTAAGGTCCATTTGGCCAAAAGTGAATAAAGTCTCCATGTTGCTGTTGACCACTAGATCATGAACCTGGAGGGCAAGTGTGGAAAAATATACTGTTGGATGGCAAAAAATGATTGAAAATACTGGAAATAATGAAGCATTTGGTTTGAGCATTTCCAACCATCCATCCATTTGTCCATTTGTCCAGCAGACTTTTCATCATCAATCCTTGCATGTGTTCATCATTCTGACAATCCATCCATTCTTCCTTCCATCTGTCCATCGATCCATCCATTAATCCTTCTATTCATCCAGCAATCCTTTCATCCATCAATCATTCTGTCTATTAATCCATTTGACCATCCATCCATCCCTCCATCTACCCATCCATTTCTCCATCCATCCATCCATCCATCCATCCATCCATCTTTTCATCCAACAGTCTTTTCATCAATCCTTCCATCTGTTCATCCATCTGACCAGCCATTCCTCCATCCTTCTGTACATCCATCCTTCCATCCTTATAATGCAAGAAATTCTGAATGTTATCTGCAGTCTAGAATATTCACACATCTTATTTTGCTGCCAGCTTGCTTTACAATTCAACTCAAATGTGCACTGGGCCACATTTTGCTGCACTAAATAAGATGTCCTTGCATTTTAGACTTTTATTATATTTATTATTCTTATGAAACGTATAATAAAAGTCTAAAATGCAAGGACTGTATAACCCTTCTGCCAATAACACTTAAAATCTGAAAGCCCAAATCAGCTTTTTAGAGTGGGGGGAAATCCAACACCATGAAATACAGTTAAACTCCAGGGCCACTGAACTAAACCAACTGTTGATGCTGTTTTTCCATGTACACAACACTGAGCTGGGTGAGGCATCAGCCTGAAAAAGGAGTGCTTAAAAAAACAAAAAAAAGAAAGCTTCATTTGTATCCACAGAGGGACAGCAGGTCTGTGGGTGCATGTTGGCATGGACCATAGGAGCCCAAATGGCCAAACACAGAGCTACAAGCTGATGGTATATTTGAGGCAGCTGGGAAATCCAAAAAACAATGAGAGAAAAAAATAGAAAATAAAGGTTCTTAGATCTTTCATTCCATGAACTGGGGCAGGAACCATTTTGATAACATCTTGGGGCTAGTTTAGATTTACCAGCTTGTGGTAATTCAGGGAATTGGAGAAGAGGTGTACATTAAGATTAGAACAAAAAGCTGTAGTAGCAGCCAGTTTTTGCATTCTATGGTCAGATATGAAGATTGCAATCAACAACATGGGTGTTTACACAAAATATATATGACTATAGATTGGTGGCAGAGCAATAGGACAATTGTTAATGCAGATGTTTTCAATTGGATGCTGTTTAGAGAAATATATGCAATATGTGCTGTGTAAAAGTCTGAGGTATTGGGTGTTTTGCAGCCGAGAAAAGTCCAGAAAAGTTATACACGCTGTCTTGCTTGCTTGAGTCCCTGAATGGCCAGTGAAGAGAAGCTCAACCTGGGAAAAGACAAGTTTGGTTAGCATTCTTTCAGGATTGTCTGGAAAAAAAAAAACACTCCCATGCACACCTTTAAACTGGAGTTTATTCATATCATGAAATGCTTGGTTTAGAGATATGAAAGCAGTCAGAAGCACCAACAAATAATGAAGATGAAGTACTCCGTCTTCCCATCCGATCTCAACAGATAGACGAAAAAAAAGAAATAAATTGAAGGCTTGAAATAGGGAGTTAGAAAAATGCGTCTGAGAAGATATAGTACCCAGCTTGCTTCATTACCGCCGGCTGTCTCTGCGTCCTTGAGAGCAGATAGATTTACTTCATTTTTTGTGGAAGAGGGAGGAAAGAGTGTGACATGCTTTTAACAGGTTTTGCTAGGGTATTGAGCTCATAAACCTCAGGAAGTGATATTTGGCTGTGTGTTTCCTGGCACCTCCAGGCCACGTGAGCAGATTGAGAGGTTTATGGGTGATAGAAAGTGGAGAACAGACATGCTGGCCTCCCGTCGGGAGCTAGATTAGACTGCATTCGTCAGGCTTAGTGAGAATGATTGGTCCCCTGCCACTCAACGAAATTTATTACACAGGTTTGAAGGGGACTCTATATTCTTCGAAAGGACAGCTGTCTCCGCTCTGAGATGCAGGACGGAAGAGTCTGTCAGCCAGAGTGATAGGCAGTGCATAAAAAGGTGTTGGGACACAGTCTGGCGTTATGCCTAAGTTACTTTTTATGCACATGATATACAGCTTCAGCTCAAAAAAGTGAACTGCATTAAAGTTTGTTTATGTCTGATAGCTGTTTGAGGAGACCGTCTCTTTATCATTTGTCTCTTTTCCCAATGCTTAGCAATGTCCCATTCCATTAGCTTAGGACTTTAAGATTTATTGCAATACTACTGAAACCTTTATTTTAATATTCCTAATATATCTCTTCACTTCAAGAATGTACAGAATAAAATATTGATTTGAGGAAGTGATGTAATAGGAAGACAACCAATGATGTGTTGCCACAATAAAAGTTTATTATTTTTAATCTCAGCATGTTTCCAAAGTGATTTATTCAGCTTAATGTTGTGCAATGTCTGCGAAACAACTTCCTGTCATCGCTTATATTATAACAGCAATAAATGCTCATTCCTTCATATTCTGCTGAAGTTAATAAGATGGAAAACATGCAGTTTGTTATTTTTTTAATGACCTTGTTAAAGATGTTCATTTACATATTGCATGTCACTATTGTAAAAACAAAAAAAAAGAGAAAAATAATAGTTATTATTTACAGAACTTGCTCAGTCTCTCCTCTTGGATTTTTTCCTTTGAGTAGAATCATTTGGACTTGTTCTTCCTTGCTCAGATACATCATGGTCCTCCTGGCCAACCTGGCCATCATTTTCATACAGTGATTTTAGAACATCTCACCCCAGATTTAATCTCTAGGTTTACTGTTAGAATGTACTCTACTTTTCTGGGAAGGCTTTCCACTAGATTTGAGATCATGGCTGTAGAGATCATGGCTGTAGAGATTTGTGTTCATTCAACTACAAAAGCATTAGTGAGGTCAGGTGCTAGTGTTGGGTGAAGAGGTCTGGGAAGCAGTTGGTGTTCATCTCAAAGGCCTCATAGGCTCTGTGCAGGAACTCGAGATCTTTCACTCCAACCTCCAAAAACCATCTCTTCATGGAGCGTATTTTGTGTACGGGTGTACTGTCGGACTGGAACAAGTTTGGGCCTGTTCTCAAGTGAAGAAAAATTGTAAGCTACAGCGTACAAAGAAATTCTAGGTAATTGTGTGTCGAACAGAACCACATAAGTGTGATGGTCAGGTGTCCAACTTTTGGCTATTTGGTGTACATTAAGCCAATGATGCAGGACTTATGGGGCAATCAGTGTAGTGTAGTGTACAGTTTACCCCAGGGGTGTCCAATCTTATGTGGAAAAGGGCCGGTATGGGTGCAGGTTTTCATTGTAAACAAGGAGAAGCCACATCGGAGTCTAGTGAAAGCCAAGATCAACTGATTAAACATGTGGAATCAGGTGTGGCTTCTGCTTGATTGGTACGAAAACCTGCACCTATACTGACCCTTTGTGGATAAGATTGGACACCTCTGGTCCACCCACTAACCCTTATCAAGTTCTTAAACTTTAGGGGTGTACAATCCAGAAAGGGTTGGTCAAGATCAACTAATTCCAAACTGAGGTGGAATCAGGTATAGCTGCTGTTTGATTGGAATGGAATCCTGCACCCACACAACCCCTTATATATAAGATTAAACACCTCGGCATACTTGAACTGACAATATTCAGGTCCATTAGCCTCTGCAAACCACAAGAATGGGGGTCAACTTGGGGCACATTACAAAAAAAAAAAAACCCAACAGGATGTCATAAGCCATGATTACCTGATCATCATCAACCCACAGTAGTCACAGCTCACAGCAAGTGCTTTTATCCAGTGATTTTTATCCCTAATAGCTGAAGGAGCATCCAAATTAAGCTGAGGGTTGAGCAAATGAGCGCTAAGGGACAATCCTTGGATTTGATCGTCACACCCAATATGGTCATTACTGTTGAACTTGTCCTCACTGATCAACTTTTAGAGGATTTCTATACAATCTATGGACTAGTGGTGCTTTAACAAGGTCATGCTGTAAAAAAGTCTGCAAGGCCAACATAAGAAAAAAAATCTAGGAAAAAGACGTCTATGCTAGCAACCAATACCGCGCTCAGGTATGAGCCAGTGTGAAGCTGTGGGAACTTTGTTGTGGCCATTAAAATTAATATAGACCTAAAAGGACATATTTTAAAGGCCAGATGAAGGAGGTCCAGGACCCACATAAAATAGACCAATAACAACTTCTTTTTATGGGCCAATTTAAGTCAGGGTGCAAAAAAGATCAGCCATGGACATGTCATGTTGGGTTTGTTATTTCTCACTGATAGAGGGCTGATTTTTGCTGTGTCACAGTGGATATAGGAGTACTGTAATCCAGTAAACATACTCGCATTGTTGATGCAACAAAGTGCAAAAGAAAGTTCCATGACGTCCGTGATGTATAAAAAATACACAATGCAGCTCTGGAGTGAAAAGTGTTTCATCACACTGGGCCAGTGCTATCACATATTTTTCACATCTCTGTCCCTCTCTATCTCTTTTTTTTTTTTTGGCCGAGCGCTTCGGGCAGGAATTTGCCATGGTGCTAGCTTGTGTGTCGCCTTTGAAGTTTGCCTCAGTGAGATGGAACACAATGAGTGAGTCACTCTGTGCCACAGGATGAGGAAGTTTCATCTAAGCTCTAGCATTTCTGGGACAGATTGTGGTCAACTTCTGGGAAATATGTTAACACATGATTTATTAATGTAGTTAAAACTATTGTTTTTTTCTGAACATCTCTCTCTCTCATATATATATATATATATATATATATTTTACACACATACATATATATACACACACACAGAGCGGTGTGAAAAAGTGTTGGCCCCCTTCCTGATTTCTTATTTTTTTGCATGTTTGTCACACTTTAATGTTTCAGATAATCAAACACATTTAAATATTAGTCAAAGATAACACAAGTAAACACATCATGCAGTTTTTAAATGAAGGTTTTTATTATTAAGGGAAAACAAAATCCAAAACTACATGGCCCTGTGTGAAAAAGTATTTGCCCCCTAAGCCTAATAACTGGTTGGGCCACCCTTAGCAGTAACAACTGCAATCAAGCGTTTTCCATAACGTGCAATGAGTCTGTTACAGCGCTGTGGAGGAATTTTGGCCCACTCATCTTTGCAGAATTGTTGTAATTCAGCCACATTGGAGGGTTTTCGAGCATGAAGCACCTTTTTAAGGTCATGCCACAGCATCTCAATCGGATTGAGGTCAGGACTTTGACTAGGCCACTCCAAAGTCTTCATTTTGTTTTTCTTCAGCCATTCAGAGGTGGACTTGCTGGTGTGTTTTGGATCATTGTCCTGCTGCAGAACCCAAGTTCGCTTCAGCTTGAGGTCACAAACAGACGGCCGGACATTCTCCTTCAGGATTTTTGGTAGACAGCAGAATTCATGGTCCCATTTATCACAGCAAGTCTTCCAGGTCCTGAAGCAGCAAAACAGCCCCAGACCATCACACTACCACCACCATATTTTACTGTTGGTATGATGTTCTTTTTCTGAAATGCGGTGTTACTTTTACGCCAGACGTAATGGGACACAGACCTTCCAAAAAGTAAAATCTTTGTCTCGTCAGTCCACAGAGTATTTTCCCAAAGGTCTTGGGGATCAAGATATTTTCTGGCAAAACTGAGACGAGCCTTTATGTTCTTTTTGCTCAGCAGTGGTTTTTGTCTTGGAACTCTGCCATGCAAACCATTTTTGCCCAGTCTCTTTCTTATGGTGGAGTCATGAACATTCACCTTAACTGAGGCAAGTGAGGCCTGCAGTTCTTTGGATGTTGTTGTGGGGTCTTTTGTGACCTCCTGGAAGAGTTGTCGCTGCGCTCTTGGGGTAATTTTGGTCGGCCGGCCACTCCTGGAAAGGTTCTCCACTGTTCCATGTTTTCGCCATATGTAGATAATGGCTCTCACTGTGGTTCGCGGCAGTCCCAAAGCTTTAGAAATGGCTTTATAACCTTTTCCAGACTGATGGATCTCAATTACTTTCTTTCTCATTTGTTTGGATCTCGGCATGATGTCTAGCTTTTGAGGATCTTTTGGTCTACTTCACTTTGTCAGACAGGTCCTATTTAAGAGAGTTCTTGATTGTGAAAAGGTGTGGCAGTAATCAGGCCTGGGTGTGGCTAGAGAAATTGAACTCAGGTGTCATAAACCACAGTTAAGTTACAGTATGTTTTAACAGGGGGGGGCAAACACTTTTTCACACAGGGCCATGTAGTTTTGGATTTTGTTTTCCCTTAATAATAAAAACCTTCATTTAAAAACTGCATGATGTGTTTACTTGTGTTATCTTTCACTAATATTTAAATGTGTTTGATTATCTGAAACATTAAAAAGTCTGACAAACATGCAAAAAAATAAGCAATCAGGAAGGGGGCCAACACTTTTTCACACCACTGTATATTGGTTTGTACCCCCTCTGGTGAGGGAAAGGATTGCACCTGCTCTGGTACTTCCTGTAGGCAGCCATTTTAAAACAGGAAGTGAGGGTGAGAGGGCAGGGGAGCGGAAACAGTTTTTTGTCCTTAGGCTTTGTCTTTTCTTTTTCTTGTTGTTTCAATAAAGAACCAAATTTAGCTCAGAGTAGCATCAAATATACTTTCCCCCCAACGGAAGTGGTCACAAGTAAGAAGTGGAAGCCATAAAACTATAGTGTGTATCACTATATGCACAGCAGTCATGTGACCTATATAACATATTGGAATGTCAAACAACTAGTAGAAAAGGGGACTTAATAGACAGGGAACTTATTGTTTAATGAATGCAACAATGACATCTGAAAGTATGAAATGTATAAAGTGTGAAGATCCTGAAGATCAAAAATCGCTTTGAACACAGCGAGGAAGATGTGTTTCTATTTCCATCAGTGAGCACGAGGGGAGAACACTGACTACCTGTACAGCCAGACTGAGCTCAAAAATTTCATCAGTGGATGATTTTGTGGCTGACTGTCATTACCCTAGCACCTGCTGCAGTGCTTTGGCTGGGTAAACATGCACACACACACCTCATCTGTGGTAGTGACAGCTGGCTGAATGGGCAATGAGAGAGAAAAAGAGGTTATCGAGGTAACAATTCTCACCTTTCTTCTTGACTGTCAGTTTTAGGTATGTGCCAATGATCAATGATTCTCTCTCTCTCTCTCTCTCGCAATATATTTTCAAGAATCCTATAAATACTATCTATAAATGTATAAATGTGTGAAGCAGATCATCATCAGATGATTAACACAGCCTTAATAAATCTTCTAATGAATATTTGATGCTCATTTTTATTCATAGATTGGATAAACCATCCAATCATATAAGATTGAACCATTATCTTACATACAGTTCAGGTGTGAGTCATATATTAAAAGAGAATATACCACAGTGCAGTTTAATTCTCGATTCTGAATGGTCAGAAGGTTTCGATTGTTCGTTTTCTCTTTTCTATAACAGCAGATCTGTTCTGCCAGACAAATCACAGGTTTATATGAATGATCTCATTCGTATACGTTATTCTTTCGATCATATGTAGCGGTTTACATAGGAACCTGTATGGCAGATGCTCCACATAAACAGATTTTTAAAAAATTTTAAGGATTATTTATTAAGTGTTTATGGAAAGAGTCTCCAGTTTCAGAGGTAAAAGCTGTAACTCTTCCCCTTCCCGCAGCCTTTCCTGATTTTCTCCATTTACAGAAATCAATTCAGATCAAACTGAAAATAAAGAGATACCTTGGAATTACATAAAAAGTAAAACAATTTAGATGCAACAAAATAAAATAAAAACTTTCATATAACCCACCAGAGGGGGGCACGATTGCTTGGTGGCTAGCACGTTTGCCTCACACCTCCAGGGTTGGGGGTTCGATTCCCACCTCCACCATGTGTGTGTGGAGTTTGCATGTTCTTACCGTGCCTCGGGGGTTTCCTCCGGGTACTCCGGTTTCCTCCCCCGGTCCAAAGACATGCATTGTAGGTTGATCGGCATCTCTAAATTGTCCGTAGTGTGTGTGATTGCGTGTGTGTGTGTGTGCCCTGCGATGGGTTGGCACTCCGTCCAGGGTGCATCCTGCCTTGATGCCCAATGACGCTTGAGATAGGCACAGGCTCCCCGTGGCCCGAGAATAGATCGGATAAGCGGTAGACAATGAATGAATGAATAACCCACTAGTTTATTAAAGCCTAACAGTACATTTTAGTATCATAAGTATTATAAAAATGTTTTAAATCACTAAATCCTGCAACTAGCTACTAGGTTTAATGCATAGTTGAACAGCAGAAGCAAATGTTAACTAGTTACCTGCAAAGTTAGTTATAATAGAAAGACTTAAGACATAAAAACTGCACAGATAGTCTTAGCCAGCATGTCCTTAGCTACTTCCTGTTGTTTTAGCAAGTTAGCTCAATGTTTAGTAGTAGGTTTCCAGACATTATCTGACTAGTGAATGCTTCATACACTCACCGTCCAATTTATTAGGATATAAACTGGTATGTCTGCACATTTATACAGTTATCAAAATCAGCCAATCATGTTGCAGCAGCACAATGCAAAAAAGTCATGAAGATACAGGTCAAAAGTTTCAGGAAATGTTTACATCATAGATCAGAATAAAGAAAATGTGTTATCTCTATGGCTTTAACCATGGTATGGTTGTTGGTGGCAGATGGGCAAGATGGTGTGAGCATTTCAGAAAGTGTAGATCTCCTGGGATTTTTACACAGAAGAGTCTCTTTAAACAGAATGGTGTGAAAAATAAAAACACTGAGTGAGCGACAGTTCTGTGGGTGGAAACATTTTGCTGATGAGAGGATAGAGAAAAATGGGCAAGCTGGACTGAGCTGACAGGCTGGATAGAGTAAGTACTGTAGAGAAGATTAAATAATCACTCTTTGGAATTGTTTTGAGCGGAAATGCATCACAGCATGAACAAAACATGTGGTGGATTGTGAGCTAGAACAGCAAAACATTACACTGGATTTCATGCCTGTCAGCCAAGAGCAAGTATCTGAGGCCATCATGGGCACAGACTGACCCAAACTGGACAGTTAGAAAAGATTAGATCTGATTTTTTTCAGTCCAGGTTTGGTGAGGTTTGTCAGTTAAATAACTAAACAGAATAAACTGTTATAAGACGGGGTGATAAGATGTGGTTACTGCGGTAGAGCATAAATATGTATATGATGCAAGTGAAGCATGCTCAAGGTTTGAAGCTGCATTTTGTAAAAAAAAAATAAATTAAAAAAGGGGGAGGGAGTATTCGATAAATCCTCGATAAAGCATAGGATGCCAAATGTGATTTTATCCCCAGTCCTCGAAGTTGCGTTATTACAGAAAGTAAGCAAAAGTTAAGGCTGTGAGGTAGATTAAACTGCGAAACACACTCTCAAGGAGATGAGTGGAGAATCCATCTGGTGTCCAAGCTGTAGTGCTAATTACAGAAACTGTGATGTCGTCTGCATATAAATGACTGTGTCCTTCTTACAGTGTAATAAAATGCACCATCATCTAAATCTTTCACATGGCCAGCAGGAGAACATACTAAAGGAGAGAGAGAGGTTAGGGGAAAGTGGGGAGGGGGGCTTCCTGTACAAAAACATAGTTAAGTAGACTTTATTGTCATATAAATTGTCACATATACATTACTACATGGTGAAATTCTTTCTTCACATATCCCTTACTGGAGGGTTGAGGTCAGAGCACAGGGTCAGCCATGGTGCAGCAGCCCTGGAGCAGGGGGGTTAAGGGCCTTGCTCAAGGGCCCAGCAGTGGCAGCTTGGTTGCCCTGGGAGTCGAACTCACAACCACAACACATCTACTTAACACATTTACATTTACATCATTTGGGAGGTGCCTCTTACATTACAATCCAGAGCAACTTACATTTATTAACTGAGCAATTGAGGGTATCAAACTCACAACCACTAAGCTACCACATCCCGAATACAGAACATGGACACCTGACCTTAAACACCTGACCGCAAACTTGGAAGCACACAACTCAAAAGTCTCAGCTCCAGACTCTCTGTGGCACAAGCCGTGAGTCTAGAATTTCATGGCTCTTTCACGTTGTGTATCTTTTATACACCTTTCTGACCACAAGCTTCAGAATGCTGAATGCTGCAAACTGATTGGCTCTCTGCACCTCTGTGCTTGTATTTATTATTTAATACAGTCACATTGTTGCTGACAGGCTTTGATAAAAAAAGGAAAAAATAGATAGCATGGCTCTAGTGCAGCATTTCTTAAACTGGCCACAGTGAAGCTTAAAACCTTTAGGAAGTGCCGATCTAAGAAACTCTAGACATCTGTCTTGCAGGGTTACATTACAGCATACATTTTGCTCATAATAATTGTCCATTTGAGCTCAAATGCCAAGCCAAACAGTCCTGCTCGTGTAATTCTGCTCATTATTTTGTTGATTTGCTGAAAGGTCAGCATGATTTTATGGATGATCTGCCATCTCTGTTATAATAAAAAGATCCATAGAGTAACAGTCTACTGGCAGACTATCAGTAATACACAGCTTTTCTCATGACACGTAGTTTTTTAAGAAAGCATTATTTTAAAAATCTACTTTTAGATGTGGGACAAATGCGTGTATAGGACTAAAAGGTTAAGATCGTGTTTTGTCTATTTGTCAAGACGTACCATGATAGAAGATACTCCAAGCATGAATAACAATAGCTGTGTTAAAGTATGAATAGCGAGTTCCTGTCTGGGCCAAGAATCGCAGCATTGATTCGTTTAATAAAAGAAATCAAGGGGGGAACATTTGGACTATGGATTTCCAAAATGGTGGAAATGTAGCCAAATGTAAAATGCATCTATAGTGTCACTGTCAGGTTGATATGGATCTCCCGATTGGACAGTGTAGTGGCATGTATACTGCTCCTTTCCAAATTTCTTCTGCCAGATTTAGCCTTTCTATACCTTATAAACCTTATGAACTTTCCTTCAATCTGAAGAAGAAGAAGTTCAGTGCTTGGAGCCTTAATAATTTATAGCACAAAACCAGGGAGTTTAAACATTTCTTCACTTCGTCACTTCTTTTTTTCCTGTCTGATCTAAGTACTTGTTGAAGTTTCAGACATGAATATCTTTTCTGATTTTTGTGATGACCGGATCCATCAGAGAGTCTAACTCATGTCACTAAAGGTGATAAAATATCAGAACAGCTCTTATGATGTGAGATTTTAAGGCTAAGTTAATACTAACTGTATTGCAATGCAAATCGCGTCTGTTTACACACTGTGTACAAGCACCTGTTCTTACACCAGGCTTCTAGCACCAAGCTGCCGGAACGTGCTGTATATGCGTTCATCAGAGAGGGTGAGGAACTCATGAAGTGGAACAGTGCGTTATCACATTGTTCCAGTGCGCCCCGGTGCACACCCCATAAAGGCCTCTATTTAAATGCAAATTAGTTATACAGATATGTCGTTAAAGTCAATATGTATAGCTTACTGTACCACAGTGTAACACTAGTGCTCTGGACAAATTTACAATGCCATCTTGATGGATGCAGCTAGCATTTTGCCAGGAATGTGCCCGAGGCAAGCTGGCACTTCTGCTGAATTAGACCCGAGGCATTGGTGGACCTTTTACAGTCAGAAGTGAAGATGCAAATGCCTTCAAATCAGTTAATCAGTTTTTAACTCAACATTTGACCTGTTATTGTGTAGCCCACAAAAAGAGGCATGGCTTGTGCATAAGGAGGAGGTGTTTGTGTCCTTCAGGCCCAATGAAGGAGGTGTGGCCTCTGTCTCCTTCAGGCCCAAAGAAGGAGGTGTGGCCTCTGTGTCCTTCAGGCCCAAAGAAGGAGGTGTGGCCTCTGTGCTCTTCATTACCAAAGAAGGTGGTGTGGCCTCTGTGTCCTTCAGGCCCAAAGAAGGAGGTGTGGCCTCTGTGTCCTTTATTTCTAATGAAGGAGATAGGGCCTCTTTCATTCCCAATAAAGGAGGTGTGGCCTCTTTCATTCCCAATGAAGGAGGTATTGGCCTCTGTGTCCTTCAGTCCTAATGAAGGAGGTGTGGCCTGTGTCTTTCATTCGCAAAGAAGGAGGTGTGTCCTCTGTGTGCGCGACAATTCAGTCTTATTGTGGAAACAAGCTGATCATTTAACCTGCAGTTGACTACAAATTCCTAGTGTGTGTGTGTGTGTGTGTATGTGGCTATTGTTTCCATATCATTTGTCACTGACTATCCATTTTGATTGCATGCTGCCACCCAAGCAGTGCACATGCGAAGCTGTATAATATTCAGCTCAGTTAATTACTGCTGTGCATTCACCATTTGTAATGGCTGTCACTGATTAAGGTTTGTTCTTAGAGCTTCACAGGGTTCTATGGCTGCCTCAGGGGCCACAGAGGGATCATTGGCTTTAGTCAGAACAGATTGCACTGATACAGGACTGTAACTGAGAATACAACAAAATGTATTAAAGCTCGAATAAAACAAACTCCAGTAGAATTTGAAATGGTCTATTGAACCAGTAACACCAAGTACACCCAAAAATGTATTTAACATAACCCTTCAGTCCATCGTGTTTAAAGCAGAGCTGCAATTCTTCAGTAACAACATGCAGGAAAAAAAAACCCTCATACCAGGAGGCTTTCATATTTGATCATGAGGAATTATTCTCCAATGTGTAATAAACCTTAAGAAATGTAAATAAATCTTGCCCACAAAGCCATTGTTTTTTTCTCGTCTCTTCTTAAACGCTTACGACATTAACTGGAAATGAAACCTATAACTCACTAGCCTCTATTGGGGAATAATGGAAGTTTATGTTCAAGCCCGAGGCAAAGTGCTGTTAAGTAAATTACCTTGATAGAATTAAAGGTTAATCCCACATCCGCTTTGCACTTTGATTTTATTCTGCATTTTCATCACTGTCCAGGGTTTCTTGCTATTTACATAATATCTTAAAAAAAACCCTGAATTATATTGTTGTGAAGAATTGTTATAAGACACTGAGGTGGATACACATTAGTTAAAAACCACTTTTTTCAACAAAAACCCCCAATATCATTTATTTATTATTCATCAGGATGAATAAATAACAAAAATAACTAGCAAAAAACAGACCTAGCTTGCATTCATTAACAATGCGAGGTAAACTTTGCTAGTATTTTCCCTATTATTAAGAAGTTAGCATTTCTCTTCATAATCTAGGGTAGCTACCATGTTTCTGATGAATAAATTAGGATTAAATTATGGTGGAGTTTCATTTTTATTGCTCAAGATCAGTTGTTTTCATCTTGTCTTCTGCTGCTAATCAAAACACTGCTCGTAACCGATAGCAAGATTTCAAATTCTGCACAACTGTGTAACCACCTCAGTGCATAATTACATTTCTTCACGCCAATATAATTCAAATTTGGGAAAAATGCAGTGTAAAGAATATGAGAATGTGAAAACCAAATGGATTGTGAGAAATTAAGGATTAAAACTAGACCAGTTAGCATAAGTGAAATTAAGTCTTTCTAGTAAAACAGCTAGCAGTGGTGCTAGTAACAAGATCCAAAAATATAAACAGTCCTTATTTTCTGTATTCTTTGAATGTATTCTTGGTCACAAAGTATTTAGTTTTGGATAAATATCCAAAATTGATGTAGACTGTTGACATCTGAATCACTGTAGCTGCACTACATTATGAATAAAACCTCTAACTTTGCTAATAATTAGAAAACACTAGCAATATATGGTTACTTTATCTATTGTGAGTGAGGTCTGGCTTATTAATAATCTCAATTAAGTATTATGTTTTGCTTGTTAGGTTATTTTTATTTCTCTCAGAAGGGTTAATAATAAATGACTGAAAATTGCATGCTTTTTATACAAATAAATCTTTTGATGACTCAAGCTTATTTTCAGAGCTAAAAACATTATTTGCAGGCAGCAATTTAAATATTTTTAGTCTCTAAAAAATTTTTATTTTTTTTTATCACATGACTAACCATATAAAAATCTGGAATACAAAACAATGCTTTTGAGATAATTATTTGTTTAGTGCAGTTACCTGGCAGCAATAGAGTTGATATAAAAATGAAATGCAGCATTAATGCAGGCACTAAAGTGTGATACTGGGACTTTTCACATAACTGTTGCTCAGATTTATTAATTTGATTTGTTTCTCCAATAGCATTGAACTGTCAGGAAAGAGCAGACTCCCAGCCACAACTCTAGCCATTCTAATATATTGCAAGAAAGGCCTGTTATTGGTTTCAGGTTGCAGTGCTGAAAAACAGAGTTAGACCTGAAGTGTTGCAGTGTTGCAGTAGCCTAGGCTTTGTTTTTAATCATTCTGTCACAGGAAGACGACAGAATGGCACTCGGTGTGGCTGAGGGGCCAGTGGGTGTACAGTCTGGGCATGAGGGGGCCATTTCAGCTCGTTAAATCATGCTACACAAAACACACACTAGTCCTGATCCATTTTGTAGAAGCATTGATCTAGTCAATCATTTTCCAGAAACATAGTCCTGATCCATTTTCTAGAAATTCAGTACTATTCCTAATTTATTCTCTAGAAAGAATGGTCCACAATCATTTTCCAGAAATATGAAACTAGTGCTGAGCCATTTTCCAGACACCTGGCACTAGTGAACATTATTATTTTCCAGGAAGACAGAGCTATTCCTGACCCATTTTCCTGGTAATTGGAACTAATCCTAATTTATTCTTATGAAATTTGGATACAGAAGTAGCCTTGGTCCATTTTCCTGAAATTTGGAACGAGTCTTGACCCATTTTCTCAATATTTGGAAGTAGTCTTGGCCTATTTTCCTGAAATTTGGAACTAATTTTGCCCCATTTTCCTAAAATTTGGAACTAGTCCTGACCCATTAATCATAAAATTTGGATTCGGAACTAGTCCAGATCCATTTTCCAGCGTCATGGATTTACTCAATATAATCATTTTCCAGAAACATTGTTGGTGCACATAACCAATTTTCAGAAACATGTAACTAGACTATATATTTATTTTTCAGAAGCACAGAGCTCGTCCTAAACTATTTTCCAGAAATTTGAACCTAGTACTGGTTCCATTTGAAGAAACAGAGCAGGCCCACATAAGACTTTTCTAGAATCATAGATCTAGTTCTGATGGACAACTATGAACCATAGCACTGCTCCATATTATTTTCCAGAGACTTCTTGTTAGTTCATATAATCATTTTCTAGAAACATGAAGCTAGTGTTACTCCATTTTTAAGAACCATGGAGATTGGAGTCCTGATCTGAATAACCAGATAATTCCAGGTTTTAATTGTCTAAAATCACACTGACAAATGTTTGGCTTTTACACAAACATACTAGTCAGGATTTTCTTTAACAGATATTATGAGACAAAAGTTGTATACGGATCTGGTTTATAAGGAATGGATTCATTTTTTTCCCCAAACGTTTCAACATTTCAACTTTAAAACATTCTGCTGGTGGAAAATGCCCCAACTGAAGCAAGTCCAATGTAATATTTTAAAAATCTTTAGGAAAAAGTAAGACAAAAGAGGAGCATACTATGAACCTTGAATTCTGGCACTAAGTGTAGCACAATGTGAGCCAAATCTTTGGAAAAGCCCTACCAGGGCAAAAAGCAGCATGTCGAAGTGGCAGCAGACGGAGAGAGGATTTAAGAATGCGGGATTCATTCCCAACAGACGGATTCTCCTTCCTTCTGCTAGACTGGCGCTGCCAGCTCACTCTAGTTCTCTCATTCCTCTCATTAGTGTATTGCTAATCTCAGGCACAAAGCCCAAATCAGGTGGCCAGGCTGGGCATTTGTCCATAAATGTCACACTGTCACTGAAATTCAAACAACACTCTTTCTGTCTAAGGAGGACTGGAGGATAACTGTAAGTACTTTAATTAAAGATTAACATTGTCAGAATAGAATATGGCTATGGCACTTATAAGGAATCATCATTACATGAAACAGAATACAGGAAGCAGAGTTTAGTATCAGTAGTTGTGTGCATGTCTTGAGAAGTCTAGTCTGGAAATGAAACAGAGTTCCTGTGACTAACATCCTGCAACCACAGAAGAACCATTTCACATTTGTAATGCCACAATTTCAATTCATAGGGATGGGAGGCATGATGCCATCTCACAGCTCCAGAGTCCTCAACTTACCTTGAATTACTGCATGGTTTCAGTGTTTGATGCATTTGCTGGTCTCTCACCTCCCAATAACTTGACATTTGGTGGATTGGCTACGCGAAACTCCTCCTAGTGATACCCATTGTTCTCAGGATAGAAAATCTCTTGGATCCACCAGATGGAATGGAATTGGTTCAGCCTTTAGAGTTTTTAAAAGATGATAGAACCTATTTGACAAGTCAAACCATGGCCAAGGTTTTCAGCCAGACCCACATTTGTTGTATTCTTTGACTTTCTTTCTAATCCAGGGTTATCTAGTATTATCCACAAAATGTCAGGGTGGCTACATGTTTCTGCTTCAGCCAGGCAAGAACCACATCTGATAGTAAATTGAAGGCCAACAAAGATGCAAAAATTAAACAGGTAAAATCAAGTGTTGCTCCTGATTGGTGGGATTGGTTGGAATGAAAACCTGCAGCCACACTGACCCTTTGCAGAAAGTTCCATAAGCCTGCTTTCTAAAGTGATTATTTTTATACTCAAATATTGCACAACTTATATCTGTTCTCAAATACCTGCTCCAGTTCATATATCTGGCATTTTGTAAATAGCTGGTAGCAGCTCAAGTTAATTCAATTCAATTTTATTTGTATAGCACTTTTAACAAAAAGCATTGTCTCAAAGCAGATTTACAGAACATAAGAAACAACATACATACAAACAGTCCTAGATGTTAGACAAAATTATCCCTAGTGAGCAAGCCTGAGGCGACTGTGGCAAGGAAAAACTCCCTTAGATGGTATTAGGAAGAAACCTTGAGAGGAACCAGGCTCAAAAGGGAACCCATCCTCATCTGGGTGACACCGGAGAGTGTGATATGAACAATGTCCTTTCTGCATTTATGTATAGTCAGTTATCTGATGCAGCATGTGTAGAAAGTTATGTGCAAGTTAATTAGGAGGTTGTTGTCATCCACATAGGGTTGGCAGCATTGCTTTAAATACCCCAGTCCTCACAAAGCAGAACCCGGCTGGAGCTGGTCTATCTATGGATGCCACTGAAGCTGGCACAATCTCTATATGTCTCGGGATGGGTAAAAGAAGGGAAACAAATGGAAAGTAATTAGCGTAGCTGCTGTTCATATTATTAGCAGGCACTAGATGATAATGTGCAATTAATCAGATGTATTAAATGTATGCCTGGCTAAAAGAGATATGTTTGAACTGGGAGACTGTGTCTGAGCCCCGAACACTGTGAGGAAGGACTTTGGACTATTCCAAAGTTTAGGAGCTAAATACAAAAACGCTCTACCTCCTTTTGTAGACTTTGATATTCTGGGAACTACCAGAAGTCCAGAATTTTGAGATTTTAAGGAGCGTGATGGATTGTAACGTGTTAGAAGACTGGCTAGATACGTGGGAGCTAAACCATTTAGAGCCTTGTACGTAAGTAGTGCTAGTTTATAATCAATTCTAAACTTAACAGGTAGCCAGTGCAGGGATGATAATATTGGGGTTATATGATCATCTTTTCTTGACCTGGTAAGGATTCTGGCGGCTGCATTCTGGACTAACTGTAGCTTGTTTATTGAAGATGTACCACAACCACCTAGTAATGCATTACAATAGTCCAGTCTGGAGGTCATGAATGCATGAACTAGCTTTTCTGCATCAGATACAGATAAAATGTTCCCAAGCATGGCAATATTTCTGAGGTGAAAGAAGGCTGTTTTTGTAATATCGGAAATATGACAAGTTGCTGTCTAAAATTACGCCCAGGTCTTTCACTGTCAAGCTAGTAGTAATACAACATCCTTCTAAATACAAGTTGAATTGTGAAAGCTTTTGTGTACTGGTTTTTGGACCAATCAGTAATATCTCTGTCTTATCAGGATTTAGTAATAGAAAATTATCAGTCATCCAATCTTTAATGCACTCTGTTAATCTAGACAATTTAGATCTTTCATCTGGTTTTGATGAGATATATAACTGGGTATTGTCAGCATAATAGAAACTAATCCTATGCCTTCTAATGATATTCCCCAAGGGAAGCATGTATATTGAGAAAAGCAAAGGTCCTTAAACTGATCCTTGTGGGACCCCGTATTTCACTGGCATTACACTAGACAGTTCTCCATTTAAATCTACAAAATGGTATAGATCAGACAGGTAGGATCTAAACCATTTTAATGCCTGTCCCTGAATACCCATGTGATTTTGTAAGTGATATACGAGAATGTTATGATCTATAGTGTTGAATGCAGCACTAAGAACAAGTAAGACTAATATTGAGATGCAGCCTTGGTCCGAAGCTAAAAACAAGTCATTTGTGATTTTAGTGCAGTTTGTTCTCGGATAAGGCCTGAAACCTGACTGAAAATCTTCAAGGATATTGTTTTCCTGTAAGAAGGAGCATAATTGAGCAGACAACCTTTTCTAATATTTTAGATATAAATGGAAGGTTTGAAATTGGTCTGTAATTTGATAATTCATTAGGGTCTAGTTTAGGTTTCTTGAGAAGAGGCTTAATAACTGCTAACTTGAGAGGTTTAGGGACGTGACCTAAATATAACGAGGAATTAATGTTGAGGAGAGGCTCTCCAGCTGTGTGTATCACTTCTTTCAGCAGTCTAGTTGGAATTGGATCTAACAAACATGTTGTTGAATTAGCCGTGGTGATAAATTACGGGTTGCTCTCTTGAGAGCGTGAGTATGCCTATTGTACCATGGTACAGATGTTTTAACTCTGACTTTTTTTTAATCGGATGGGGGCAATAGTATTCTAGATATTATATTATTATTATTATTATTATTATAGATGGGGCATTGGTGGCTCAGTGGTAGGTTTCTTGCCCATCATGCGGAAGGCCCGAGTTCGACTCCCAGCCACTGGATGCAGTGCCGGTCCCAAGCCCGGAAAAATGGGAGGGTTGCGTCAGGAAGGGCATCCGGCATAAAATATTTGCCAAGTTGTTGTGCGGACCAGTCGGTCCTCTGTGGCGACCCCGAACAGGGAGCAGCCGAAAGCAACTTTTATATTATTATTATAGATCATCTGCATTTAGGGGTCTAGTAAGAAGTTGAAACAGATCCGGCAGATTACTTGTGAATCTGTCTTTAGTGGTCGGAATAATAGTTCTACCAAATCGATAACGTGGAGAGACATGCCTAATATATTCTACAGGTAGAGTGTACACTAAGAGGTGATGGGCTGTGATATGATCACTTTGAGGTAGAACAGCTATATCAGTGACATCTGTTCCATGTGATACAATTAAATCTAGCGTATGATTAAAACGATGAGTTGGTCTAATAATGTTTTGTTTAACCCCAAAAGAATTTATTAAATCTATGAATGCGAGTCCTAAAGCATCATTGGCATTGTCTACATGAACGTTAAAGTCTCCTACAATCAACACCTTGTCAAAATTAATCAAAAAGGTCTGAGAGTGAATGTGCAAACTCTAAGAAAAATCAATGTAGGGCCCTGGGGGTCTATACATGGTGGCCAGAGTAAGAGATAGAAGGGATTTTTTATGCATGTCTGTGAGTGCAACATTAAGGACAAGCACTTCAAATGTGTTAAACCTGGGTCCTGTTTTCTGAGTAACAGTAAGAGAATTGCTATACAAGTGCATCTCAATAAATTAGAAATGTCGTGGAAAAGTTCATTTATTTCAGTAATTTAACTCAAATTGTGAAACCCGTGTATTAAATAAATTCAATGTACATAGACTGAAGTAGTTTAAGTCTTTGCTTCTTTTAATTGTGATGATTTTGGCTCACATTTAACAAAAACCCACCAATTCACTCAACAAATTAGAATACTTCATAAGACCAATAAAAAAAACATTTTAGTGAATTGTTGGCCTTCTGGAAAGGGGTTCAGGTCTGGTGAGTTTGCTGGCCAGTCAAGCACACCAACACTATGGTCATTAAACCAACTTTTGGTGCTTTTGGCAGTGTGGGCAGGTGCCAAATCCTGCTGGAAAATGAAATCAGCATCTTCAAAAAGCTGGTCAGCAGAAGGAAGCATGAAGTGCTCCAAAATTTCTTGGTAAACGGGTGCAGTGACTTTGGTTTTCAAAAAACACAATGGACCAACACCAGCAGATGACATTGCACCTCAAATCATCACAGACTGTGGAAACTTAACACTGGACTTCAAGCAACTTTGGCTATAAGCTTCTCCACCCTTCCTCCAGACTCTAGGACCTTGGTTTCCAAATGAAATACAAAACCTGCTCTCATCTGAAAAGAGGACTTTGGACCACTGGGCAACAGTCCAGTTCTTCTCCTTAGCCCAGGTATGACGCCTCTGACGTTGTTTGTGGTTCAGGAGTGGCTTAACAAGAGGAATACGACAACTGTAGCCAAATTCCTTGACATGTCTGTGTGTGGTGGCTCTTGATGCCTTGGCCCCAGCCTCAATCCTTGTGAAGTTCACTCAAATTCTTGAATGGCTTTTGCTTGACAATCCTCATAAGGCTGCAGTTCTCTCGGTTGGTTGTGCATCTTTTTCTTCCACACTTTTTCCTTCCACTCACCTTTCTGTTAACATGCTTGGATACAGCACTCTGTGAACAGCCAGCTTCTTTGGCAATGAATGTTTGTGGCTTACCCTCCTTGTGAAGGGTGTCAATGATCGTCTTCTGGACAACTGTCAGATCAGCAGTCTTCCCCATGATTGTGTAGCCTAGTGAACCAAACTGAGAGACCATTTTGAAGGCTCAGGAAACCTTTGTAGGCGTTTTGAGTTGATTAGCTGATTGGCATGTCACCATATTCTAATTTGTTGAGAGAGTGAATTGGTGGGTTTTTGTTAAATGTGAGCCAAAATCACCACAATTAAAAGAACCAAAGACTTAAACTACTTCAGTCTGTGTGCATTGAATTTATTTAATACACGAGTTTCACAATTTGAGTTGAATTACTGAAATAAATGAACTTTTCCACGACATTCTAATTTATTGAGATGCACCTGTAGATAGTTGCAACACCACCTCCATGACCAGTTTGACAGGGCTAATGCTTACAGCAATATCCTGACTGAGTAGACTCATTCAGACCAATGTATTCATTTGGTCTAAGCCAGGTTTCAGTAAGGCAGAGTGCGTCGAAACTATAATTTGAGAATTTCATTAACAATAAGTGCTTTTGGTGCAATCTAATTAAACTCTAATAAAAACTTTAGAAATTGTTTATTTATTTGCCATTTTTTGGATTTAATTGTGATTAGATTATTTCAAGGGCTATTAACAAATTTATTCTTTGATCTCACTATTCGGGGAACAGATACAGTTTCTATAAGATGAGCTATGTGTGCACATATCAATGTGGTGAGTTGAACAGTAGCTATTATAATTGTAATCTGCGGTATGACTTACCAGTCAGATGGCACGTAGTGTCCTGGAGATGTTGTCAGAGAGGACTGCTGCTCCAACTCTGCTTGGGTGCAGGCCATCAGAGTGGTAGAGCCTAGGATGCTGCCAGAAAAATTACAATTTTCAACAAAGGGTAATTTCTGGTCTTGACACCAGTTGTAACCATTCATTAAAAGCAAATAGCCTACTGAACTTCTTGATTCCTCACTGGAACATGGGAAGTGGTCCTGACAATGATCCTCGTCGCAGGTGATGTGGTGCGTACCTTCTCCACCAGGCTCCTGAAGTCGTTCTTCAGGATCTCCGTCAGCCTCAGCCTGATGTCGTTCATGCCAGCATGGAGGACCAGAGTGCCGATGTTCTTGTTCAGGATTGCGGGTACCTGTGCAGTGACATCAAAAACACAAGCACCAGGAAGACAGCGAGTGCGCACCTTACCTTTAGCTGTGGTAACACGGATGTGCCGCACATTGGAGCCTCACCACGTCGCACTCCGTCTCGCGAAGGGGGTTACGTCGCACTCCGACGGTTACGGGTCAAAATCTCGAAGACGGGTGTTGGCGGAGGGAGAGAGATCCTTGCCTGGGGCTTGGCTCGTGTCTTCCACTGCTGCTGCATCCAGGCTGCGTGGTACCCCAGCGCTGGAGTGAACGAAAACTGGGCGGGCCCCATTTTTGGTGCGCTAGGCCTGTTGAGGTTGTGGGAGTGTTTGTTTCAAGCTGCGAATTTACCTGGGTCAGGTGAGCGTCATTCCGGGACGATTCCAGCGCAGCTTTCCGCTGTCACAGCTGGGCCTGCTTGACCTGTAGGTCGCGGATCTGCTTCTCCACGGCCTCCAGCTACAAATCCACCGAGTGCAGCTCAAAAGAATTCTCAACTGCACTCAAAGGCAGACACACAACCGACATAGTGTTTTAGGAGCAGTAGTAAACAGATAACCGGTGTGAAAAACATAAACAAACTTGTGGTAGCTGGGCTAGCGGTGCTAATGGGCTAACGGGCTAGCGGTGCTAATGGGCTAACCGGCGCTAATGGGCTAACCGGCTATAAACCGGTGTTTTGGAAAACAAATTAAACTAGCAATATAAAAAGCGTTTGGAGTGAGAATATTATAGGATACTATCAGCTACTATAGATACTATAAAAGTTATAATATAGGACTGGATTTAAGATAAAAATCAAGAAAATTTAGTGAAATTTTAGGTCAGCTTGGCGGAGTTCGGAAAAAGTTAACAGGTAAAGTGGTGGTGGATAGGGCAACATCACTGCCTCATAGATCCAGGTTCCCTGGCTTGATCTTGAGCTTGGGTTACTGCAGAGCTCTTCCATTTTACTCACACCATTCTGGCTGCAGGCTTTTATTCTGGCCAAATTGGAGGCATACTTGATAGTTGACTGGAGACCAAGAAGAACTGATTAAACAAGTGAAATCAGGTGTGGCTCCTGCTTGATTGGAATGAAAGCCAACAGCCATACTTTCCCTATTGTGTATAAAACTAGTTTGCAATCTATGTGGAGTTTCTCTGCATGTTTCCCCATTTCCATTTCAGTTTCCTCTGGATTGTCCAGTTTTCTTCCACCTCCCAAAATCCTGCCAGGAGGTGACTTAGCTTTAATCAAATGTCCCAGGTGTGAATGTGTGCATGGTGCCCTCCAAACTATTGGTATGCCATCCGGGGTGCATCCCTGCCACTTGTCCTGGATTGGCTATGATCAGAATAAAGTGATTACAGGAAGTGAGTGAGGTAGTTGCACCACCAAATTGGTAGGGGCAACTAACCGACCTAAGGGAAAGGCAAGACCATTGGTGATATTCTTTCTATTAGAGCTTTGAAAGGCATGTTGTTTTCTGTATTAATGATAGTATTCTCTTGTATTTCATTGATGACAACTTGATGCTTCCTTTGACTTTCTTCAAAAAATGGATCCAGTGTTGGTTCTTGTTTCAAATAGTCTCTACCCTGACTGTGAAATCCCCAGTGACCGTCCTTTTAAGTAAACCCCGGGCATTGTTACAGACTTAATCAAATCCTGGACAAGGGATGCAAGCTCACACAACCAACAGCATAATAAGCTCTATTAATATACAGAAAGATATCTACACTATGCTGCTGTTTATTTCTTTTAGGATTTATTCATGCAGTCCAGATTTTACCCATGCAGTGCTGTCAGTTAAAAACTGTATGCATGCTTATATTTCTTTAATTATAATATAATATTTGTATTTCTTGACCGCTAGAGGCTTCTAATTGAGCGTTAGCAGCCTTGAAAAAAGTGAAAAGATAGTGATCTCACTATCATCTAGCAGGAGCCAGGAATTCTGCAGGAGCTGACCCTTCCACAAGTAGTTACTAGGATTGATTTCGGTCACTTGCATGTTTGGCAGGCTTTTTAAACTAGGTCCAGAACCAGTGCCTGTGCTTTGATTATGTTTACCCTTTGGTCTTTGCTTTAAATTGTTATTTGTCAACTCTCCTCAGCTATCTTCTGTTCCATTTTGCTGCTCGCTGACCTTAAACTATACCAGATTCAAGTCATAGCACTATTTTAACTCTATATATCCTACTTCCACACTCTTTAAGCATGCAATTAAATATCTTTCCTAAAGCATCTTGTCTTGTCACTAAACATTAGCACTAGTTCTCTCTACAGGGAAAAATTATGGATTGGTGGTGTCTGGAATTGCTTCCTTTCTCTTTTCTTTCATACACACAGGAACCCTGTGGGAAAATAACTATGTTCAGCAAAGCGTGAAAGCAGAGAGACGGAATTGAGACAGGAGGGCCGAGCACCACACACAGTCTGGAAGAGAGAGTCCTATCTTATGCATTCTGTTCTTGTTTCCCTGGTTATTGAGTGAGAGAAAGTGTATGCAGTGTGTGTGTGTGTGTGTGTGTGTGTGTGTGTTTGTGTATAAACTTCTACCAGACCCGTACCTATAAGGAGTGTAGAATATATTGTCTTTGGAACATAAATCTAACTAACCAAAACATGTTTTAGTGTGTTCTCCATGTTACCATGCCAGTGCAGTGTGGTTGATTTGATCTCATTCAAGGAAAAAGTTTGGGGTTAAATGATTACAGACTGATCTTTAAACATAGTTTTGTGAAAAGGAGACTGAGAGTAATGCCATAAATGTGAATGGTAATGATAGTTAGCAATCAAACATATACAACACTAGGCATGTAAAGGCATTGAGCAGGCTGTGGTCAAGCGATCAGCAAGCAGGACAAACTCGGCTAGGCAAAAATGCACAGACTGATGGACAGAAGCTAAGTTGAACTTTTAAGGGTTTAAGGGTGAAATCAGGTTGGTAACATCAGAGATCAAAAGCAAAGTGAGTGTATACTTTGAGAAAGTGTGGATTTTGGTCTTTGTGTGATTGTGAACAGGTGAGTTTTGTTAAAAATCTGGTTTCATATCAAGACGAACACACAAACACATACACAGTCTAGTGTTGCACCCGGCCTGTAGGGGGAGCTAATAACATGGATATGTTGAGATCTGACACTGGAAAACACACATACACCATACATCTTACCATATACTTGTGTATCTACCAAATAACAACCAAGCATACAACCTTTTCTGAACAATTTATTGTCCCCACTGTGTTGTAAAGGTACACATTAACATTAGAGATTCCAAAACTTAGCATATTGCGATGTATATTAAAACAAGCTCACACAATCTAGCTAGCATTTCCCTGCCTCTGTGGTCGGTTCGGCTAGCTAGCTAATTTTACCTTCATTCTTCCATCCAAACACTAAACTTAGAAATCAGTATCAACTAGTGAGATGATAAACAAGTGTGTGATTCCTTCATAAACTTTTACTAGAAGACATTCACATACAGATGACGTGTTGAACTCTCAATTTAAGCCCTGGACACCGTTCTGTCTGCAGCTGTTGCTAACTCTGTGTATATGATTCTTCATGTATTAGAAAAAAGATTCTTATTTGTGTATTTGTCTTGTGTATTGAATATTACATAGCCTAAATACTTTCTCCCTGTCTCAGAAAATACTCTAATGGACTTAAGTGTTGCTTCAGGATAATTAGCTTTAGGCACTAATGCTAAAGTCATTAACCATATTTCATTAATACATTCCCTGACAAAATAGCATAATTACTCAGAAAACAAACGAGAGACATACGACCTCAGGAATTAGCGCTGAACGCAATTACACCCCAATATTCATAAACGCACAATTAACGCAAGCGATCTAAGGCCTCGGGGATCGAGAACGTGTGTGATGAATCTGGAGCACCTTAAGAAGAGGTCACATGACTACAGCGGGCCATTCATTTTTTTCTACTCCAATTACTGGAGGCTAAGTTTTCATCAACGTAGTCGCACATCAATTAACGCTGTAAATTCACATGCAAACAAGTGCAGAGATTTCATAGCTGTCTTATTTGTTATTTATATATTTAATTGCTTGTTAGAGCAAGTGACATTTACACCATGACTTGATAAAAATGAGGCACAATATTGCTTCATTGCTCATTGATATGGATCTGTCTCTCTCATATCTAAGTTTTTAACCATTTTAGGAAACGTGGTACGTCTTAGAACATATTGAGTAGAAGTTAAGCTGAGATTACAATTGTTTATATTTGTTTTATACTATTTCTAGCCCTGCGCTATAAGTAAATGATTCATTAAGTTATTAGACAGTTAATGAATTAACTTACTTATTAAACAGACGTTTATCTAGCTAGAAAGTAAGCTAATCTAGCAATGTTTTCTATGCCAACATCTTTTACTTGTAATGCAGTACTATATACACTTAAGCATTGATTTTCCACATATCTTACTGGATAAACCTTAATTAAAATTTGTTCCATTCGTTAAAATGTTAACATTTTGGGATGATTATCTCGTATCTCGTATTTGCTTTAAGTACTGATGATGCCGTTCATTATGTTATCAATAAAAAGGCTAGCATCCTGTTTCTGATCATAATAACACATCAAATAATCCTTTTGTAGTATAAAACACGACATGTAGGCCCCTGGACGCCCCACCTTGCAACTTATAGGACTTAAAGTATCTGCTGCTAACATCTTGGTGCCAGAAACCACTGCACACATCCAGGGATCTAGTGGAGTAGTAGTAAGCATAGAGTAGTAATTAAGCAATTGGTCATAATGTTATGTCTGATCTGTGTATCTAGCTATAGAAATGATAGATACAAATAACGAGACACAGACCCGCAAAGTTTGTGCAGTTATTTTAAACGTATAAAGTTGCACAGATATATTTTTTTTTAACCAGTATCTGAAAATATACAACAACATTGAAAGATAAGTCAAATCAACAAGGATAATTCATAGCATAAGTAAAAGGTAACAATAATCATCAAAGTTTCTCCTTTTCCAGAAACACCTGAGGGAATCAAATGAAAGGAAAGAATACAATTGTACAGAAGAATCTAAGAGGAATGAGAGAGAAAAAATGGAAGTGAGAAATGTGATACAGAAGATACAGAGGAAAAAAAATTAGAATGAGGGCAATAACCCAGGGCAGATTAACAGATAACAATACAGGTCACTCACAGTCACACTCATTTGGTTATGTACAGCACATTCCTGCAGTGCGGTGGACAGAAGTGTATAAAATAAACTGAAGACACTCAGTGCAGCTGCTCGGGCAGAGATGAAGGGAGCTAGAGGAGATTCGTGGACTTGTGGGGTTGTGTGATATGTGTCACTTTTTGCTCTGTGTGTATACGTTCTGTGTGTGTGTGTGTATATATATATACGTGTGAGTGTGTGTATTCCCCTATATATCTTTTTTGAACTTGACCATGCTGTTCTTTGAAGCATGACACAATGCTCTCTTGGTTCTCTACTCTCATATGCACTCTGCTTCTGATACTGTTCAAAGGAAATATCGTACAAAACAATATTTCAGATCCACCTTTGAGTTTCTGTACTTATTTTCCCCTTCACAAGATTTCAGACACCTAGGCCTTTTTGTGAAAAGCAAACAAAACACCAAAACAAGAAAGCAAAGCAAAATCGGAATATCGATGTCTGAAAAGTATTGGACAAATATCCTGTAAGTTGGAATGCTGGACGTTTTGGGAATAAACCATTTTGTGAATCAATATTAGATTTTCTTTCTTTGTTTGATGAATCAAATCTATGTGAAAACTAGTGAAAATCTTTAAGATTAGTGATGGGCGTCACAAATTAAATAGCGACATAGAGGACACAGATTGGGTAACGACACTGGGATGCAGATTGGGTAATGAAACGGGTGAATATTGGGTAATGGCATTTGGATGCAGATTTGGGTAATGACAATGCAATGCAGATTAGTTAATGACACTGGAATGCAGATTTGGGTAATTACACTGAGATCCAGATTGGGCTAAAACATGGATGAAGATTGGGTAATTACACTGGGATGCAGAGGGGTTCTAACACAGGGGACTCAGATTTGGACAGACGGCAAGGTTAAGCAGGAAATGAAAGGAGAAGTGCAGATTGGGTTACAAAAGATACAATAACATCTCCATAGACACTGACTGGCTACTGATACAGGGGACATAGCTTGAGGACTGAGGACACAAGGACTGCAGATCATGTAACAAACACGGAAAAAGAGACTGTGTGCTTGGGTTGTTTGAGTGACCCCATGGGCGTTGGAGATTGGGTTGCAACACAGTAGATGCAGATTGGGTAGTGAAGCAGGATGCAGTTTGGGTTACAGCCAAATTGGCTAGACACAGGAGACGTAGATTAGGTAATGATGTCCAGTAAAGACTTATAGCATGGGGGACACAGATTGGGTAATGACACAAGTAATGCATATTGGGTTAAAACACAAGGGAACGACACTGACACATCAATTATGTTATGACAGAAGGTCTGATCAGGTTATGACTGCAGATTAGGCAAGGACACCAAGAATGCAGATGACTGGGGGTGCAAATCTGGTAACAGAAGGAAGATAAGGATGCAGATACGGTAATGACATAAATCAGGTAAGACGACAGGAAGGCAAACTGGGTAATGGCAGCAGGGTTATGTACTGATTCTTGGAAAAAAAATGAATATAAGTTCACTCTGCTGAAATTTTGTTGCTTTCGTTTTTTTTTTTTGAGCTTGCAAATCGCTTGAAAGAGTCATTTAATAAAAACAAATCATCCACAAATTGCCTGTTACTAGCTTGTAAAAAAGAGTAAAAAGATGGACAGAATTAACAGAGTGCTGAAGAAGAGTGAAGCGATTTTCTCTTTCTCGCAAAGTCGCCCGGGATGAGGCGGTGCCCACCCCGCCAATCTGGGCTTGAAGAATATTCCATTTTCCTCACAGAGGAAAGAAAGAAGGGAACAAAGGTGCTCTTGTCACAAAAGTAATTTTCATTTTGATTGTCCACAGAGAATGTCCCGGCTCAGATGTTACAATCACAGCGTGCAGCACCAGATCCTTTACAGGAGAAGGAGCTGAGAGAGCTGCGGGCAGAGTTGCTGAAACCCCAGGCCCTGCCTCGCTGTGCATGTGTGTATCAGGGGGTGTCATTGCAGGTTACATTAGATGTGTGTGTTGCGTGTCTCGTGTGGTGCCACTGTGGTGCTCTTCTAAGCAGCTCTTGCGGACAATGGGTAAAGGATGAGCCTCGGTGTTGAAAACCCAGTCATCCAGAGGCAGCAGGTCATCGTCGGAGAAAAGCAGGTACAGATATCTGAAGAAAACATTCAATCAATCAAATCAATCAATCTGATAGGAAATGTTTTTGTTGTTTTGTAAACTGGAAATATTAAGGCAATTAATATATTCCTGCATTCTTAACCCTTTTTAAAGTAAATTTAATGCCGTAAAAATGTTAAATCTTAGTAATAATTTGTAAATTAAATTTATTAATAAAAAAGATTATTGTAAATAAAGATTATTAAAAAGATTAATACTACTACTACTACTAAATATTATTATTATTATTACTATTATTATTATTATTATTATTATTATTATTATTATTATTATTATCAACAGCAACAACAATAATAATAATAATAATAATAATAATAATAATAATAATAATAATAATAATAATAATAAAGGTTATTAATTTCTTTTTTTAATTTAAATTAAATTAAATTTCTTTTAAAGTCATAGAAAATTCTAGACCTCACTGTAGTTTAAAACTAAAAAAAAGACTAGACTAAAACCTAAAGACTAAAAAGTTATGCTACAGTTGGCGATTTGTGCAAAGTGGAAATGCTAGTTGTGCTACCCACTGATAAACGTTATTACCATGGCAACCAGAAATAGAAAAGCCTCCTGATACTTTATAGTACAGAGACTGGTAGCTTGTGTGAACATTTCTTTCACACTCTTTTTAGCATCATTTGTTAGCAATGTCTTCTACACTCCAACTGAACAAATGACTCACTTCAGCGTTTCAGACAGGAAGAAGCTCTGCTGCATGTTGTCATGGCTGACCATACTTGCGTAGACGTCTCTGATCCCCGAAAATCCTCCTTCAACTCGGCAGAATTTCTCCAACGCCTGCGAAAAAAATCACTCTGTCAAACTTTTACTTATATAACAAAGCTAACAATTACTGAACCGATACATTCCCGGTGTGATTACTCCAAAAGCAAACAAAGCAACAACATGAGAGTGCTGTCCTGTCCATTTGGGCCGGAAGTTGCAGATGTTTGACAGGCGACTAAAAAAGAGCTGACGTAGCAAACAAAGGTGCGATTAAGTCGTAACAAAGGCAGACATCTACACTGTGATTACCACTGGCCCTTGTATTTCTCTGGGAAAATGAACGTGACATATCTATTTCAGTGCTCTTCCGCCTTATAATTAACATGTCATCCTGTCAGAGAGAGACAGAGAGAGAGAGAGAGAGAGAGAGATAAAAAGAAAGAAAGAGAGACACTCCAGCTATATTAATACACTGGCGTTAGCCAAGCCTTCATTTGCAAAAGCTAATGGGATTAAATGGCATGTTAGCTGCTCTGTCGTGATCTTTTTAATCCTATGCCCAACTGACTCCTCTTTTTAAAGCAGACGGTAACATCAGCTGATTTAAAGTGTTGGTTTTCATCATGATATGTCTCAACTGTATAATACATGTAGAACTGAAACCATGGTGCTTTTAAATACGCGTATCTGATTGGTCAGAAGGTGTTGATTCATTTTCTAAAACAGCAGTAAAAAAAGAGCTTAATTACTGCTATGGTAAAGTTTTCTTTAAGGAAATGTTTATACAGCATGCTGGGAAGGAGTCTCCAGTGTTGGAGCTGTGTAACAGATACAGGAAAGTCTTCAGGCCTTTGTTCTACTTTATTTCTGAGTAACATGATAAATTCATATTTAAGAGAATGAGAGAGGAAAAAAGGAAAAAAGTTGAAGGAATGGATGTTTATAGCTGCTATAAGGTAAGCGATTACACAACTTCAGAGTTACGTTCCTGTTCCACAGTAGTGTTCATAATTTATCAATTTATCAACGATAAATGTAATGCAAACCCGGACTTTTTTCTAATTTCACTAAAGCCGATTTCCTTCCAACATGCGTGAGGTGTAAAATTCGTGCTCTCAAACACAGCTCATTTGCATATCCCGCCCACAAAACTCCATGAAAGGTCAAAAGCACAAAGCGCTGCAACGATGAAACGAGCACTGAAAGTTAAGGAAGAGAAGCGAAGAGGAAGTTATTTTGACTCACTTTCACGCTGATAAAATATTTCAAGATGTAAAGGTCAACATCTAGAGAAAAATTACCGAAAAGGGTGAATTGGTATGAATTTGGTGAGTTGACAAGAAAATGGTGTGACATGGGAAAAAAGCAGCTCCACACTGCACCCAGGTGATCTCGTACACTGAGCACGTCACGCAGAGCAAGTGCTTTTCGAGAAACGTTTGAAGTATCTCGTCGACGTGCTCAAGTGTTGTGCGGGGTTAAAAAGAAGATGCCGTGGCAAAAGGAACCGATTTATAAGCCAGCTTTCATCCGACGAAATCCTTCTAACAGTCTTTAAAGAATCCTTTCCCTCATAAGCGTAGCCTTGACCTTCCACCTTTATTTACAGCTTACAGCAACAGCGACATTTCTTTCGTAATCAGCTTGTTTCATTTATTTTCATTTCAGGGTTTGTGTCATTTCACCGCTTTCTTTATTTCTCATCTTCTTTAAGTGATGGAAGTAATACAAACGTCTGGGTTCCATATTAACACACTCAGAGAACATGATCTGAAGCCGATCGAGTCGAAGTTTACTTTCGTTTATTTTCTTTATTTTTTATCTCATTTAGTATTTTTTTTCTCACACACAGGAGGATAAGATTTTTATATCAAAGTAAGATTTTTTTTTTTAAATTATAGGATTTTCCGAAATACCAACTTTCCTAAGTAAATTTTTCTATTGTAATGTAAAGCTTAAGTCAACATGTGAAGTAGATTCTGAAAATTTGGATCCTTTTAACATTGATGAAATTTCCAAATATTCAAGTATTTAAACTTTTTTGATTTTCTTTTGTATATTTTTAGTTAATATTTTTTATTTTATATTCACAAAGGTCTCCGAAGAAATTCCGAATGCTGAAAGTCAACTATGAGTGTGTCTTAATGGCTAAATGGTGTTCTTTTACCTCCAAAAAAGCCTCAAGAAGCTCTAAAAGAAGAGTGACCCATTCATTCCAATCCCCAAAGAAATAACTACATAAGTTATTTTTAATAAGTTATTTTTCTTCTCACCTCCACTGCCTGCCAGCCCCACTCCCTGTACTTGGGATCATGAGTCAGGCGCCACATGTACATGTAGCTCTCGATGACCTCTGGCCTCAGGATGTAGTAGCGATCGCTCAGTCTGGTGGCCGTCGCCTCTTCACCTCCGTCGAAGCGGAACGCCTCGGGGCCAAGCTTCGTGGCTGTTAACGTGAAGGAAAAAACACAGAAAAGAAAACGACATGTCTGTCTCATTCATCATTCATCATGACTGTGGAGTGCAGGCTTTGCACAAATCTGTATTTTTTTTTACTTCAAAAGCTAGATAAGTCAGAATCAGAGAAACCATTTAGACTTTTAAATATGTTTGCTTGTAGTCCAGATGGTTGCTTTTTTTCACTCAGCAGATGCTGCTGTCCCAAATGACTTGAAGTGGAATCCAGTCCAAGCACAGAGACAGAGATCAGCAAATGAGGACTACGAGTCTTGATTAAGGGCTCTACAGTTGCACTCTAGTGGTCCTACACTGACATCTGAGCAAGTGATAATGTCATGAATCCACAATAAAACAATTACAGTGGAACCTCAGTATATGAATTTAATTCATTCTGGAGGCGAGTTCCTAAGGCAAAAATTTGCTAAACAAATTTTCCCATAAGAAATAATGTAAATGCAGATAATCCGTTCCAGCCACCCAAGAAATATTAGCAATACGAAGCGTATGTAAACTGTATGGCTGCTTACAAAGAACTGACCCAAGCCAAGCATTCCATGCCAAGGCTCCTCACAGGAAGTTGTGCCACCAAGCTTGGGCTAAAAATAGAACAGACCGCCCACGCCACCAATCTGTCAACAAAAATTGCCTGAAAAATCACCTAGCTTTTGAACGCATGCTGAAGGCAACGTTGGTATCGTGGGTTGAGTCTTTCGAAACAGCTTTCACTGACTGAAAAAAAAATTCGTAAAATTCATAAACGTGCTTCAGTTGGCTTAGCTTGCATTTCCACTGATGCTAACAAGTTTTAGCTACTCCCTGACGTACGCGCATCAGCCAGCGTTCACTTCGGTTGGTTTGTATGCCGAAAATACTTAGTATGCCGATTTGTAAATTTCTTGCTAAATTTCAATTCTTAGAGCAAAAATTCGTAAGGGAGGGCATTCATTTGCTGAGGTTCCTCTGTATAACAGTATTAAGCCTATTTCTAGGCATATTTGACTACCTTACATTTTCTTAATCTTAATCTTAATCTCTTTTCAAGAAATTAATGTTTAAAATTAGAAAAATAATCTGCCAATGTTGTTCTTTCAGCTGCTCCCTGGATCATTTGGTCCGTATGTTTTAGAAAAATAATCTGCCAATAGAACAAGAAAATTTAAAGTTGAACTCTTTTACAGAGGCCAGATATATGGAATTTCCTCCTGGTTGTTCCCATGTTCAGAACTGAATATCTTTGTCTTGGAAGTGACTCGACTGATAGAGTTATTAATTACACTGGCATTTCAGTGCACCAGCAGAAAGGAAATGGACTTATGGGACATTTTTAATAAGTTTAAACAAATGAATGATTTTCTGGCTGTGACTCTGATATAAAATGAGTCAGGACTCTGTTGGCTTTCAGTGTGAGACGTGTGTTTTTCCCTCTTGCATAACCTTACGCAGTTGAAAATAAAATTTTAGCTGCTTATGAATAAGCACTCAGGGCATCTCAGAGAGCAGAAATGAGTTTGATATCAGCATATACTTTGAAGATAGAAACTTTTTTTTGTTTTTTTGGAATTTTTCTATGAATATATTGCCCCTAGTAGGCTAGGAAAAAAACAGAAATCCTTATAAGAAACTACAAATTCTTAAAGCCCTGAGTGTGTATTTTCATATGCACTTCATATTAACCACCACTGTGCTCTGTGACAAGTGAACAAATTAAATTTTTTGGCCTCTGGTAAAAAGAGTTAAAGAACACCACATCATACTTTTTATTTCAAATCAGTTTACAGTTACAGTGAATTATATGGAATGTCCATGAAACAAGTAAGCTCTCCTTATTGCTTACACTGAACAAGGAATATGTGATCAGTCAAATTTAAGAAAAGCGATTAAACATTCATTCATTGTCTACCGCTTATCCGATCTATTCTCGGGCGTCATCGGGCATCAAGGCAGGATACATCCTGGACGGAGTGCCAACCCATCACAGGGCGCGTGTGTGCGCACACACACACACACACAAATTTTAGAGATGCCAATCAACCTACAATGCATGTCTTTGGACCGGGGGAGGAAACCCCAGAGGTACGAGGAGAACATGCAAACTCCACACACACATGGCAGAGGCGGGAATCGAACCCCCAACCCTGGAGGTGTGAGGCAAACGTACTAACCACCAAGACACTGTGCCCCCCCACGATCAAACATATTTTACATAAAAATACATTTCTCAACTACAGTCACAACTACTGCTCTAGGAAATGACTCAGCTCCTTCTGACCAATCAGAATTGAGCACTGAGCACTGAATAGCTCTAATAAAAGAAAATATTATCTGGAACTTTCATACATCACCTTCTAGAGAGGAGAAAAAGCGTTCGGTTTTAGATTTAAAATATTATTTTATCCGCCTCGGATGTGCCTTTAACTCCATAATCTTATAAAGAGCTTCAAATAATCTTTAAACAGGAAATCCTATAAAAATTGTAAACGTTTACACGACTGCCGTGATCTTTTTTTTGCATCTCTCTTTTACAGTGACTGTAAAAATCTGTTTTTTTTGGCACAGTGTTTTTTGGGGGGGTCTTTCCAAAATGAAGCTAGCCAATGTGTTAAGCTAACACAGTGCCAGAAGCTCTCTCAGAGGATGAGTTTTACTGTCGGCATTAAAGAGTGCTACATATGACACACTCTTCCGTGCCGGGCAAATCGTTTTTTTTTCTTCCTCAAACTCATCTTGTTCAGCTGAGCTTCGATCCTTAAGCCAATGAGGACAGAAAGTAAAAAAGAAAATCAATGTGGTATATAGACGTGAGATCAAAGGTATTTAATAATGTATATATATATATATATATAATATATATATATATATATAAAAACAGAGATGTATTGCTCATGGTGTGTAGTCAGCTGCATCAAATCTTCCCTAAGATGTTTTTCCTCTAAGCAATCAGGGAACTGAAATGGATGAGAAATCAGAGATCAAACAAGCCTTTTGGGCAAAATTGGTGGATCTTAAGTTGAGCTTCACTTAAAAATCTCAATATCTTTCCTTTTCCCATGTTTCCCTCTGGCCCGGTTAAGAAAAAAGCTTTGGAAAAAAGATCCATCTCTAAAAAAAAATCAACACAGCTTGTTTAAAAGTTTTGAAAGAACATCAGACAACGTGGCTAACAGTCTCCTCTAATTTGAAGCAGTGAACAACTTTGATTCAATGTTAGACAGAATTTCTTTCTTTTTTTTTTTTTGCCCTGACAGAAAAATAATATGTTAGAAGAAATGCTTTTCAGCAGCGAATTATAAGTTTCTGCTACGCACTGATAACTTCAAATCGCAGGAAGATTCGCCAAACTAGCAGACACAGATGCTACACTTCCAGTTTTAGCAACCGGGAGACGTTTAAAGCAATATGTTAACAGATTATAAGGGTTTTGTTGTGTTTGTGTTTACTTCAGTGGAGCTTTGCTTATAGTAAATATTTAACTTATTCTAGATTAGTATTCTAGTTCAGCAGTATGAGTCTCATTAACAAGGTGCCCTTTGTTATTAGCCGTGTTGGCTAATACAGACTTCATTTCGAAATAGATATAAAAAAGTAAAATGAAAAATAAGGATCTTGACACTTAATTTGTCTAATATAAAATAAATTTAAACAAAGTGTTCTATTCAGTTTATTTTAAAAGACCAACACAATCCAGAAGGTTTGTTTACAAAAGTTAGCAGTGTTAGCAACTGGCTGAGGTGTAGCTGTTTATTTTTATTACGTTTTTTTTTTTTTAAAAACTTTTCTCATCCTTTCTCTTTAAAATGGAAAGAAATTGGCATGTATGCTACTTTTCCCTCAGGATTTCTTCAAGATTTTATTCTGCAGCTAGCTTGCTAAAAATACTGATAAATCCTTTTTAGTTAGCAATGCTAACTACTGTTCTCTAATTATCTGACTGTTATCTAACTAGTCAGTGATACTACCCTGAAAAAAAAATTCTTTTATGACTCTAGACCTATATATAGTTAAGTTCAAAAGTTTACACACCCTCAAGGCAAAGAATTTTCATCTATAAATAAATGAGTTTGGATTAACAGATGAAAAATATATTTAGTGAAAAAATCTTTAGTGAAAAATTTTTTTTTTTTATAATATTCTCCTGTTGATGCTGCTTGCTTTAAATTGGCGGATTTTCCATTCTTTCATTAAACAAACAACCGATTCTATTACTAGCTTAAATGCCATTATGCAGATGTTTTTTTTTCTTCAATGCCATTATGCAGATGTTTTGTTTTTCATTTAAACATGATATGTACAACATAAATCACTAGACAGATCTACATCAAAACTATACATCTACATGAATACATCTTTTAGCCATGGCATCCTGGGAAGGTGTAGTTCCCTTTACTTCCATACTCACCTGAGCGACTGTAAGACTCATGGCAGGTGTTTGTGATCTCGGCTGCCAGGTCTAGGTAGTGCTGCCTCTTTTCTGGAGCGCCATCATCGGCCCCGATGCCCACCATCCCACCAGCGAAACAAGCCAGATGCCCCATCTTATGGTCGAGAATTCCACCTCTCCATTCAGCCAAGTATGTAAGATCTCCTGAAGATTTCTGAACCAAGTTGGTCTCTATTGCCTGGTCCAAAACACAAAATATAATTAATAATAGGAAGTGATTTATCTCCCATGCAATATTTCAATCAACTAAGAGTATTCAATCAAATAAGAGAATTTTTTAAAATGAAGATGAAGCTTTTAACCTTCAGAAGTTTCTAACAATGTAGAAACAATTTCCTTTTAAGAAATCTCAGACTACACTTCATCTCTGATTATTTTTTCGTGGTGCACTGGTATAGCTTTGATCCTATGATCATTTATTTTCTACTAATGCTATACAGTCACGCTAGTACATAATCACACCTTTAATATGGAATTATAAGTACGTAACCTCGGCGTACGAATGCCCTCCCTTATGAATTTTCCCCTTAAGAATTCAAATTCTTTTAAGAAATTTGCATCTGCATAGAAAGCGTACCGGATACCAGCTAAGTTGCGCATACATCCGGGAGCCGTTCAAAATTTGTTAGCGTAAGTTGAAAGACCCAAACGAAGCCAACTGCAGCGAGTTTATGAATTTTATGCATTTTTTTCAGCCAGTGAAAGCTGTTTAGAAAGAGTCAACCCACGATACCAATGTTGCCTTCAGCATGCGTTCAAAAGCTAGGTGATTTTTTGCAGGTTTTTTTGTTGACAGATTGGTGGCATGGGTGGTCTGTTCTATTTTTAGCCCAAGCTTGGTGGCACGACTTCCTGTAAGCAGCCATACTGTTTTGTTTTAGTAATATTGGTATTATTTTTGGGTGGCTAGAACGGATTATCTGCATTTAGATTATTCCTTATGGGAAAATTCATTTCACAATACAAATTTTCGCCTTAAGAACTCACCTCCAGAACGAATTAAATTTGTGTGCCGAGATTCCACTGTATTTAATATAGTTACGCTAGATATCTACTGTGTTTAGAGGAATATGATTAATAAACCTCAGGCTGATATTTTACTGATACCTATTTAATGTATTTATAGTCACTCAAAGTTGGATAAATGAGTAGCTTGCTTCTGAGATAAACAGTTTACATATTTGAGTATGACTATACGTATTATAACCACTGGACTCATATGTGCTTTTTGAACATCCCATTGCAGAATGAATCCCTCTTTTAGAGCATCTCCCACTCTTCCACTAGAGGTGAGTGAGGCTGTGGAGTTTTGTGTTCATTCAGATGAGTGAGATCAGACACTAATGTAGGGTGAGGAGGTCTGGGGTATAGTTCCAGGTCATCTTAAAGGTGTTCAGTCGGGTTGAAGTTCTTCCACGCCAACTCTTTTCATGGTGCTTGCTTTGTGCACAGGTGCTTTGTCATGCTGGGAGCAGTGGTAGCTCAAGTGGCTAAGACTCTGGGCTGTTGATTGGAAGATTGGGGTTCAAGCCCCAGCATTGCCAAGCTGCCAGCATTGGGCCCTTGAGCAAGGTTGCCAACCATCCATTTCTCCAGGGGTGCTGCATCATGGCTCTGACCCCAACCCTCCAAGGATGAGAAATCCTAAGAAAGAATTTCACTGTGCAGTAATGTATATGTGACTTAAAAAAGCTATTTATTTAAAATGCTGGAACAGGTTCAGGCTTCTTAGTTCTACTGAATGGACATTGTTGTGCTGCAGCATCCAACTTGTGTTGCAACAGTTTGAAGATCCACATATTGGTGTAATGGTCAGGTGTCCATACACCTTCGGCCATATAGTGTATAGTTTTGCCCAGAGGACAAGCACGTTCTGTTGGCTGTTAATACAGCAGGCAGCAGTTAAAAGGATATTAACTCGCTTGAACGGATATTATACTACAATTTCCAGAAGCATGAATACGTAGAGTTTTACAAACAGTGACAAACCCGAGCAAAATATAAACCAGTTCTCATGTATCTTTTTGCACATGCTAAATAGAAACAGTGAGACCATGTTGCTCTGGGCCTCTATGATTTATGCATGATATAATGGAAGGGTCTGCTCCCTGGCGGATTGAAGACAAGCCTCATTGAGATTCCATCAGGCTTCCGTAAGGGGAAACTTATGAATCTGCTGATAACAATACGACAGAAAGGAAACAGGGTTACATTTTCAAGTTATTTTTCCTCCAGCGATCAATCTCTGAAGTCTCCCCATGCATCTCGGATGTCTATTCAGCTTTTTATGTGAGGTGAAAACAAAAGATCAATAGTAAACGATCATCATTATCTTTAGTCCTTTTCCTTCTTCTTTTTTTATCTTCTGTCTTGCTTTTCCTTTTGTGCTCTTTTTTCCTAACATAGAGAGTGCTGATCTGGACTCCTGCTTACTGTGTGTCTTTAGTAAAACTGGCTAAATCAAAATAAATCAAATAGGACAAACAGTGGTTTTGTTTCCCAAATGCTAGAAGTCATGTCCACTGATGTGTCCTCACATGCTTTTATGTTCATGCAGTGTTGTTCCAGCTGGCTGAGAGATCACGAGTAGCGATTGTATATAAGTTTGTGTGTTTTTCACACATACTCCCGAGATGCACTCTTCCATACCTCTAGAGCGCTGTAGTACATGCGCTTAGCTTCCTCATCCGTCTTGTCTGACATCAGGTAAGATTTGATCAGGTACTCATAGAAGCTGTCTCCCAGGCCTCCAAGAGAAACGTGATCTAAGAGAAGAGAGCAGACAAAATCAAAAGCCGTTTCCATGCCCAAAATATAAATCTATAAATCTATAAGTCACTGGTTAATGTTAGAAATGATTTTACTTTCTTTGACAAATCCAATCAAATCTTGATCTAATTAGGTGCTTGTAGCACACCATGTTTTTATGTTTTAATGCATAATACCAGCTCAGTGTATGAGGCTTTTATTTAACAGCCTTAGACTCCAAGTGTCTTTATCCAAGTGATAAAGGCATCATTTAGAGTCCCATTAGGATTTGAGGAAAAGTTCTGCAAAAGTGTATCTTTATTTAATTGCTGTTCATTTAGTTTGGTCTGTGGAAATAGTAGTGATTCAATTGTAATAAATTCTAAGAAACTCTGAAAACTTTTTACTGGCACTATACCTCTATATATCTGTATAGAGTAAGCTTTAATGACACAGGCTACGCCTCAATCACTGACTGAGGCATACAGGCCACACCTCCTTCACTAGGGCTAAGGTACACAGGCCACACCTCATTCACTAATTGAAGCATACAGGCCACACTTCCTTCACTGACTGAAGTATACAGGCCACACCCCTTTCATTTACTGAAGTACATAGGGCACGCCTCCTTCACTGGGACTGAGGTGCATAGGGCACACCTCCTTCAATGGGACTGAGGCACATAGGGCGCACCTCCTTCAATGGGACTGAGGCACACAGGCCATGCCTCCTTTAACTGATTGAGACAGACAGGCCACGCCTCCTTCAGTGACTGAGACACACAGGCCACACCTCCTTTACTGACAGATAAATAGGTCATGCCTCCTTCACTGACTGAGGCACACAGGCCACACCTCCTTTACTGACTGAGGCACAAAAGGCCACACCTCCTTTACTGACTGAGGCACACAGGCCACACTTCCTTCACTGACTGAGGCACGTACGCCACACCTCCTTCACTGTGAAAGACACATAGGGCACGCCTCCTTTACTGACTGAGGCAAGAAGGCCATGCCTCCTTCTCTGATTGAGGCACACATGCCACGCCTTCTTAACTTGGACTAAGGCAGAGAGACCACGCCTCCTTCACCGGAAGGCATAAAGCTCATATTCCCTGGTTTTACATTTTACATCTTTTATTGTAACATTATAAAGGGCAATTAGTTACTTACTATATATAATTATCTCTCTCTCTCTCTCTCTCTCTCTCTCTCTCTCTTGCTCGCTTTCTCTATCACACACACACACACACACACACACACACACACACATACACTGTGAAAGAGTGCAAAAGTGTGAGCTTGCTTTCTGCCCCACATCCTTTACCTCTCCTTATCTCTCAGGTCACCAATAACCATTCATCTACAGTTACAATTATCCGTTGCTAATTTTCTGTCGTGTAGATTATGTGCACCGACTCACAGTTCAGAACGTATCTGAATCTGAAATTTCCACGGCTAATGGAATGCATTGTCATTTTAATAATCCTGGGGTATAACGGCGCCGTTCACTGCTTCAGTCTGATAGAGAAACGTGAAGAGCTGAGCGGAAGAATAAGCATGGCTATAATATGTCAATGAGACTGCTCATGAAGAAAATCTGTCTGCTCCAAGAATTTACATACGGCAACAAGGACAGAAACAAACAAGTAAATAAACAACAGACGGACAATCATTTGTCATTTTGAATGAGTCACATTTCATAAATCATGCATATCTATCTATCTATCTATCTATCTATCTATCTATCTATCTATCTATCTATCTATCTATCTATCTATCTATCTATCTATCTAAGCTCTCACTTACGTTGGACCCAGTTACCGCTAACAGGGCTCAGGAAATTGGGGTACAGGCCCTGTGGCTTCTCGATCCTGTCCAGCAGCTTTCGGATGTTCATCACCTGAAACAAAAAAGTTTGTCAGTGTGTGGAACTGTTTCAGACACCAAGCTTTCCTGATACATTTACATTTCTGGTATTTGGCAGACACTCTTATCCAGAGCGACATCCCCACATGATATCAGCAATCTGTGAGAGCAGTGAAAAAAACTTTTCAGTGCATGTGTGGCATATAAACCATACAGTATAAGTGTATGCAACATATCAAGATATGTGACAAATTAAAGGAAAACTTGTCTAAATAAGGTGTTAAGCCATGTAATGATAGATGCTGAGTTGAGATTGGGTCACTGTGAAAACCATAGCATGTGATTTACATCATTTTCATCCTCAACAAATAATTCAGTGGCTCCTTGTACCATGTGAATGGGTTCGGAGTCATCACGTAACAGACCACGCCCATCAAGATAGAATTGTTTCACTGTAGGTTACATTTGATCGTTGAAAAGAATCTTTTATCACTATATTCATGCACACTATATATATATATATATATATATATATATATATATATATATATATATATATATATATATATAATAGTAAAGTAAATAAATAAGTAAATTTCCCCTCTTTGTTTTTACTTTAATGTCTCAACTGTTTATCAGTTTGTTACCAAACCTTCTCTGTGAAAATGGGGTTTCCGGAAAGTTCCGTCAGGTGCACGAACTCCAGATGCAACGTCCCAAATTCAGCCAGGATGCTGCTCCCGGCTGACGCCCATCCCCAGTTCCAACTGGTGCCACTGTAACAGAGGGCGAATCAGCATTGTGAGTACAGTTGCCCTCGCCGTGTGCCACAGCAACCAGAAACCATGGCAACCAGTCCACCATGTGAGCAGGTACAGAGCCGTGTGGACGGTTGGAGTCATGGCAACAAGATACAAAGAAAAAAAAAAAACACTCACTGTGGTAAAATGGCAAAACAGAGACAAGGATATAGGGAACGGATGGGAAGAGACTAAATTAACTCTGGCATAGAATTAATAACACGCTCTCACTCGCACTGTTTGTGTGTTAATAGCACAGAGATTAGTGTTACATTATTTGGGATGCCAAATGTTTACAAATTAATTATGTTGAGACAGCATTCACTGTCATGCCTGTTATAATCTGTGTCTCTGTGCGCATGTGTGTGTGTGTATTTAGAGCAGCAGAATTCTTTTATTTATTTATTTTTATTAAAAAAAAAAAAAGCTAACTGAGCCAAGATTCATTTAGCTGTCTTTTGGCCATCAAATTTAATTTCACATACCTCGACCAGAAAATATATATATATTTTTTTTTTACAAGGGACCAGATTAGAGCTCATCAAAATACCCGATCATACACACAGATACCCGATCATACACAAACTTTCATGAATACGTCAAACACAGTACATCTGGAGTATGTTACAATTAAATAATACAGGAATAAATATACACTTTATTTAAAAATACACATGAGGTTCCACTATCAGGTGAAGGAAAAATTTCAATGTGTTGGCTGAAGGACCGTTCACTATATCAGGACCTGGGGATTTTACTGCCCCCAGGTCACATCCGGCACTTTGGCTGTTTCTGTCTGCCTATATTTGATCTGCTCCACATTTTCATAGCCATATTGTAATAAGTAGTCTGACCAGTAGCAGCTAATCAAAACCATGTACTTTACTGCTTTTATAAAGCAAAATTATTATTATTATCTTAGCGTTTGTCCCGCGCAATGCCAGGGTCCGCTTCTTTTTAGCGGATCATTTCTGGTCTGCTCGATTTGGCACAGGTTTGTATGCCAGATGCCCTTCCTGTCACAACCCTCCCATTTTATCCGGGCTTGGGACTGGCACTGAGAGGTAACTCTTCAGTGGCTGGGTTAGGGCCCTGCCCGGGAATCGAACCCGGGCCGCGGCAATGAGAGTGTGGGATCCTGCCACTGGGCCACCAGAAGGCCCATAAAGAAAAATTAGTATTATTTTTTAATATTTCACAAAAATTAACTTCAGCCTATTGGTTCGGGCCTCAACAGTCCCAGTTTCTCATGTGGCCCCTTGGGAAATTCATTGCCCACTCTTGAACTATATTATACTCTATAAAAGACAAGCCACGGGTCAAGAAAACTCTCTGCAGGCCTCATTTGGACTAGGCAATATGACTAGAGTGCAATCCTGGCTTTATTTTTCTGACCAGGCCCCTTTCTGCGTTGTTGTTTGCGCCTACAGGAATCACACTGAAACAGACTGTAATTCACACAAGTGCTGCTTCTAGTAGCAGCCCAGGGCTCGCTTTTCTTCTGAAAGGAAAATCGATAGCAGCAATGTCTGGGGAGGTGGAGAGGGCCGGGTGAAAACTTTTGTCTCAAAGAATTGATCCGACATATCAGTGGGAAAGGAACAAAACAAACAAAAGCGACGTAGATGGTGGGAGGAAATGCCATCAGGTAGCTTAATCACTGGTTTTGCTGTCTTCAAATAAAGTTGGTTTTAATTTACTGGTATTGACTCGAAATACTACACAAGTGACATTTGGAACAATTTCAAAACATAAAAAAAGCTGTAATTATTTATTGTTGACTGAATGAGTTGAACAGGAGTCAAAACTTTTTGAGGTTGAACCAACTGGCTTCATTTCGCGGAGAAAAAAATAAGGACGTTGTGGATGACATCACTAGGGACATGAGTAAAAAAATGTGTACCTAGTGTTTTTTTTTTTGACTTTTCTGGTCAAATGGTTGTTTGTTCAATTTTGACAAATCTGGATAGACATTTTAGTTATTTCGTGAGCTATTCCATTGGGAAATTAGATTTTTACCAGTTTTAGTCATCTAGTGAATATCCATCCATCCATCCATCCATCCATCCATCCATCCATCCATCCATCTGTCTATCCATCCATCCATTTTCTGTAGTGCTTATCCTTTACAGGGTTGCTGGGAACCTAGAGGCTATCCCAGAGGACTGCACATGGCAGGGGACACCTGGATGGGGTGCCAACCAATCACAGGACGCAACCACACACACACACACACACACACACACCCCCAAACCCCTTCACACACTAGAGATGCTTAACAGCCTATAAAGTATGGTGGAGGAAACTGGAGAACCTAGAAGAAACCGCCCCTGAAGTACAGGGACAACATGGAATCAAACCCCAACCCCGGAGGTCTGAGGCCAACGTGCTACATCTATTATTAAACACTTCCCAAATGGCAAAAGCAGAATATCATGATCTTGCTACAAGAAAATAAATGGCTTTATGGCTGTCAGCTCCTTAATCAGCAAACATTATACAGAAATGTGAGGCGCAACAGAAACAAATAAGCTTTAAATCCTGTGGTATTCATAAACATTTCAGCTACTACCACTAATGTCAAAATCTCAGCTCTGAGTCACACACTAATACACAAAACCATGGCTCTCCTGTCGCTTTGTCGCTGCTCATGCTGAGGATAAAACGAGATGAAAGAGATGCTAAACTGGGCCTCCATTAGAAATGCGCTCTACATCATTACCCACATGGGGCAGAATGGCCTGAGCATCTCCAGGTCTGGAAAAATCAATGGCTAATAGAGTGAAGAGGGGCAGGGGCACTCAGCGACATCGTCACTACAGGGAACAAGATGGCATTCTTCCAGCTGCTGGTTTCTCATATATCACTCTGTTCTGAGACATGAGGCATGACTAGGCAATAAAATGTTGAAGAAATGTAACCATTTTCATATTATAGGAATATATGGATATATGAATGAATATATGAAATATTAGAATAAAAAAAAAAATACTGGATATTTTAAAAAACATTTTCCAAAATTGTAGTTTTCAAAAATTACTTCTTCACCAGGATTTCCAAGGATTGAGGGTGGAGCTAAATGTAAATAAAAACATGGGATTGACAAAAACTAAACACATCCATATTGCGGATTGTGTTAATGTGCCTCTTTAATTCATTGTTAAAAAAAGAAAAAAAAGGGAAAAGTGAACAAAACTTTGCTGTAGAAATAATAAAAAAAAAAATCATCCGAGCTCAAAAATGAGGCTCAATAAATAATTATATAAATATATAAATATATAAATATTGAATTTAAGTTATTTTGTGTAGCATCCAGCATTTATGGTCTTTTTTGTGCATTTTTCAAAGTATCCAGAACACGACATTTCTGCAGCACTACAGCTCTGTTCTATGGCTCATTTTTTATGGAAAAAAAAAACCATGCTGTAATCCAAAATACACGACATGACCCGATCAGTTTCTAATGTCTCCTTATGTGGACTAACGCTAATCTGTAATTCTAGAAAGAATCAATTTAAACCATTAATATATCAGTGAAAGTGTTCTGCTTCTCACGATTTAAGCCTCCGATTTCGCATCATGCCAACTGCACATTGTGAAATAATGCACCGAAACAGCTGAAACATATCATCAAGTCAAAGTCAGCTATATCATTACGCATCTCGCGCAATGCAATGAGGTAGCGAGCCCGTCTGTGCTACTTTACACACTACATTTAAAAAGACATTTGGCTAAGTGAAGAGGAGAGTAAACAGAAGCAAAATGTACAAACACATTAATTATAATTAAATAATCATATTAATCCATTGTCGGCTTTTATCACATCTTCTAATCAGTGGATTGTTAGTCACATAGTGTCATGTTGTCTCTGAAGGACACCTATACAACCTTCAGTATTAAAAAATCATAGAAAGGTAAGTATCCTGACACAGCCTGAAAGGAAAAGCTGGCGTGTGGCTCAGCACGACACGTACCTGCCCAGGTTAATGACTCCTCTCGGGATGCCAGTCGGAGTGTTGAATGCCGGCAGCAACTTCTCACCAAGCTCCAGCACCTTCTGCTTAAACACCTGAGTGACACAAGAGAAAAAGGCAAGCTGTTATATACACGCTCCTACACTCACCCTTAACCTCACATGTTTTGCACGCTACTTAGCAGTGGATGCTTCATTGCCCCAGGTCATATTTTCCCAATTTATATTAATACTTCAATTTTAAAGGGGTAGTATGTAATTTTTATCGGTGACCCAGAAGAATCACATAATTTCAGGAATTTTATTTAAAACTGGCATGGAACGGATCTGGCCAGTTGCTTGATTTTAGGCTTGTGTTTACTCTTTTCTGACCCAGAAATAAGCTCCGCCCAAGCTAGATGAGCTCAGCTCTGTACATTTTCCTTAAAAGGCAACTCACAAGGCATGTCTATAGTAACTGATACATATAATCATAAAATTTCACAGACATCTTTAATAAACTGTAATTCTCAACAGCTCTGGATCAATGGATCTAGGACGTTTCTTGATTTTTGGCTTTATGGCCCAGGAATAAAATCTGAGCCACTTTCCTTTAAAAGGCCATTCACAAGACATACATGAAGAGGAATTGGTTGGTGGAATAGGAAGGTTGGCATGAAAGGTTTTTTTCATTCCTCCGAATAAGAGGGCAGAGAGAGAGGGCTGTAAACTTTACAAACCGCCGCTTTAAAACCTCCCAGTTTGTCTGGTCATTTTAGCATCAGTATAGAAATCTTAATCCTTTCAGTCAGAAATGTAAATAAGACACAGAGGCAATGTGAAAATTGCACACCATTAGCAGTGTGGACAGAGCTGCACTTCCAGGCCTGTGAACTTAATGACTGCCTGCTACTCTATACAAATAAAGCTAATTACATGGGTCATAAACCCTGAGCCGGTATCACGACATTAACGCTAGGATGAGATTAAGAGCCGTGCCGATGGTGTCATACACAAGCGTTTGATTAAACCTTCGCCGACATACATGGCCTAATCGGAGCACCTTAGATCGCCATTAGCAGATCACAGAAGTGAGGAAGTGCGAGGCCTCAAATTAGAAGTGTAGTAGCATGATACACTCAGAGTATGACAACCGTACAACTCAATGTCATGGTTTTGCATCTGTACAACTTCATATTTAAATTAAGTGTAAAGTAAATGCTATTTCATATTTAAATTGGTGTTTATGTGTGAAAAATATTCCTCAGCATGACTAACAGAAACAGAGAGAGAGAAAAATGAGGTAATGAGTCTGCAAGATTGGAAAAATCCTAGGAGACGGCATGGAATATATCATAAAATAAATAGAATTGCTGCTGTTTGTGTCCAAAGAAAACTAAGCTTCAGGCTCACTTTTGAAAGTTTCACAGTGATCACATGACTAGGTTTAGTAGAGGGTGTTAGATGATGCCTACGGTATTGTAAAAGCAGAAAGTTTGAGAGTGCTTCAGTTTACTGCTGAATTTACTAGCCTGGAATAAAAACCAACATCTATAATATCCATCAAATAAACCCACAGGTACTTACTAACACACAAACAGGTGTTGTCTAGCATCCCTGTGCTCATTAAGCCACTGAACCGTGATGAAGTCCTCTTCAAAGTCAGATTACTCGCAAAGCCCTGCCGATTATCCGTAAGCATTAGCAAACTTAATTTCAGACACATTATATTCGAAGGCTAGGTTCAGTTAACTTCACTCAGTCGATTACCCCCGCAGCACACATTTTATAGCCATAACACAATGAACCAGTCAAAACAAAAGGTCGAACTTCACACGCTCCCCTTCACAGTCCAGTAGGGATATAGCCTGTATGCTACAGAGGAGCTCCTGCTTCAAAGGATATTACAATGAACAGAAACCAGTAGAGCCATTTATTTGCCTGGAATTAGGGTTCAAATATGGTTGCTGACTCAGTTAGCAAAGAACAGGAATCTGAGGTTAGTAGAAACTGGACAGTAGAAGACCAGACAACATTTATTATGCAATTTTGTCTGCTTAGCTTGAAAGTCTGACATGCTAACAGTACTTCAGCCCAATGGAAATGTGCTAATCAGTATGATACCACCACCACCACCATGCTTCACTGTGGGAATAGATTTGTGTGTATTTGTATAGATGTGTGTTGATTTTCTTGTGTAGTGTAGTGCTTTGTCCCAAGGCCAAAAATATGATATAATTCTGGTTTGATCAGATTAGAGAACAGCTGTTTTTTCTTTTCTTTTCCAAATGGGATTTGTAAATAATACTACTTGTAAATAATTTAAAAAAAAAACATATCTGCTGTCAACAGTTCAGTATTATAGAATATTTTGTGTAGATTTGTGACATGCTAAATGTGTTTACAGTTCTATGCCCCGAGAAGTTGTACAAAACAAGAAAGAAAACATTCTTTTGTACTTGTTTTGATGTGGACTACATGTGTTGTGTGAATATTTAAGATGCTAACAAGGCTAAAAGAGAAATTAGATGACAAATGGAGCTAGCATCTTGGCAATGACGCTTTACACCAACATTTGTTCCCTGTCTTTATCCAGAACCCAGAAGTAGTAATTGTTTTGCTCTAATTAGCATGAAAGCTTGGTGTGTTTTAGCACCTAGAAATGATTCCAAACAGAACAAAAAATCTTTTAAAGTTAACATGTAATTATTATTTGGAATTGCTTCAACAAAATAGAAGTATTTTAATGATGCTAGCATGTTTTTGATGCACTATTGTTGTGGATGTAAGAAGTAAGCTGTTTTCACTGAAGGAAGTAATGCTATTTAGCATCCTGGCATCAATGCTGAGAGTGTTTCAGTTTACAGCCAACATATGTTGCCTGTCTTTACCCAGAATTCTGAGTGGCAGTTGAGTTGCTAGTTATCTAGAGCTAATTAGCAGGAACGCTTGCTATGATGTAGCATTTGGAAAGTAAAAAAAAAATACAGAGAGACAGGAAGAAATAAAAAATTTCTTTTAACAAATGTGAACATCTGACACATTTCTGTCATAGTGGAGAAGAATACAGTGTATGTAGTGTTTGTTCTTCCTGAAAAGATGGATATATATCTGTCTTTATCTAGAGTACTGTGTGTGTCATGTCCTGTGTATCTGTCAGGCTTTTTAAGATGCTAACAGTGAACTTAGTAGCATCAGTTAGCATCTTAGCATGAGAGCTGAGAGTGAATTTATCCCTATTTTTATACACAGAATCCTCTACTTGAGTGGCAGCCTTGACCTGATTTTGGTTCTGGAAACAAAAAACAAAAAAACAAAACCTGTGGCTTGATATAATGCTAGCAGTTTGCCTCTTTCATATTTCAACGTTTATTAACATATTTTTTTGCTATGACTACATCTGAATGTTTAAGCTGTATTTACCCAGAAATCTGTGCTAGCTTGGTTATTGTTTAAACCTTATTAGCATGACAGCTTATATATTCTGAGGGTTTTTTTTTTTTCTTTTTTAGCTTTTAGCTTGAGAGCTTATGTTAAAAAAAACACTTATGAGCTTATGTTAAGAATAAAAACACCAGTAATATGAGCCATCAGCTCTAATTAGCATGAAATCTTGACGCGTTTACACGTGTCTTGACACGTGTTTTAACTCACAGTGGAACGCAAGAACGACAATTTATGAAAACATGTCTTGTTCTGATGCTGGAAATTTGTGTCAGAAGGTTTTCCCAGAATCCTCTGCACTGCTTTTAATTAGCATGTGAGCTTGCTTCTAAATGTATATACATATTCTTACATCCAGCTTTTTCTTCTTCTTATTAGCTCTCGAAGTACGCTTTTGGCATCATTTTTTTTCTACCCAAACTCCTCTATGAATGTAATGAATGTAAAATTCATGACCTCATTATCATAACTAATTAGTATGAAAGCTCGATATATTTGCATGTTGCTTTTTTCCCACCGAAATACTAACTAGAAGAGACGGAGGCTGATAAACTTGTGGCGTTTCTTCACTTAGACATTTCATTGTGGTTTAGCACTTGAAACAGCGAGTGTGTCATCTGTTAGTGCGCACGCTACAACAAGAGGAATCAATCACACAGTCAGCCATGTTGAGAGCTCTCGCACCGGATTGATCCGCCACGACAGAACACAGCTCTCACAATTCACGTTCAATTTGGATTCTACGGATGACGCACAAACCCTGGGAATGAAAGAAAAAACGGGAGAGTTTCGTTTCCACTCTCCACGCCGAGGCTCACGAAAAAGTAATGAAGCCTAAATAAACAACCTACAGTGTAGACAGCTTGAAATACAAACCGAATGTCAGTGTCTTCTTTCTAAAGTCTTTGGAATACTGAACAACAAAGGGATCTGTGTGTATTACAGAAATAGGGACATTCAATCAGGATGACTGGAGGAAACTAAAATCTTAAATTGGAAATAAGTTGTTCCCTGTGGCAATGTAATGTAACTGAAAGAGAGAGTTGCTTTCGGCTGCTCCCTGTTCAGGTTCGCCACAGCGGACCAACTGGTCCGCACAATAACTTGGAAAATGTTTTATGCCGGATGCCCTTCCTGATGCAACCCTCCCATTTTTCTGGGCTTGGGACCAGCACTGCATCCAGTGGCTGAGGTAATGGCTGGGAATTGAACCCAGGCCTTCTGCATGATAGGTGAGAAACCTACCACTGAGCCATGAGCCTTAACCTCTGCAAACGTGTGTTTATATTGTGTCAGTGAGTCCAAGTTTAGTGTCTGGATGTCTGACTACGATCCATCTTAGATATAGATATGCAACATACATGATATTGCCAAAAGTTTTGGGACAGAGCTCACAAATGCACTTCTAGTGGAATGGTCAAAAATTCCCATAAACACACACTCCTAAACCTTGTGGAAAGCCTACCCAGAAGAATTGAAGCTGTTATAGCTGCAAAGGGCGGGCCAACTCCATATTACATTCATGTGCATGTAAAGGCAGACATCCCAGTTTTGGCATGGCTCACAGTTTCCGCTCTCATTCATCTCAAAGGTGTTCATGCCCAACCCCTGAAAAACAACATCTGAATTCAGTGATTTGGAGGGGTGTCCCAAAACTTTTGGCAATATAATGTTTAATATGACATTTCCATAACGTCAGTGACTCTCTTCATTTAAATTTTGACATGGACGATGTGTTGGAATTTTTTTCATGTTATGATGCCACAGGAAAGTCTTGACATCCTCCAAAGGGTGATTAATAACATTAATAATTTCTATATAATCAATTCGCCTTTCTCTTTCTGACACGTCTCCCAGTTGAAAGGAACTCTCCTGGTTCTTATCTGGATCTTGGTGCTTTAACACGAGGTGGCAGATTCAACAGTGAGCTGTCAGCTTCAACAATTCAACCACTGTGTTTTTCTACAGCTGGAGAGGAAGAATCTTGTCATGTTGACCCTGGATTAAACTAGGTCAGATCATGAGGGCTGATTCAGTTACGTGTACCAGAGCTGGGAGTTTTCTGGTAGGAGAAAATGGACTTTTCTTGTAGGAAAGTGGATTTTTCTGGTACAAGAGTGGACATTTTTGGTATGAGATTGTGAGATCGGACTTTGCTGGTATGAAAGTGGACTTTTCCTGTAAGTGAGTGGACGTTTTTGATATGAGTGTGGATATTTTTGGTATGAGATTGGAGTTTTCTGGTATGAGAGTGGACTTTTATGGTAGGAGAGTGAACATTTTTGTTATCCAAGTGGACTTTTCTTGTAAGAGAGTGGACTTTTCTGGTATGAGAGTGGACTTTTTTGGTATGAGAGTGGACTTTTCTTGTAAGAGAGTGGACTATTCTGGTATGAAAGTGGACTTTTCCTGTAAGAGAGTGGACTTTTCTGGTATGAGAGTGGACTTTTTTGGTATGAGAGTGGACTTTTCCTGTAAGAGATTGGACTGTTCTAGTATAAGATCGGACTTTTTTGGTACAAGGGTGGACTTTTCTGATACAATAGTGGACATTTCTAGTACAAGCTTACACTCAGTTATGTAACTAAATAAACCTATCAATATATAATTACAAAACAATTAACAGTTACGCAGTATTAATAGATGCCTTTGGAAGCCCTGCCCCTTTTTCAACATGGGGAATATTTTGAATTCATTGTGGAACTAAATCTACCAATGTCTGATACATAGCTAACATTACGCAGATATACAGAATACTGCAGTTAACATTTAGTTAACTATGTTTATTACGGACACACTGAAATTTTTTGTGCGGTCACTTTTTTGCATATTCTTTTCTATGCCTTAAAGCTTTTGTGCAAAATGTAATAAGACAAGTAAACAAATCTTAGAGAAGGAGAGAAGAGAGAAATTCTAGGAAGAAATACGAATAGAAAAATGACTAGATTCAGTGAACGACACAAAGGCACAGCTTATGAAAGCGAGAGAAGACGTAATTACATGAAGCATGATTTTCTCTGCCTCGGTGTTGTTTCTATTCGAAGCCTCAGTCTTTATTAGCAGCTGATCCGTTTACGATTGACTTCACATCGCTTAGCCCTTGTAGTAGCGCAGCTGTATATATTGCTTTTTAAATAGCAAACCAAAGAGGTTAAATTACACACTGCAATATCTCTAAGGCCCCTTTTACACCAGATATTAACGTATAGCTCAGCATTACACACATCTAACGTTCACACCCGTGCATTTAAACCTGCTATTAAAAGCATAGGTGTCTGGCCTCTTCGTGAGTGGATGCCGGTTTTTGCTCGCATTAAAGTGATGGCAATTACTGTAAAAGATCAAAGTGTATACAGTATGCATTAAGTACCAGACAGAGGCGTAGATCACTGTGGGAGCATTCGCTGTAAAAATAAATAAATAAATAAATAAAACATAACAGTCATCAGAAAGCTTGTGGAAGATGCCTGTGGTTGGGGATTAGAAAGTTGCTATGAAAGACAGCATTATAACTATAATCGATTAGCTTGTACGCTAAATAACGAATTATATGTTTCTTAGGCTATGAGGTAGCACGGTACATAAATCAACTATCAGCTATCAAGAAACACATTCTGTCAAGATAAATGGAGAGTATTTTAAATGGAAAGCAGTTGGTACTGAAACAAGTGCAGTACTAAGTACTGAATTGAATGCAGAAGTTAATGAATTGAATGACATAGGTACTGAATCAAATGCAGTAGGTGCTGAATCAAATGCAGCGGTAGGTACTGAATCGAATGGAGTAGTTGGTACTTAATTGAATGTAGTCGGTACTAAAATGCATGCAGTAGGTTCTGTATTAAATGCAGTAGGCATAGAATGAAATGTAGTAGTAGGTACTGCATTGAAAGTACTAGATATTGAACTGAATGCATGAGGTACTGAATTGAATGTGGTAGATAGTGAATCGAATGACGTAGGTGCTGAATCAAATGCAGTAGTAAGTACTGAATTGAATGCGGTAGGTGCTGAATAAAATGCAGTACTGGGTACTGAATGAAATGCAGGAGGTACTGAATTGAATGTAGTAGATACTGAATCGAATGATGCAGGTACTGAATTGAATGCAGTAGGTGCTGAATCGAATGCATTAGGTCCTAAATTAAGTGCAGTAGGCACAGAATCAATTGTAGTAGTAGGTACTGAATCGAATGCAGGAGGTACTGAATCAAATGCGGTGTTCACTGAATCAAATGGGGTAGTTACTTAATCAAATGAGGTAGGTACTGAATTGAAGGTGGTAGGTACTGAATCAAATGCAGTAGGTACTGAATCGAATGCAGTAGAATATGATATGAATTGGACAAAGATTCTAATTACTACATCATGTCATTACAAGCCAATCAAAAGCATTCCAGGTCTCCATAATCAGAAGTATACAGAGAACCAGAAAACAGAGTTTTATTCCATCCTAAAATCTACAATTTCATAATGTCCTTTTACAAATATGAAACCCTGATGATATAGCGGCACATCAGAGCAGGAACAGCTTTCAGTTTAATGACCTTTAGCTGATTTCAAGTGAGTACTTATTGCACTGGAGTATCACAGCTTAATGATCCTCGTGCGTGTCTAGAATCTACCGCTAGCTTTACCTGAGACACAAAGCCAAAAAGACAAGCAGCAAATAAACAAGCCATCACTGTGCGTGTGTGTGTCTTTTGGGTGGAAGCTCTTCTATACAAAAAACGTGCGATAGCACCCGGACTGAGACGTGTTTCTCGTTGCGTCATGCTGCAGCTCTCTGTGTGTGAAAAAGACAATGTGCCTAACAGTTTTGGACTTTGTTAGGTTCACATGATGCACCAGACTCAGATGGTTATTTTTCTTCCCTCATCATGATGCAATTACACATACTGCCGCCGTCTTAGTTTGTTTCATGAAAGGAAATAAAAGCAACATCACTTTCCATCTCCGCTAATTAGCACAGCGGCTGCTGTCTTTCTGACAGCAATCTGAAGATGTTTTTCTGGGACGGGGATGTTTTTTTTTTTTCTGGGAGTGGGTGGGGCTTCACTACGTACAGAACTGGTACTTCATGAACATGATGCACAATAATACAACGTATTAATATTAGCATGTTTGTTCTGGTTTAGTGAAATCTTGGAGCCTCTTCATAAAGATTAATATGACCTAGAAGATAATGATCTCAAGTCTCAGACAATTTGTTAGCCAATCAGTATCATTCCATCATCACCAGCCAATCAAAAACTTCCCAAATTGCCACAGCAATTTTCATATTGACGGCTTCATCAGAGGCTAAACAGTGACCTTTTTGCCTAAATGGCTGGATTAAAACATAAAAAGCTCAAAATAAACTTATTTGGCTTCAATTCAGGATTTTGAATAGGGCCATTAGAGCTGCGGAAATATTGGTGATACAAGCATCATGTAAACAGCAAATGTGATGTGGGGTCTGACAAGGCAGGACATTTCTATTAGTGGCCTCCGGAGGGAAGGGCAGCGATTAATGTATGCGCCTTTTCACACAAGCTTTTGAAAATTAGTCATTATCCAACAAGACAACAATAATTAGCAGAAATACGCCGGTAACAACAGGCTGCAAATAGAAGCAGTTTGGGGGCTATAGACCTGAAGAAAGATGCACAGGCATTTCAGAATGCTAATAAAATCAGTGACTTCCTGTTTGTTACAAAAGTGCATAGTCAGGTTTCTTTAAGAGGAGTGTTGGATACAACACTGGATCAATCACACTACTGCATATGAATCCGTTTTCAGAGCCAATTCTGCTCACACCAGTAAGAAAGTGTTGGAGAGGAAAAGAGGGGCGGGCCCGGGGAAACACTGACTTTCACACTACATTCCCAACGCACCACTATTCTCACCAACAATACATTATTAACACACACTCATTCTCACAACCCAATCTAGCCATGGGGGTCACAGTCCAGTGACTTCTGTGCCGGTCCCAAGCCCGGATAAATAGAGAGGGTTGCGTCAGGAAGGGCATCCAGCGTAAAACATTGCCAAATTTAACCATGCGAATCGTCAGTACTAGATGTGGCAACCCCTGAAGGGAAAAGCAGGAAAGAAGAAGAAGAAGACTCATTCTCACAACCCAACACTACATCTCCCAAAATACAACCTTCTCAACACAACATTCCCAACACCTTCTCACTACCCAACACTACATTTCAAACAAAGCATCTTCTCTCTACTGAACACAACATTCCCAACACAGCACATTCTCACTACTCAACACAACATTCACAATACACCACCTTCTCGCTATTCAACACTACACTCCAAACACACCACCATTCTCATCACCAGCACTCTAATCCCAACATAAGGGAATTCCCACCACCCAACTTTACTTTCCCCAGAATACAACCTTTTCACCAACACCACATTCCCAACACACCACATTCTCATTACTTAACACTACATTCCCAACATACATCCTTCCCACTACTCAACACTACATTTCCAGCACAGCATTCTCACTACTCAACACTACATTCCAAACACACATCCTTTCTTTCCCATATTACCTTCTAAACACACAACCGTTTCCAGCGCCCAACACCATATTCTCAATACACAACCATTCTCACCAAAACTACAATTTCAACACACCACTATCGCACTACTCAACACTACATTCCAAACACAACACCATTCTCAACAAAACTACACTGCATACACACCACCATTCTCCCCCAACACTACGTTTCCATCACAGCACCTTCTCGCTACTTTATTGAACTTTTTATTCCTAACTTTTATTCCACACACCATCATTTTTACAATCACTGCATTCCTAAAACATCACCAACCTCACTAACAAAATTAGTTCATTCAAGAAGCTAAACAAAGCACAGAGCTAAGCAAATTAGAGCTTAAAGCACTTAAGGTTCCTACACTGGCTTATGGACAGTTCAGTGATTTGTCATTCTTTTAGTATTTTGAGTTCATGTTTGATTCAGTTCAGCTCTCCACAATTTATCCTGAAAAACCTCCAGCTTGATGTTTGGCAGGCTCGAAAATTTAGCCTACTAGATCTGACAAAATACTTGCAGCCCAAAATAAAAAATAAAAAATTGCTAAGCCGGGACCCCAACTCCCCGAGCGGGCCAACAAGAAAACTTTTCACACTGGGTCTGAGAATAGCAAGAATACCCCAAGGCTTCAGGTGATCAAAGTAAACCAGAGAAAGATAGAAAAAGCATGGAATTGGGTAACAAGTCAGACAGACAGAGAAAGAAACTTAAGAAGAACGAAAGAGAGGGATGAAGTCTGAGGACGAGGCTCTGAGGAACGTTTTATAGGAATGAATAAGAGAAACTTTAATGAAATTTCTGGGAGCTTGAGGTTGTTCGATTTGGCACAGTGCAGCACTTTATTTGAGTGCCACCCCATTTGACGTTAACACTGTTAACAGTCACTGGAGAGAGTGCTTACAGTTCATGCTACAGATTTACACACTTTTCTGACTCCAAATAATATTTCTATGTAGAATATTACGGGTATAAATCCAAAGACAAAGGCTGTGTCACATACCACACACTATGCACTTCCACTATGCACTTTACTGTCCAGTGTATGAATTTTAGAAAGGGAATACCATCTCAAATAAAACACTAATGTTTTTTTTCTAACTGGAATAATTATATATGGACTAGAAGCCATTTGCAAATGCAGCCAATGGCAAATGAAGCCAAATGAGGAAAATGAGATGCCACTAGAATGAACAGAAAATGGTGTATTGTTCAATGTTAAAATGTTAAAAATACACAATATGGGCTTATTTAAAAGACATTGTCTTGTGCACCTGAATGTCGTCGGCCATTTTGAAAATTTCTTCCTCTCTAAACATTTACATTGCTGGTATTTGGCAGACACTCTTATGCAGAGCAACTTGCATTTTATCTCATTTTATACAACTGAGCAATTGAGGCTTAAGGGCCATGCTCAAGGCCCGGTAGTGGCAGCTTTAGTGGACCTGGGATTCAAACTCACAACCTTCCATAGTCCAACACTTTAACTACTAAGCCACCACATCCCCATCTCTAAAGCAATAACCGAATGAGTCGCCCCATGTTTCATTTTGTTTCATGATATCAAAATGAAAAAAAGATTTCTTTTCCTGCGACTTGAGGAACTCTGTCAACTTAGAAAATAGGGTTCAGAAATGCATCTGATCATCATTTAATTCCGATTTCAAAACTCCAAAAGCAGGCTCGGGTTAAGGAGATTAATTAACCCAAACACAATGAAAGTGCCTAAATTCATTTTTTTGTAGAAAAAAAAGAGAGGGACAGACAGTAGCTGATGTCTCTGATAAGCATTATTATTATAAACGTCCTTGAAATCCCAGCGTCTGAACTGAATAAATTACAGTAATATAACACGATGACTTTAAAAAAAAAATATTCTTAAGTTACTATTATTACGACAACATTAATTCATTATTTAGTCATGAGCGTTTTACTGCTTTTATATACTAATCCAATTTGCTAATTTAACTACTTTTTATTCAATCAAGAATGACACAAAGATCTCAAATGTAAATCTTATTCATTTATAGCTTTAAGACAGTGGAATGTATATGCAGGATAATTAGCTCCTTTTATCACTTATGTTACAGCAGCTATTCACTCTTTTATCTTGTTCCTGAAGTTATTAATACGTGTTACAGAGGGAAAAAAAAAAAAAAGATGTTTTGGAGAATTGTATATAGATTTTTACAAGTGCTTAAGTGCTTGCACTGGAGACTATAAATGTTAACTCTTCCATATCAAAAACAAAAAGAAAAAAAATAAACACCATCAACACCATCTGACCAGACAGATTCAAGAGTTTTGTGGTGTGTAATAAGTGTGTATATATATACAGTGATGGGGAGTAACTAGTTACATGCACCGGCGTTACGTAATTTAATTACAAAATAAATGTCACAGTAATTCGTTACAGTTACTGAGAAAAAATTTGTAATTAAATTACAGTTACTTATGAAAATGTTAAAGATTACAAATAGGGTTACGTCTGAATATTATCTTTAAAAAACTAGGATATGTTGAATGATATTAATTTGTTGCTAGAATTGGTCTGTCAATTACATTAATCCACATTACCGCTGAAATCTTTAGGCTACTACAACCTGTCTGAGAGTCGTCACCATGGCGAGTGATAAAAATGCATTTCAGTGCTGGAAATTTAATAATAATTTCATCCTGAAATCCGATAAGGTCGCAAATCTAACAGTTCAGTGCAAAATTTGTTATCCAGCTGTTAAAATGCTCTCGACATCAAAGTCTTCAATGTGGAACCTGAGGAAGCATCTGCAGGTATGTAACCTAGCCTTTCTTTATTTTATAAAAGCATATGGTTTTTGTCATTATTGTGAGTGTACAGAAATAAAAACAGACCCTTTAGTATGGAATGATATATTACTCGTTTCTGTATAATAAAAAGTGACGGAGTATTCAGTCGAGTTACTGTAGCTGCTATGTGGAAAAAATCCACCAAAACGCGCCAGCGCGTTCATCGACCCCATAGTGTATTCAAGACCTGATTCAAAACATTCACAACAAATGAGCTAGTCTGCTAGCTACCATTACCAGGCACACTTCTATTTATGAACCCTTTGACAGAAAATATATAGCTCTCATTTCTCCTCCTTGAAAATGTGTTGGTAATGTCAGATGTAATATAGCTTAGTTATTTTAGCATTGTAGCATACGTTATGATGACTCACAAAGTCATCGAGTTGTGAAGTTCACACACATTCATTCATTGTCCACCGCTTATTCAATCTATTGTCGGGTCATGGGGAGCCTGTGCATCAAGGGGCATCAAGGGGAACATGCAAACTCCACACACACGGCGGAGGTGGGAATCAAACCTCTAACCTCCAAGGTGTGAGACAAACGTGCTAACCACCAAGCCACCTTTGTTTTTTTTCTCAAATAAATTAGAACATACAGATTTGTATAAACCTCTGATTTACTTATTTACTGTCTTACTTATTTACGTGTGATTTTATATATATATATATATATATATATATATATATATATATATAAAATCACACGACAATTAACGCTATTGATCCGGTTCGTACTGGTTCCAGCATTATTATGCTAGTAATTAACTTTGCTAACAATGCAACGTGTCCTGTATTTGTGTAGGTATTCATGTGTGGCTTGATTTTCCTTAAAAATGCTAAACTGTAGCTTATATCTAAACCCAGCCCAAATGTGATTTTCATTACCTCTCTAGTTCCTATTAACACTACTAGTGTACATGAAACGGCCATCAGCGATTTGGGGCTTTTAGTGTTTACAGTAATACAAAGATTTGTAATATTAGAGATAATAAAATAACATTTATTACAGTTATATTGTTATATTATCTAAAGATGGCCCCCAGAACACGGATAAGTAGTGAACAGGAAGCTTTAATGTCTGCAGTCATTAGGGCAGATGTGATCATTTCAGTGTGAAGTGGCAGTTTTGAGTAAAAAGCCTAATTTTGGCTTTGGATTGTATTCTGCAATTCTCTGGTGCTCAGCTGGTAGCCTGTTCTGCTTATTCAGCTTTTATATTCACTTACTGCAAATTCACTTATATTCAGAACACCAAGTCATCAAAGGTTCAGGACTTTCTGGCTGTGTAAAGAAGAAGAAGAAGAAGAAGATTATCCTAGAATACAGGGTATACAGTCCATTACAGCCGCCTCAATACTAAGCTCTAAACCACAGCTTTACATTATATTACTTGTTAATTTGTTCATGGGTTTAACTGTGTTCGTGAAAGCCCGGCATTCTCAGCGAGAGCAGGAACCTTGAGGTGTTAGTTTTTAACAAGAACTCCAGGATGAAAATAAGAGTTTTTTTTTTTTAATTTGCTTTGGAATTTAAAGTTTTGTTCGCCCTTTAAAGAGTTCTCTCTTTGACATTCTGTTGAGTTACTGATCGAATTTAATATCATTGCTAAAGAAAGTAAGTACCAAGAAGAGCTCAGAGAGCTCAGATATAAAAATCGAGATGTTTTCATGATCATAACCAAACATCAAGAGTTACGGTTGGTGATTAGCCAATGCTAACATCTCAAATGTCTGGAATTCAACATGCCTTAGAAACAGATTAACACTTATTAAATTAAATTAAATTAAATTAAATTAAATTAAAAGTGGGGTACGGTGACTTAGTGGTTAGCACGTTTGCCTCACACCTCCAGGGTTGGGGGTTCGATTCCCGCCTCTGCCGCGTGCGTGCGTGCGTGCGTGCGTGCGTGCGTGCGTGCGTGCGTGCGTGTGTGTTTTGCATTTTCTCCCCGTGCCTCAGGGGTTTTCTTCAGGTACTCCGGTTTCCTCCTCCAGTCCAAAAGACATGCATTGTAGGTTGATTGGCATCTCTAAATTGTCTGTAGTGTGTGATTGCGTGAGTGAATGAGAGTGTGTGTGTGCCCTGCGATGGGTTGGCACTCCATCCAGGGTGTATCCTGCCTTGATGCCCAATGACGCCTGAGATAGGCACGGGCTCCCCGTGACCCGAGAATAGATCGGATAAGCGGTAGACAATGAATAAATTAAATTAAATTATAAGGTCCAAATTCAGAAATATAACCAACAAATATTAGTTAGTTTGCTATGAGTAACACATTTTATAGTTTTGTTTTTTTTGGCAGCCATATTTTCTCCTATATAAGGATTTTATTTTGTCTTTAAAGTTGCTTAAATTTGATACCTGCCTTTTACTTATGTATATAATATATAATATATATACCCCGAGAGGTTCAGAGAGATCTGGGAGAACTGAAAGAAGTGGCAGAGATGCTACAAAGCCTTCACTGAACCTCGAGAGTGACTTAAAGAAGCCGATGCGATTAGATTAGCCAAAGTCTATGCTCAGGTAAATGGAGTGCAGTAAAGCAGTATATGTGCCATAAAACACCACCTGGGATTACAAAAAAATAGCCTTAAGTACCAAAATAAATGTCCATTTTTGTCTTTATAAATGCATTCGAGTAAAAAGCCCATAAACAGCTTTATTTCAGCCTCGGTGCAGCACATAATGAACTCTCACAGACTGGAAAAACTTTCAGAAAGTTCTAACTGAGAATAAAAAATAAAAAACTTCCTCCATTAATCGAAATTATTTAATCACATTCAGCCATAATGCAGCTTCACAACAATCTGGCATCTGAAATAAAAGGTGTAATTTTCAGGCGGATGCAGTGGGATGACGTGCGTATGAGTGAGTGAGTTGCAGGTGTCTTACTAATAAAAACTTAAATGCTTCATTGAGGGTTTAAAAATTAGGGGACAGAAACATTCATTCATTCATTGTCTACCGCTTATCCGATCTATTCTCAGATCTCAGGCGTCATTGGGCATCAAGGCAGGATACACCCTGGACAGAGTACCAACCCATCGCAGGGTACACACACACACTACGGACAATTTAGAGATGCCAATTAACCTACAATGCATGTCTTTGGACTGGGGGAGGAAACCGGAGTACCCAGAGGAAACCCCCGAGGCACGGGGAGAACATGCAAACGCCACATACACGGCGGAGGCGGGAATCGAACCCCCAACCCTGGAGGGGTGAGGCAAATGTGCTAACCACTAAGCCACCGTACCCCCCACCTATTAATGTTAAAACTATTAATGTTTAATAGTGAAAGGAAATACATCATTTAGAGGGAAAAAAGGAGGAATTTTTTACAGTTATGGTCAGTTATGGTTCTATAAGGCAGCCAGAAATAACCGAGATTTTAGAGAATTGACGGAAAAATTAGATGTTAGATATCAGTGAATGTCTGATCGACTATACAAAAAACTTAAAAAATATAACAATACCTGTTTTACACCAATATTAAATAAGAAACCATTATTTATTTAATAGTGTTTTTTAGACACAGGATATAAGAGATGCTTCTTAATCTGAGATATTTACCTCAAGGACTGAAATTCTTATTAGAGCAGATGAATACTAGGTCAGCGTCTTCTTCAAGATTTTACTTTATGCCTTAACAGAACACCAACACTGTCATTCTTTGTGCTATTCATTTGGCAAAACAAAACAGTGAATTAAATGCAACATAAAACATCAAATCTGCTGAGTGAAATCTTTTCTGAAAAGCATTTAAGAAGCGCACTCTTGACAGACACAGTGTTTTGCTGCTTCTCCATGGAGACACTCTACAATAGTTTGAGCTTCATTATATTCAGGAAATCGATGAAGCAACAGGAAAACCTTTGCAGCCTCAGTCTCTGGCTGTGTACTAATAAGTGGATGTGTAGGCTGAGGTTAAAGGTCAGGCAGAAGAACAGTGGACTCCAGGGTGCCCTCAGTAGGGCAAGTGAGCACCATACTGCATTAAATAACAGTTGTGGATCTGTCATTGTGAAGCTGCATGGTCAGGAGGCAAAGAAGCACTTCGATTTCTCTTGAGATAGAATGAGGATATAAAAAGACCTAGAAGTTGCCAAGAAGTTCATATTCTTTACTGTATAGATTGTACCAAATACAGTGGAGCCTCGGTATACGAATGCCCTCCCTTATGAATTTTCCCCTTAAGAATTGAAATTTCAAAAGCTGTTTCGAAAGACTCAACCCATGATACCAACGTTGCCTTCAGCATGCATTTAAAAGCTTCATGATTTTTCGGGCATTTTTTTGTGGACAGATTGGTGGTGTGAGTGGTCTGTCCTATTTTTAGCCCAAGGTTGATGGCACGACTTCCTGTAAGGACCCTTGACATGGAATGCTTGACTTGGGTCAGCTCTTTGTAAGCAGCCATACAGTTTATATACGCTTCGTATTGGTCATATTGGTGATATTTTTAGCCGGCTGGAACGGATTATCTGCATTTACATTATTGCCGATGGGAAAATTTGTTTCATGATACAAATTTCCGCCTTAAGCACTCACCATCAGAACAAATTAAATTCGTACACCGAGGTTCCACTGTACTGGGAATAATATCAACGCCTTTAGAATGGTCTAGAAGCATCCTATTGGATCTATCAGCGCCTCAAATGGTTGTTGATTAGACGGTTGGAAGATCAACCCGAAGCACCACCAACCCAAATAACACTGAAAAATATAACGAGTATAAAGTAGAAGTAAATCTCTGCTAATGTATGCGTGCCTGCTGAATCTCCCACAGGGTGATGCCAAAAGCAGGATGGAGGATATACACTCCAGTAAAAAAAAAAAACAATCACAGCCCAAACACTGAATCTCAAAACCTTCTAGCTCCATCTATCTGGTTCATGGTTCATACTAGGAGGAAAAGGCATATATAAATACAGAGAACAATCATGCACAAGCTGCCGATTCGACCCTCCTGATCTCTGGCTACAGCTGACATTTGGCCACTTTCCTACGCCAAATATTTGCGATATGCTTCAAGTTACTGCTGCTGCCTTCTGGTGGTCCAGTGAATCCATGCCATGGCCTGGGTTCGATTCCTTATTTTCGATTCCCAAAATAGGGTTGTGTCAGGAAGGGCATCTGGTGTAAAACCTGTGCCAAGTCAAAATATGTGGACCAAATGATCTGCTGGGGCGGCCCCAAACAGGGAGCGTCCAAAAAAACAACTTCAAGTTACTGCTGCAAATTTTTTGACTGGTCCTTTATTTTCATTTCTGCTTTAGACTAATTAAAATGGCCAAAATATTCACTCGATAGACATAAGAAAACCTCAGACAAGCCATTAATCTAGACAGCAAGCTAACTTTGAACTCAACCACATCATCAAGTCGTTCCTCTCCTGCTGTTGACTGATCCGTCTCCGGCAGCCATTACAGAAGCGGTGATGTGACATAACAAGACAGTACGGCTTCTACTACTTATTCGAGCTGTCTGCACATCAGTAATTGGCCCATGGAGAGGGCAGATAATTGTGCATCCCTTTGCAACAGCAAGATACTGTGAAGGGGGTGGTGGATTGTGGGGCAGGGGAGGCGGGTTGTCTTAGGAAATCCTTGATTGCCTTTGTTAAGAAGAGGGAATTAGATTGGGGAGATCAAGGCGGTCACATCGATCACGGCATAGCATTAATCCAAGGTTCTGGCCTCCTGTCGGCGTAGGTGATTTTTCATGGATTAAGAAAGAAGCGGGACTGGAGTACACGGCGTATAATCCAATTATTTACATGTCTACACATCAAATTACTCACACACACCTTACGAGTGCAAGTCAGTGTGTGACAGCTGAAACAGATAACCGTATAAAGGAATAAATAAAGGAAAGAGGGTGACTAACAGATCCTGATTCAATCGTGAGCTTAACTGTTTATGGAGAATTTCCTGTTTTCGAGTTCCTCCTCAGGGTCACGCCCACTATTTTCGTGTGGCTCGGTGTGCTTTTCTTTATTATGCAGTGATATTTGTATCCGTTCTAATCCTGTCAGTGATTTGTTACCTTACTGTGTTCACCTGTTCTTTGTAACATGTTGTGTTATTATACATTGTAAGGACTTATTTTCCTGTGTATCTAATTCATACATAGTGGTGCCATTTCCTGTGTTTTGATCCTGTTACAGATTATTTTCATTAGCCTCCTGGAGATCCATGGACAGGATGATGTGCTCTTGTTGCCTTGTGGTGACCCCGAACAAGGAAAAACAACAGATTATTTCTATTACGTTTACCTAACATTCTCTCCAAGGTTTATTCCCACCTCACTCTTCACCTGATTAATAAATTAATCCAGACCAACGAATAAAGAAAAGCGTAATTAGCATTATGCAAAAAATTACACCATGATAATTGGCGACCGCTAACAAGAAAAAAAACACAAAAGAAAAAACAAACAAAACAAAAAAAATGCTTCACAAATAAAAATAAATAAATAAAAACAGCAAAATATAACATTTTAGCCAAAAAAATTAAAATTAGAAGAAAAAAAAAAGCCGCAGAATTTTTTGGAATGCAGATTTGTTATGTAGGGTGACAGAAATTAAATTAAATTAAATTAATAGATAGATAGATAGATAGATAGATAGATAGATAGATAGATAGATAGATAGATAGATAGATAGATAGATAAACTTCAAATTTTTCTATAAATCCTGTGTTATAGAAAATGAATCCAGATGTTCTAGTAACTCGGATTCAAGAATTCAACACAGCTTTGGTATAAAGTGACTCAAAGCACTTGTTCGAACATTCAGTAAATATTCACCAGACTGTAATGTGACAAAAAATAATGGTTCCATGATTTTATTTAAAAAAACAAAAAAAAACAAAACCCAATTGTAACAATGGTTTGTTTCACAATATCTGTGTGCCATTGTTTCAATAATTTCAATCCTTTCGATTCTGAAATTCTATTTTTTCCCCAAAACTTAAATATTTGTTTTCTTACCTATGATGTAAACGTTATGATTTGAATATGAATCTTTTATCTGGTTTCATCCAGTTACTGATGTTGGACACTGATGAAAAGGACTAGCATTCTCTCCCACATGTATTCCCACCTCACTCCTCACCTCCAGTGATTGACACATGAGTAAATTACTCAAGACGAACGAATAAAGAAAACCTTAATTAGCATTGTGCACAAAATGACAACAGGATAATTGGTGACCGCTAGCTTTCAGTTACTCTGTGAAATTGCCCAGGATTGTACACATTGCTAGGAAGCAATACATGAATGATAATTGTTCATTAGCATTATACACACAGTGGTGGTCCTAATTTGGTTTCCTAGACAGCAACATTAAGCTTAAAGCCCTTTGGACGAATTCAGCCTTCCAGTTTGATTTAAGTGGCCCGTAATGTAATTTAATATCATTTTAATTAGGAAAGGAAATAAGGAAAAAAAACGACAAAAAAATAATAATAATAAAAAATCAAATTCTCACTTGCTGGGGATTTAATAATGGGAAGTAGGGCAGTGTGAGAAATGCTGTAACAGTGCACTGTGTACACACATTCTCACACACACACACACACACACACACACACTAATGAAGTTCCTCTCTAAGCAACCCATATGCAGTTTAAGGGATGAATTTGCACACTTCTGCTCTAACGCGCTAACGTTTTCCTATCCTCATGAAACGCGACTAAAAACGAAGTGTACTTTTGATTTATCGCTTCTGAAACTTTTAAATGAGATCGCTGAAGCCGAACCACTCCAGCTGAACATCTTTATTGAACTGCTTTAAAAGTAAATAGCACCGCGATGCTCTGCGAGTGTTAAAAACCCTCACAGCCATTATGTGATTAGAGAGATAAATAAGTAATAGATAACATTCAGAAGATGAATAAATAATATTTGCTGTAATAAAGATGCAGCCAAGGCTGTTTAATCGAGTTGAACGTTTTGTTTTTTTTTGGTGTGTGATCGGAATCTGTTTGCTAGCGAGCCTCTAGCACGTTTTTCTGTTTCAAAAGGCTTTAATTAGCTTCAAATGTGCGAGATCGAATCAAACAAAGAGATAACAAAAAAAATCCAGTTACTGAGAATGATAACATGAAAGTAAGTAACACAGTCAAGGGGCATGTTGATATACACTATACTGGCAAATGTTTTGGGACACCCCTCCAAATCATTGAATTCAGGTGTTGTTTTTCAGGGGTTGGGCTTGACCCCTTAGTTCCAGTGAAAGGAACTCTTAATGCTTCAGCATACCAAGACATTTTGGATAATTTCATGCTCCTAACTTTGTGGGAACAGTTTGGGGATGACCCCTTCCTGTTCCAAAATGACTGCACACCAGTGCACAAAGCAAGCACCATAAAGACATGGATGAGCGAGTTTGGTGCGGAGGAACTTGACTGACCTCAACACCTTTGAGATGAATTAGAGTGGAGACCAACATCGGTGCCTGACCTCACAAATGCGCTTCTAGAGGAATAGTCAAAAATTCCTTGTGGAAAGCCTTCCCAGGAGAGTTGAAGCTGTTATAGCTGCAAAGAGGGGGGACAACTCCATATTAAATTCATGTGCATGTAATGGCAGATGTCCCAAAACTTTTGGCAATATAGTTTAGTAAAATAATCAACGACAGATGTGATGAAGCAGAGTTAAGGCCACACACTGTGCTTTTTATCCATTTAGAGTTATGTTTATCGTTTATCGATTTTCCGTATGCTGGAAAACGGATAGCTTGACTGCTGACTGATACACTGCACTGATACTGGAGACTAATTCCCAAACAATTCCTAATCTCATCACAGACTGTCTCGCCAGCATTGGTGGCTCAGTGGTAGGTTTCTCGCCTATCATGTGGAAGGCCCGGGTTCGATTCCCAGCCAATGCCTCAACCCCAGCCACTGGATGCAGTGCTGGTCCCAAGCCCGGAAAAATGGGAGGGTTGCGTCAGGAAGGGCATCCGGTGTAAAACCTGTGCCCAGTTGTTGTGCGGACCAGTCGGTCCGCTGTGGCGACCCCGAACAGGGAGCAGCCGAAAGCAATGATGATGTCACAGAAAGTCTCGCCATATCAAAAATTATACATTTTACTTATAATAACTAAACATAGAATAAAAACAATAAACTCCATTTATTAGTAATCTTAGATTATACACCACACTGCCTTATACATCCTATTAAGAATTAAGGGTAAGAGTAAGGGGAGGATGCAACAACCCCACTTTCCCCTTACTCGCCTTCTCTGGGGTCGTTACATCCTGAACAACTCCCCTTACTCCTAACACCTCCTCCCATTCTCACCTACCCCTTGTCCTGGGGTTTTGTGGAATCCTGCCAACTTCCATCAGACTGAAGAAGCTGCTTGGATGAGTAACGAAACGTTTCGATCTAACTAGAAAGAAATCCACATTGACAAAATGCTTCACAGAAACTACAAATACAGTAGAACCTCGGAATACAAATTTAATTCGTTCTGGAGGCGAGTTCTTAGGTGAAAATTTGTATGGTGAAACAATACAATAAGAAATAATGTGAATGCAGATAATCTGTTCCAGCAACCCAAAAATATTAGTGATATTGCCAATACAATGTGTATGTAAACTCTATGGCTGCTTACAAAGAACTGACCCAAGCCAAGCATTCCATGTCAAGGTTCCTCACAGGAAGTCGTGCCACTAAGCTTGGGCTAAAAATAGAACAGACCACTCACGCCACCGATCTGTCAACAAAAAAACGCTCGAAAATCACATAGCTTATGAATGCATGCTGAAGGCATTCAAAAACAGCTTTTGCAGACTAAAAAAATTCGTAAAATTCATAAACTCGTTTTGGTTCGCTTCGCTTGGCTTTCCACTGACGCAAACAAGTTTTGAACGGCTCCTGGACGTACGCGCAACTTAACCAGCCTTCAGTTCGATTCATTTGAATGCCGAAAATGCTTTGTATGCTGATGCAAATTTCTAGCAAAATTTTAATTCTTAAGGCCAAAATCCGTAAGGGAGGGCATTCGTTTGATCCAGGAACTCAAATGTTGACTCATATCAGCATAATACACAGTGCCAGGTCAGTGTGGAGACTCATTCATTCATCTCCACTACAGTGGATCTGGGAATGCTGAAGTAAAGCCAGGATCACACCCGGGATGCAGCAGCAGATCGTTGCTTCATGCTGTGATTTAAAGACCTGTGGCGGTCCCTTTCTATTAATACATCATGTTAAGGGCTTGGACATAATGAGCACAGATGGGCTACTGTCACTAAGCGTGCCTGTATGGTAGGTGTTCCCGATAAAATAGCACCAGAGTGTACCCGTCGCTCTAACGTGTAATCATCCCTCGGATTTATGTGCAGGTACGAGCTCAAAGGATTATCAGTGACTAGTGCGGGTCTCATTATTCACCAGTCACGCAGAACACTGGATATAATAAAGCTCCACTGAGGGGACGGACAAAGCGAGATGAAGTGGAGACGGATGAAAGAGCGTGTCACCTGGGGGGGGACGAGAGAGAGAGAGAGAGAGAGAGAGAGAAGGGGAGAGAGAGAGAGAGAGAGAGACCAAGAATGAAAAGAAGATGAACCACAGAGAGGGTGAAAGCAAGTCTGGCAGTAAAGAGAACCTAAGAGATGTATGAAGAGAAATAAAAGTAAAGTGATTGTACAGAAAGACCGAAAAAAGTGACTATGAGGAAGGAAAGAATGGTAAGGAGACACAAGCAGAGAGAAGATGGACAGAGAGGCATGTGAGTGAATGAAAGAAAGATAACACTGAGGAAGAAAAAAGAACAGATAAAGAGAGGAGTGTGGAAGCAAGAGAGCTTGAATTGAAAAATAGACTGTGAGGAAGTAAGAAGAGCTGGAGAGTAGACTTGTGGGAAAAGACAGAGAAATGAGACAAGGTGAAGACAGAGGAACAGGCGGAGGAAAGATGGAGGAATGAAGCTAATGCTGCACAGAAAGCAGCTGAGAGTCTACAACATGAAACATACAGTTAACAAACATCACGCTATGAGCAAGGTTAGACGTTCCTTTGGCATACATTATCATTAACCATGGTTGCCAGATTTCAGCACAATCCATCCCAAATACATGCCAGACGTCTTTTTTTTTTCCTCAACGTTGTCACCATATTGAACACTTTTCCCGAACATTTCTGATCTACACACAATATCCACTTCATAATCCTCCTATTCCCTATCGCAAATATGTATTTTTTAAATTAATCTTACAACAGAAATGATTCTGTAAATCATAGAAACACTGTTTGCACTCATAGTTCGCCTTTGTTTGCAGAAACAAAGATCACCACAGATTATTCTTTAAACAATTTCTGTATACATCACAAAAACATGGCAACCCTGGCATTAACTGTCCTGTTCACTGCTCCTTATTCACTGGAATCCCAAACTGTTTTTGGACTGGGGAGGGAAACTGGAGTACCTGGAAAAACCCCACAAACCACAGGGATAAAATGAGGCGGGAATCGAACCCTTGACCCTGTAGGTGTGAGGTAAGCATGCTAACCACATACCATATATATTATACCATATATGTACATGGTAGCAGCTACTGGGGTATCAGCCAAGTAGAAAGAATAGTAGTGACATAAAAATGAATAATTTTAATTTTAAAGAGTGCATGTGATGCCCCACTCTCATTAGTGCCAACTTTGTTACTCTGAGTTAGGAGGCAATTGCATCTGAACAGCAGTCATGTAATGTAATTAGCCTGCTTTCGCTGCTTCTCCGCTGGGGCTTTGGCTTTTAAAAGGGCAGCTCTATGAAATTACACATTAATTGTTCCTCTAGGCTTATAACCTCGCTTTGTTGTTGTTGTTTACTCGCCGATGTGTCAAAGTCTGGAATATTAACTATTCTACGTGGGCCGTAAGCCAGCTGAGATTAAACGGGTCATTTTCAGGAGGTGTTTGAGTAGATGTGTGTGTATATACAGTATATACGTGTGTGTGTGTGAGAGTGTTCTGTATGACCAGCTCTGGTAATTGAGGTTTAGATCTGTCTGTTCTATTGTCTTGGGCTTGTTTGTGATGAGTTCATGATTGTGCACTGGTTTCTGGTCACTGGGTCGCACTTGCATCTCTGTTGGCACATTTAATTAAAGACTTTGTGTTTATATTGTGCAGTGCGTCACCCCTGAGCCTCGGATAGAAGTGTGTGATGAGCAAGCCAAAGGAAATGTGGGAAATGTGTGGATGTTTGGAAACATCTCGACATACCTCTACTCAAGAAAAAATGGTAATCTTAAATTGTAAACTATCATCATCATCATCATCATCATCATCTGTGGCCCCTATTTGGACACTAACAAGATCTCTCCATGCATTTCAACCCCTATTCAGTCGTTTTCCTAACCTCCAGGTTGTAGCGTTAGATGTTCTTTTCCTCTTACCCTGTGGATTCCAGGTGAAGGTTTATATTGTATCCACCATAATATGCTGGATGTAGGTTTGTGGAGGGTGTGACATCCCCTAGTACCTCTGGAGACTCTTTACCTCTAATGAGTCCTGTCCCATTTGCTGCCACAGGTTTTGGTTGATGATGGCGTCAGGCCAGCGTATCCAAACAATCCTTCTGAGGCAAGTGTGGATGAAGGTTTGGAGTCTTTTCATAGTTACAATGGTAGTTGAATATGTATGAGAAGTGGTAGCTCCGTGGTTAAGGCATTGGACTACTGATTGGAAGGTTGTGAGTTTAAATCCCAGGACCACCAAGATGCCACTGTTGGGCCCTTGTGCAAGACCCAATGGTGATCCTTATGGTTAAGGGTCTTGCTCAAGGGCCCAGCAATGGCACCAATGGTGATCCTTAGGTTTAAGGGTCTTGCTCAAGGGCCCAGCAGTGGCACCAGTGGTGATCCTTAGGGTTAAGGGTTTTGCTTAAGGGCCCACCAGTGGCACCAATGGTGATCCTTAGGGTTAAGGGTCTTGCTCAAGGGTCCAGCAGTGTCACAAATGGTGATCCAAAAGGTTAAGGGTCTTGCTCAAGGGTCCAGCAGTGGCACAAATGGTGATCCAAAAGGTTAAGGGTCTTGCTCAAGGCCCAGCAGCGGCACCAATGGTTATCCTTTAGGATGTTGGTAGTCAGGCTTGTGGCATCTCAGATGTTCTTCAACTGCTTGCTTCGATTATTCGCTCTCCTACATCAGCATCCTTCAGCATTCGCTCTCCTACATAAAGCATTCCTTCATGCTTGTAGACGACACTGCCAGGGTAAGTGAAGTTCAACACCTCACCTTGTAGTGTGTGGGGATTGTATCGGATGTTTTGCCCTTCAAGACATTAGCCTTCTCTCTGTGGATGTTGACTTGTCTGGCTACATGCAGCATTTTAATAATCTGAACGTGAAGTCCAGACAATTGACTGTGCAGAAGCCAACTCTGAATACAAATAACTTCCCTTGCTTAAATATTCACATATCTTCTGGACTTAATTCACTGACTGAATATAGCCCTTTATTTTCAATCTGATGGGAGAGATTTAGGGAATAGATGTGTGTGGCAAAATATACTCTAGCACTGCAATTGATTAAAAAAATGAAAATTAGCCAAAAAGGTAGTATTTCTGGGTTTGATGATACACCAAACTAAATGCATCAGCAAAAAATCCTATAATATGGGTGTAACTATTAATAAGAAGAATAACAATGAACTCTCTCACGCTTTCTCCCTCTCTCTCTTTCTCTCTATTACTCTCTCTACTCTCTACATTCTCTCTCCCTCTCTCTCTTCTCTCTCTATTACTCTCTTTCTGTCTATTGCTCTCCCTATATATTCTCTCCCTCCTTTACTCTATTATCTCTCTCTCTGTATTACTCTCTTTCTTCTTTCTTCCTCTCTATTTCTCTTCTCTCTCCCAATTTCCTCGTTCTTTCTCTTTATTACTCTCTCTTCTTCTCTCTTCTTTCTTCCTGTCTATTACTCTTCCATCTCTCTCTATTCTCCCATTTCTTTTTCTCTCTCAACCTTTTCTCTCTTTCTCTCTATCACTCTTTCTCTCTATATTTCATCACTCCACTCTCTCTCCTTTTCCCTATTATCTGTCACTCTCTCTCTCTCTCTCTCTCTCTCTCTCTCTCTCTCTCTCTCTCTCTCTCTCTCTCTCGCTCTGACAGTTAAAATAATAAACTCTGATGTTTGAAAGTCAGCACCGAGTCTGCAAGCCCTCCTACATACAGATCTTTTTATATCAGCCGCATGCAATATTAATATTACAGTATTTCTATTCAGACTAATGTATTTTTCACTTAGTATAAGGGTCAGAAGATCAGCTTGCCGAACGCCTCTGAAGTTCTCGGCTTTAGCAAGCCTGCTCTCTGTGTGCTGATTCTGAGCATCTGTAAGTGTTCAAGAAGTCAAAAGTTCGCTTCCATAATATAATGAGTGAAGCTGCTCTTCTGTACTGAACAAAATAAAGCTTCTGACCTTGAAGCTGGATTTGGAGCGAGAGATTCAGAAGTAGACACCTGAACATCGTAATGAGACAGAGACGAGAGGGTATGCTTTATTTTCTTTTGGTAGCTTTTTTCTGTATTCAAAATTATTTACTTTTAAGATGCAGCCTCCTTTTTTGGAAGGCTAAGCGTTAGGGAGTAGAGATTGTTTTTCTTGTCCCTAACAGTCGTTTTTATACAGTAACAGTTGCTAATCTACTGAAATGAGCTAGTACAAAGCTTAACATGAAAACAATCTGATTTACTAGTATTGTTTCACATTGGAGTTAAAAAAAAAAAAAGCTGGATACTACAAGCCCTACAAGACAATCTACAAGCAACACAAGCAGCTGATCACTTCCTGGTGCAAACCTACAGCAATGAAATGCTAACAATTTTACTTTTTAGAACCACGGACAGCTCCCTTAACTGGCTCCCTAAATCCTCATCATGAATCCGACCAAATAAAAATACTTTATTCAGAAATAAACAGATAATAATCTTCTAAACAAATACTAATACAAATAGAGAATGTATTTTCTTTTTGTTTTTATGAGGAAGCTTCCCAGAAAATTTCACAAGGCATCTGCTTGGGTCTTAACATCTAGTTTAGAGGGAAAAGGATCCCATAGAGCACAACAAAAAACCTGGCTCAGTGGGAGATTTATATTTTCATGCAGTTGGATATCAGGCTTGTTGGTGCGAAGAAAAGAAACAACATATTAACAATTTTTAACATTAATGTGGGGTAGTTGTGTGATGGGTTTGCAGTGTTCTGTTCATTTATCTATTTAGTTATTTATTAATTTCAGTTTATTCAGTTTAGTTGTTTGGGCTACTGATTGGAAAGATTGTCAGTTCAAATCCCAGGACCACCAAGATGCCACCACTGGGTCCCTGAGCGAGGCCCTTAACCTCAGCTGTATAAATGAAATAAATGTAAGTTGCCAAAATGTTATAAACATACATGTCAAACCTTATCCTTACTAACTTCCTGGTTAGAGCTAAAGCTAATATTTTGTATATATTTTGGGAAATAAAACCAATTAAACTGGTAAGAAAATATCCCAAACAGATATGAAGAAAAATAAGAACAGTGCTGCCATTTTTACTGCTGGATTTAATTATTCTGGTTTAGGCCAAACCCACTTTAGGTTTAAATCTGATTACAGGAATGAATATTTTGCCTACAGAACAGAAACAGACTGTGGCATTGTTTTACACCCGTAAGACACATCAAGAAGAGACACTATGTATTGAGATTCTCCATCTAACACGTCAACTGTGATGTTATTCTCTAAGCCACTGAAGCTGAACTGACAGTAAAAACAATGACTACATTTGGGGGAAATGAACAACCTAATCTTAAACAACCCTTCTATGAAACTCACCAATAATATATTTATGGATTTTATCTACCTTTCTGTCTCATTTTAGCTCCACAATTACTGAAGCACATCTGTTTTTCAACCCCCCTTATACCATCTAGTGTTGGATAGGGACCACCACTGCACCATGGCAGACCAGATGGTCCACTGATCATATCAGCGTCCTCTCAACATCAATCAGAGTCGGAAAGAATGGATTTTCAGGGACTCGGAATGGACTGGAGTGGCCTGAGTGACCCCTGACACAAGTGTCAGTCAGACAGTGTGGCTAAAATGCTTTGCGTTTCCATTGGCAGCCATTTTTTCCACCTTGTGACACTTAAATCTATACTAGGAAGCTTTCCTGATTCAAGGGTACTGCTGGTTGCCATGGTTTCCTTGAGAGTTTTCACATAGTGGATTGTTATTTAATTGTGGATGATGTATTTAACAGCAGTCAGTAAACCAATTATGTTGGAAGGAGCTTATATTCCTGTGCAAGAGAGTATAAGAGTTGTGTCCCAAATGACATACAATACACTATACACTTAAATTCTGAACTCTAGACACAATGTATGAATTTTAGAAGGGAAGTATTGTCTCAAATGGGCTTCCTGGTGGTCCAGCGACAGAATCCTGTGCTTTTATTGCTGTGGCCTGGGTTCGATTCCCAAGTGGGGAGCTAACCCAGCCACTTAAGTGTTAACTCTCAGTGCCAGTCCCAAGCCCGGATAAAATGGGAGGGTTACATTGGGGAAGGCATCAGGTGTAAAACTTGTGCCAAATCAAAGTATGCCACCAGAAAAGCTGCTGTGGCAACCCTGAACAGGAAGCAGCTGAAACAAGAATAACAGTGTCCTCTCAAATGGAACACTAGCATTTCTTTACTAACTGGAATTAGTCGATGGCAAATGATGCTGCTAGCTTTAGCAGAATACAGTGAACTTTTTAAACTGTTAAACACACAACATGAGCTAATTCAAAAGACATTTGTAAGACATCTCGGCCATCTTTTTTCTCATATGGCTTCAATGCCTAGTAGCCATTCTTCCAGAAGCTACGAGTGTTGAGTGCGTGGATTGCCCACACTTCCACAATTTTTTCTGTTGAATAAGTAAATTATCTGGGTACCTAAATTATGATTACAAGCAAATACATGAGGATAGCCTACTCAGACCCTGGCCACGGTCAGCTCCTTGGAAATGAATGAACTTACAGGATCTAGCGAGGGCTCATCCTGTCATCCGATGTCTGTCTGAACAAATCAGGGCTGTAATTAATAGTCAGTCCCTTGGCTGCAAAATTACCCCATTCATTATTTAGCTCATAATGGACCTCAGCCCTCCTCTCCTTAGCGCATTTCTTTTATGTGACTAATTAATATCCGATGTTAGCTAAACACTTCGTATTTGCACACACGCATACACACACACACAATAAACTGTATAAAGCAACAGCCCACATTTACACTATCCATCCATCCTAAGGTCTCTTTGGCATCTAAATCAATTTGCCAAAAGCAAATGCAAAAGTATGCAAGGCTTAAACGCATAACACATGCAGCGCACATACGGTTCAGGTCGGTCTGGCCGTCTCTGGAGGGTGAACCGGATCACTTTTTGAGTTCACGTTCCACCTCTCCGAGGCCATGACGATCTAATACCTTCATTTAAAATGCAAGTGGAGGTGTAAGGAGTAAAATCTATCATGATGTACAAATTCCCTGGACACTCTGTGTGCTAATACTGTAGAGGACACTGCACAAACTCATTTATCCAGCAGGATACAAAGGAAAAGTGCTAGCAAAGTGTCCCGAATTGGGTCAATTTTCACTCGCTAATTTAAACCTCAATCAATGAATAAAGCGCTAGGATACTGGGAAAGTTTGTCACTTATTTCCACATGTGCAAATACCTCAGCTATATCACTCCTCCGAAAGAAAGCGATCTATCCCAAAACACTAAACGTGAATCAGCTGTGCTGTGAATTTAACCGCAAGCCTACAGCTGAGTACTTGACGGCTTTTCTCGTTTTGAACTCACTTTCCAGTCACTAGCACAGAACCTCAGCCTAAATCCGTGTTACTCTCTCAGTGCATCCATCTCGCTTTCCTCCCTCTACTCACAAGTCAGCCCCGACCATGCTGTGATAGATGACGCGTGCCTCCACCATCGATCGCTCTCCTGCCAACCAAAACGACGGCCTTTCACCCGTAAACCGAGCTTCTCCTTCTTCTTTTTTTCCCCCCAAGTTGAGTCAATGGAGACAGGTTCTGACCGTCGTTTCTAATCATGAAAGATCGCCGTAATAAATTGCTCGCTGCTTTCAAATCGTCACGAGCCTTTTTAAAAGCAACGGCTGCTATAAAACAGCAGGATAAAATAGCACTTGTGTATATAAATAGAACTAAATCTCTGGGGTCTCTATTTGACGTCTATTTCTTCTTTCATGGAAAAATATAAACGTCTCTGATGTTTCCCTCCACCAAAACACAGTCTGTGATTAGGGTTAACGGCGCTGTTTTATAACAGGTGTCTTTCATTTTCATTTATTTCGATGATCCGGTGTTACAATGTTTGAAGAAAGTAAATCTCACAGAGATAAAGCAACCAGATATCATTCATTTTAAGTGAGAGCTGGTAACGTCTGAGGATTGTAGCCGGTGACTAGATGTGGGAGTGTCCAGCGCCGTGAAAATTGTGCAAATGTGGAGCGACTCGGTGGAGAAATGACCAATGGGAGTAAAGACGTACGTGTAGAGCGCACACTGCTGAATGCTATACACGAACCACATCTCCATCTGTAATGTTTAATTTTAGAAGCAAGAAAACCGATTTGTTGTCAAACGGAATGCTGAGAAGCGTTGTTATCATGGCAACCAGTAGCAGGAACGCCTCCTGACGACTAAAATGATGGTATATGTGAACATATGTTTAGTAGAAGCTAAATTAAAGAACGGGCGGCACGGTGGCTTAGTGGTTAGCACGTTTGCCTCACACCTCCAGGTTTGGGGGTTCGATTCCCGCCTCTGCCGTGTGTGTGGAGTTTGCATGTTCTCCCCGTGCCTCGGGAGTTTCCTCCGGGTACTCCGGTTTCCTCCCCCAGTCCAAAGACATGCATGGTAGGTTGATTGGCATCTCTAAATTGTCTGTAGTGTGTGATTGCGTGAGTGAATGAGAGTGTGTGTGTGTGCCCTGCGATGGGTTGGCACTCCGTCCAGGGTGTATCCTGCCTTGATGCCCAATGACGCCTGAGATAGGCACAGGCTCCCCGTGACCCGAGTGTAGTTCGGATAAGCGGTAGACAATGAATGAATAAATTAAAGAAGTAAACATCAGTCACTAAACATCAGTCCTGGTTGATCAACTACATTTAAAGATACAAAAAAATCAATTGTGGAAATTAGTACTTACTTTTTTCCCCTCCGCTAAAATATATGAAGTCTTCACTCAAGTAGAATGCAGAAGTGAATGCTGAAACTTACTTACAGAATGAAGGTAAGAGTACAAGAAAGATTCACAGATTTAAAAAAAATGATTTAGGTTGTGACAGTTTTTTTTTTATTTTTATGAGGGAATCATTCAACACTGCCGATAATCAGCAATACTGGCAAAGCTAAAAACTAATCTTCTACTCCTCCAAAGCCGTGAAAAGATAAAAACAAGAAAAGATTTGATTACGCCTCTCCAAAGTCTCCAAACAAATGCAGATCTGCACGCTTTGTTTCTCTACACACATATTGTGTTGCTGTGTGAATATTATTTGTTGGAGTGTGAAGTTGTTATTATTAAGTTATCAAATGTTTGATTGAAGCTTTATGATGTAATATTGATGTGGCTGTATTTTAAGTGGAGGTATCTATCCATCCTTTCATCTATCTATCTATCTATCTATCTATCTATCTATCTATCTATCTATCTATCTATCTATCTATCTATCTATTCATGCATCAATCCATCCATTTATCTATCTATACATCCATCCATTTAGCCATCCATCCATCATCTATCTATTCACCCGTCCTCCCATCCATCCATCCATCCATCCATCCATCCATCCATCTATCTATTCACCCATCCTCCCATCCATCCATACATGCATTTATCTATCTATTCATTCATCCACCCATCCGTCCATACATCCATCCATACATCCATCCATTTATTTATTTATTAATTCATCCATCAATCTATCACCTATCAATTCATCCATCCATCCATTTAGCCATCCCTCCATCAACTATCTATTCACCCATCCTCCCATCCATCCATTCATCATCTATCTATTCACCCGTCCTCCCATCCATCCATCCATCCATCATCTATCTATTCATCCGTCCTCCCATCCATCCATCCATCCATACATCTATCTATTCACCCATCCTCCCATCCATCCATACATCCATTTATCTATCTATTCATTCATCCACCCATCCATCCATACATCCATACATTTATTTATTTATTAATTCATCCATCAATCTATCACCTATCAATTCATCCATCCATCCATTTAGCCATCCATCCATCAACTATCTATTCACCTATCCTCCCATCCATCCATTCATCCATTCATCTATCCATCCATCCATCCATCATCTATCTATTCACCCATCCTCCCATCCATCCATACATCCATTTATCTATCTATTCATTCATCCACCCATCCGTCCATACATCCATCCATACATCCATCCATTTATTTATTTATTAATTCATCCATCAATCTATCACCTATCAATTCATCCATCCATCCATTTAGCCATCCCTCCATCAACTATCTATTCACCCATCCTCCCATCCATCCATTCATCCATCCATCATCTATCTATTCACCCGTCCTCCCATCCATCCATCCATACATCATCTATCTATTCATTCATCCATCCACCCGTCCATACATCCAACCATTTATCTATTTATTAATTCAATTCTATCACCCATCAATGCATCCATCCATCCATTTATCCTTCCATCCATCCATCATCTATCTATTCACCCATCCTCCCATCCATCCATCCATTTATCCATCCAGCTTATAACACATGTTTTTGGACTGTGGGAGGAAACCAGACCACCTTCAGGAAACCCCTAAAACACAGAATCAAAGAATCCTCAAGAATCAAACCCCCAACCTTGGAGGTGCGAGTCAAACATGCTACCTAACACAGTGGGTATATGATATACTATAGATTGTACTACAACACCTAACATCACTCTGCTATGCTTTAGGTTTTGTTCCACTGATCTGGGAGAAACACAAAATCAACGTTAGCAGAACACAAGTAATAAAAAAAAAGCCATATAAAAAAAAAAAACACCCAGTAACTAAAATGAAACATCACCTTTCAGCCTCAACCCTTTACTTATTTCTTTTTTTCATCTTAAGCAGGTGCTAAAGCCAGAGTGTGAACAGCTGTCTGCTGAATCAAACTGGCCAATTAGTGCGCAAAAAAAGAAGAGTGAGACTCGAAAAAAAGCTTCCAGAGGGACATCTGAGGACAAACTCAACCTCCCTTAGGGGTTTTACATCAGAGTGCACACACAGTTCATACTACTGCCATAACAAAAGCTCACTCTCTTATGTTCACGGGCAGGTGGAGACATAAAGAGATGGGAGACATGGAAGAGTGCTACTGACTTAATTACAGAGAGAGAGAGAGAGAGAGAGAGAGAGAGAGAGAGAGAGAGAATACTAAAGCAACTGGTAATGTTTAACCACCATTATAAGATTCATGTTTATTTTTATTCAACCTATTATTTTATAATAATGTGTGGCAATTATATACCACGGGTTTATATACCACGGGTTTCTAATATGTTATCATTTCTATAGTAACCACTAATTCACACGATTGTATGGCAGACCCTCCACATAAATTAAGCCTAATAATAAATAAATTAAACACAACAAAAGGAAAAAGAGAGGCTGGTGATGAAGCACTGGATAATTACAGTCATGGGAGTAAAACATTCTAAGTGATAGTGTTTAAAAATGAAATGAGAGAAGCTTCCCCTTTTCTGTTTTTGCTAGATAGATAGATCTGTCTATCTATCTATCTATCTATCTATCTATCTATCTATCTATCTATATTGCTGTTAGGCTTGGCTGACCAATAAATCACTCTTAATGAAGCAAGGAAACTCCAATCAGATATCTACCCAGCATATACTCTCTATCTTTCTCTCACTCTCTGGCTGTCTGTATCTTTATTTTGACCCGAGCCTCGGCACACGAGACCCACTGCACAAACCCTGCAGTCCAATTACCGAGCAGCTCGGGAATAAAAAATAAAATCCGGAGTAAGAAGCTGAAAAGCAGCCCTGTGGGAATGTTGAAAGCGTACAAACACAATGTTGCGCATGCATCCGTTGCATGACATGAAAGGAATCTCACTTGTGTGATCATTCCCAGGCAATTTTTTCCCCCAACTAAACAATAAGCTGTGTGTCGATCCCGCTGTGGACGTGATAAAAGCTGGACGTGATAAACACACATTAGACTCGGGTGCAGGCATGAGGTAGGATGACAAGAGTATAAAGCAACAAAATTGTATGTTTATCACGTTTTTTATTCTGGACTAGTGCAAAATGTCTTTTCTTTTATTGCTTGTTAAGTTTTGCAAACTAACTAGACGACTTTCTAAAATGGTCTCAATAAACAAAAGTATGTGGACACCTGGGGGAGCATGGTGGCTTGCACGTTTGCCTCACACCTCCAGGGTTGGGGGTTCAATTGCCGCCTCCGCCATGTGTGTGTGTAGAAACCCCCTGTGCCTTGGGGGTTTCCTCTGAGTGCTCCGGTTTCCTCCACCGGTCCAAAGACATGCATTATAGGTTGATTGGCATCTCTAAATTGTCCGTAGTGTGTGATTGCATGAGTGAATTAGTGTGTGTGCCCTGCGATGGGTTGGCACTCCGTCTAGGGTGTATCCTGCCTTGATACCCGATGACGCCTGAGAGCTCCCCGTGACCCGAGAATAGATCGGATAAGCGGTAGACAATGAATGAATGTGGACACCTGCACATCCATATGTGTTAATTCCAAAACCATGGCATTATCAATGAGTTGGTTCTCCACTATTCTGCAAAGGCTTTCCACTAGATGTGAGGATTTGTGTTCATTCAGCTACAAGAGCTTTCCTGAGATTCGGCTCTGATGCCAATTAAGAAGGCTCCATTCGTCAAAAGGTGTTCATGAGGCTGAGGTCAGGACTCGGGCCACTCATGTTCCTCCACTTGAGGGCTTTCTTTCAGTATTGTCTAACAGAAACAGATTTGGACCTCTGTTCCAGTTACTCTGTTCCTCCTTAGTTCCAGTAATGCTACAGCATACAAAGACACTCTATACAACTGTGGACTTTCACTGTGGCAACAGTTTGGAGAAGAACCATATATGAGTGTGATGGTCAGTGTTCACAAATGTTTAGCCATATTGTTTATTTATGAACATAACAATAAAAGAAAAACTGTAAGTGTATTTCACTGGTTAATAAACGAATGGGCTAGAAATTTCCATTTTATGGATTCTTCCATTTGTCTTGCTGAATTGAATAACAAAGAGGAACTCAGCTAAAGTCATGAAACGTGAAGAGGGTTTAAATCAAGTCAAGATTGAGTCTAAATGAAGTCCAGAGCGAGACAAACTCGATAGACAAATCCTTTTGATGGTTTTGATGCACTGTGACAGTGATTTAGCTGTTTTCCAGAAGAAGGAATTGCTTTTTGTTAAACTTTGTTCATATAAAAGGAAACAACACAAAAACTTTTATTCTACATTATCTAACTCTCAGTCCAGACCAAGACCACATTTAGTGAGACCGATAAATTTACATTTCTGGCATTTGGCAGATACCCTTATCCAGAGTGACTTACATTTTTATCTCATTTTTATACAAATGAGCTACTAAGGGTTAAGGGCCTTGCTCAAGGGCTCAGCAGTGGCAGCATGGTGGACCTGGGATTCGAACTCACAACCATCTGGTCAGGAGTTCAAGGCCTTAAGTATACCCAAGAATGACACAAGTCCAAATACACTACTGTTTGAGACAAGTCCATACAGAAAACATCTCAAGGCTGGAACCGAGTAGACTTAGAGTCCTACAGTCCTTTAGATAGTGAAAACAATCAGAATTAAACACAAAACACGTGAACACAATCAGGTAGCAAGCAATGGGGTGGAGACAGGACTAAACCTAAAATCAAACCAAACACAAGCACACATTGTTCATCACCATCTAAACTACAAGATGATAGACGAACCTTGACAGATGAACAATTATGCTCTTTCAGTCTCCTAGCATTTTGCCAGGATTTGAGCTTGAGTTCAAGCTAGTGGGACAGCAGCATAAAGCAAATTTTATATGTGTTTTTACAAAACACATACGCAAGTGTTTCACTGGTCTCTGAAATCACAGAAGGGTAGGGCACAAAGCTTTACATAAATCGATGCGGCAGGAAGATTGCTGTTCAAATTAAAGCAGAACAGTGACCACCGGGTGTCTTTTTAATGACTGTCACCATAAAACACCATGAAAGTGACATCTCAGAGGATGGGAACAATCGACCAGGACAAAAATATTGAGACGAGGGACAACTTCGCTTCCAATAACACTAATTCCTGCACCCCAAACAACTCGACTGCCAGCAGGCGGGTGTTAATCTAATCTGCGTGTGAGAGTTACTTTCTCTGTTAAATCTGTTCGGGGACCACAGCATGTGAGGAGAAAACAGATGAAGGGATGAACAAGCAGCCGTACTGAAACTCATCTCTTTTCTACAGCAAGACAAGCGACATGAGAAATCAAGGGTAAGTCTGCGAAAGCATTAACAAGACACAATTCAAAGGATGTCTGCAAAGTTTGGGTGTGGTCATGCAAAGGGGGTGGAGTTACATTCAAATAACAGTTTCTTAGAAAATGTCAGACTGATCAGCATGTGTTCTGAATCTGTGTTTATTGCCTACCTGGATTTCTAATCTTTTTCTTAGTTAAACAACATGGCTGCCATCAACCATTCAGCTTTTAGGAGGCATTTGACAAGGTTAGGGTCATAAAACATGAACACTATGTGGTTACTCTAGTTTTCTGTGAATCTAGGCAAGTAATTGACCACTGCAATGGGTGCTTGGACCCCACAAATCGCTGCTACATTTCTCCACCCACACATGTGACAGGCTCACAGAAGGAGGCTAAGCTATATTGACACTTCCATCAAAAAATGCAGACAACACACTCTATCTAGTGACTGTGCGGGAAAACAAATCCTTCGCCTTCAGAGACAAATGTCTCAAACGATATACTTCTGTATAGTTCTAGACAGCTGTTGAGTGCCATACAGTCACTGCGTGTGTGTGTGTGTGTGTGTGTGTGTGTGTGTAAGTAAGAGGCTGCAAACCGGGCATGATGCATCCTCAGCCACAAGCCATTCTGATCTGATAAAGCACTCCAGTGCAGAGATAACTCTCTCTCTATCTCTCTCTCTATCTCTCTCTCTCTCTCTCTCTCACTCTCACACACACACACACACACACACACACACACACACACACACACACACAGGAGAGAAGGCAGGGAGGGAGGAAGGGAGGAGGGAAGGAAGGAAGGAAGGAAGGAAGGAACTACATAACAAATAAATTGTTAAACAAAAGAATAAATAAATGAACAAAGGGAAAAAAATGAAAAGAAAGAAAGAAAGAAAGAAAGAAAGAAAGAAAGAAAGAAAGAAAGAAAGAAAGAAAGAAAGAAGCTGAGAGCTTTTTGTCATTACGTTACATTATGCTGGATGTGTTGTGCTAAATAGCAGCCAAAGACTTGAAAATGAATCAACTTCTCTGTAACAGCCATGTTTGCTGTGGACGTTCATCATAATTAAGTCTTTTAATTACTCAATTTAAATTAAGTAATTAAATCATTATTTAAGCATAGTTTAAATAATGCATAGTTTGTGTGCAAAAGCCTTAAATCTTGAATGTTTGCTATCTTAAGAGCTTTTGCACTGTTGTTCTGAAAGAACCGCCGCTCTTCCTGAGTGGACTGCACTCTCTCACATCGGAGTAAAAATCACCACTGTTCCCCTCGCACTAAATTGCAACAGCATCCTCTCAAAGCAAAAAAGCTGAAACGACAGGAAAATCCCACACGACTGTCTTCTTCTCTGACTTTTTCAGATTTCCACTCAATATGTGCCAAGCTGACTCGAGAGGCGTTGTATCAACAGATTCCCCGGCCATTAGTTTCGGACAGGTGTGATTTTTATCCTCTACAATGAAGCAGTAAGTCTAGGCAAGTTATGCCAGTGGATCTCTTCTGCTCCTGTGGGAAAGGATGGAGGCTTAGTGTATCTCCATGTGTGTGTGTGCGTGTGTGTGTGTGTGTGTGTGTGTGTGTGTGAATATAAAATATTTTATTCATTAATTCATGCTTCTGCATTACCACTAAATATACAAAAAAGTCACAGCAATGTAAGGTGGTCTATCTTAAATAGCACAAAAAGCATTTGTCTCTAATGTTAAACAAAAAAGTGAAAGAGAAAGTGACAAAATGAAAATGAAGATTTTGATTTTTGGACATAGCTCTATATGTGATGCAGGTTTTTCTGTTCATACCTCTTCTCCGGTCAGGTAGTATGCAGACAGCAGGCCTCCAACGTACCGGATATTCACCTCGAAGACAGAAGCCTCTCCACTCTGCAAAACATAAACAAATAAAAAATGAAAATACATTCTAAACATTCTAAACACTATTCTCACAAACACTACATTACAAACACACCACCATTTTCACAAATACTACATTCCAAACACGCCGTCATTCTGAAACACCACATTCTCACAAACAAAATCATTCTCACAAACACATTCCAAACACCATTCTCTCAACCACTACATTTCCAAGACACCATCATTCTCACAAACACCATATTCTAAACACACCGCCATTTACCACAAACACTACATTCCAAACATGACACCATTCTCACAAATACTACAATCCAAACACAACACCATTCTCACAAACGCTAAACTCCAAACACACCACCATTCTCACAAACACTACATTACAAGCACACCACCATTCTCACAAACACCATAAACCAAACACACCACCATTCTCACAAACACCATATTCCAAACACACCACCATTCTCACAAACACCATATACCAAACACACCACCATTCTCACAAACACCATATACCAAACACACCACCATTCTCACAAACACCACATTCCAAACACACCACCATTCTCACAAACACCATATTCCAAACACACCACCATTCTCACAAACACTACACTCCAAACACACCACCATTCTTACAAACACCTTATTCCAAACACACCACCATTCTCACAAACACTACATTCCAAACACACCACCATTCTTACAAACACCATATATCAAACACACCTACATTCTCACAAACACCATATTCCAAACACACCACCATTCTCACAAACACCATATTCCAAACACACCACCTTTCTTACAAACGCCATATTCCAAACACACCACCATTCCCAAAAACATCACATTCTCACAAACACCACATTCTCACAAACACCACATTCCCAACACACCTCCCTTCTCAATACCCAACACTACATTCCCAACACATCTCCATTTTCACAGGCCCAACAGTGGCTCTCTGACAGTCCTGTAATGTGGTCCTTCCACAGCCATCAAATGAAAAGTTTTACAACTGCTATAGAACTGTTTTTCAGTCTCAAAACTTGTGCCGTAACTCTGAAACATTACAGCACATTAGTGGGTCCAATAGTGAGATAATTTCTCACTAAAATGTCCCGCAGGTTAAAGGATACTATTGATCTGCTCAGGCAGCTAATAATAAGCAGGAGGGATAATACAGCTTTCATAATGATTTATTAGTCCAAAGGGGAGGCCAGAAAGAGAAAATGTTAGTGACAAGTTTCCAATTTTTACTGCAGACTTTCCACACACATTATTTCATTTTGGATTCTTATTATCCTCTTACCAAACCACCAAGAATGATATTATAGAACTAAACGTTGTTACTGCCACACTTTTCTCAGCCACTCAGCTTCAAAGCCCCATTGCCCTCATACACCTACCTGCAGTGAACATAAAATTCAGAAAATACCCCCAAAACACCACCAACACTTGTGCAAGCACTTTATTGCATAACCTTTTAGATTTAGCATACTTACTAGTGAGTCAGAATCCATTCTAAGCACAAAGCTCTACATTTGAGGGTTAAGAGACCAATTGGATCTCTGACAGTCCTGGGATTTGAACTTAAAGCACCTTCAACTGCAATGTCCTTAACATTTCTAAAGTACATTTTTTCTATTGTTTTTTTTTTTTTTTTTTTAATTTTTAGAGCCACCTCAGGAGTCAACCTTAAGGATATCTAAAGGTTTATATACCAAATTACAGAAATCCTGAAGCTAGTCAAACTCAAGCAAAATCCAACAATCTTATGGGCCACCTTGAGTCTCCAGAACAGCTTCAATGCACATTGACAAATCTCAAGAACTGTACTGGAAGGCTGGACCAACACTCTTTCAAAGGATATTCCCTCACACTATTTTCATGTGTTATCTAACTTTACTCCAGATCTATTTGATTAAGCTGAGCCACTGGTTTGTCACCCATTTTTAGAATAACATACTTGACTAACCATTTAAAAAAAAAAAAAAAATCTCTACTTCTTTGATGCACTCAAATGCTTTCCTTGGTCCACGTTTTCAATTTCTCAAAGCTATGCCCGAGTAAGCTGTGTGATATACGACACAGAGCAGATTTAAGGCAAGATGAGTTAATTGCCTCAATATGTCACCGTAATTACAATTGCTGGAGCTTGCCAAGGGCTGAGATGAAATCGGGCTTATTGACTCGCAGCCTCGCAGAGGAGGAAGTCATTGGGGACTTATGAAGATCCAGTTGGGTAGAATATTTCTCTGTGGTTTAATCTTTTTGTTTAGGGTAAAACTATGAGTTTTTGTGATTTAGGAAAAAAATGCAGTCCAGTATTTGTAATTATTATCTAATACACTTTGGTATATAGAGGATAGGATAGCATAGAGTCCACTAATTGTGCAATTCAGCTACTGGAATCGAACAAAACATTTATAACTTCTTACTGGGACAGATTTGGAGGATAGATTTGGAAATCAAACCTATTTGCCAATATTTTTTACTGTGATTTATAAAAAATAGATTTTGAAAAGAAATGGTTCTATACAGAACCTAAAAAGGTTCTATCACTTGCTGCATATACTGTATGGATCCATAAAATCATTCTTTATATACAAAAATTTTATTGAAAAAAAACCACGGGGTTCTCAGAATCCAGGTTAGATGGTTCTTTTCTGAAAATTTAAGCGGTCTATTATTATAATTAGTTATAATTATAATTATTATATATTATATTTATTTATATTATTATTTATTAATAATAAGTATATATTATTATTACTATTATTATAATTATTACTATTATTATAATTAGATACACATACCTACACTGCATTTTCCCATCAGTATACAGCAGTGTGAAAAAGTGTTGGCCCCCTTCCTGATTTCTTATTTTTTTGCATGTTTGTCACACTTTATTGTTTCAGATAATCAAACACATTTAAATATTAGTCAGAGATAACACAAGTAAACACATCATGCAGTTTTTAAATGAAGGTTTTTATTATTAAGGGAAAACAAAATCCAAAACTATATGGCCCTGTGTAAAAAAGTGTTTGCCCCCTAAGCCTAATAACTGGTTGGTCCACCCTTAGCAGCAACAACTGCAATCAAGCATTTTCAATAACGTGCAATGAGTCTGTTACAGCGCTGTGGAGGAATTTTGGCCCACTCATCTTTGCAGAATTGTTGTAATTCAGCCACATTGGAGGGTTTTCAAGCATGAACCACCTTTTTAAGGTCATGACACAGCATCTCAATCAGATTGAGGTCAGGACTTTGACTAGGCCACTCCAAAGTGAACTTGGGATCCGCAGCAGGACAATGATCCAAAACACACCAGCAAGTCCACCTCTGAATGGCTGAAGAAAAACAAAATGAAGACTTTGGAGTGGCCTAGTCAAAGTCCTGACCTCAATCCGATTGAGATGCTGTGGCATGACCGTAAAAAGGTGGTTCATGCTCGAAAACCCTCCAATGTGGCTGAATTACAACAATTCTGCAAAGATGAGTGGGCCAAAATTCCTCCACAGCGCTGTAACAGACTCATTGCAAGTTATGGAAAATGCTTGATTGCAGTTGTTGCTGCTAAGGGTGGCCCAACCAGTTATTAGGCTTAGGGGGCAAATACTTTTTCACACAGGGCCATGTAGTTTTGGATTTTGTTTTCCCTTAATAATAAAAACCTTCATTTAAAAACTGCATGATGTGTTTACTTGTGTTATCTTTGACTAATATTTAAATGTGTTTGATTATCTGAAACATTAAAGTGTGACAAACATGCAAAAAAAAAAAAAAAATAAGAAATCAGGAAGGGGGACACCACTTTTTCACACCACTGTAAATCCATTTAAACAAAAACAACAACATTGTGTTATGAAAAAATATGTGTATATAGTATTGATAACCAAAAAACTCCTCCCTCTTACTGAAGTGATTCATCATTTCAATTATTTTAAAAAAAAATTAATAGCATAGAGATAATCTAGCCATGGGGGTCACAGTCCAGTGACTTCTGTGCCGGTCCCAAGCCCGGATAAATAGAGAGGGTTGCGTCAGGAAGGGCATCCGGCGTAAAACATTGCCAAATTTAACCATGCGAATCGTCAGTACGAATTTCATACCGGATCGGTCGAGGCCCGGGTTAACAACGACCGCCATCGGCGCCGTTGACCTACAGGGCGCCGGTGGAAATTGGGCTACTGTTGGTCGAAGAAGTAGAGGAGGGAGGAGAGTGTGCAGACAGAGAGAGAAGAGGAAAGGTAAGAGTGTAGGACTGAGAATAGGAACTCTGAATGTTGGTACTATGACAGGGAAAGGTAGAGAGCTGGCTGATGTGATGGAGAGAAGGAAGGTGGATATACTGTGTGTACAGGAGACCAGGTGGAAGGGTAGCAAGGCTAGTAGTATAGGAGCAGGATTCAAGCTGTTTTATTATGGTGTGGATAGTAAGAGAAATGGGGTAGGTGTGGTCCTGAAGGAGGAGTTTGTGAGGAATGTCCTGGAGGTGAAGAGAGTGTCAGACAGGGTGATGAGTCTGAAGTTAGAGATTGAAGGGGTGATGTTGAATGTTGTTAGTGGTTATGCCCCACAGGTAGGTTGTGAGTTAGAGGAGAAAGAGAGATTCTGGAGTGAATTAGATGAGGTGATGGAGAGTATTCCCACGGGTGAGAGAGTGGTGATAGGAGCGGATTTTAATGGACATGTTGGCGAGGGGAACACAGGTGATGAGGAGGTGATGGGCAAGTTTGGAGTTAAGGAAAGGAACCTTGAAGGACAGATGGTAGTGGACTTTGCTAAGAGGATGGACATGGGTGTGGTTAACACTTATTTTCAGAAGAGGGAGGAGCATAGAGTGACTTACAAGAGTGGAGGTAGGAGAACACAGGTAGACTACATCCTATGTAGAAGAGGCAATCTGAAAGAGATTAATGACTGTAAAGTGGTAGGGGGAGAGAGTGTAGCCAGACAGCATAGGATGGTGGTGTGTAGGATGACTTTGATGGTCTGTAAGACGAAGAGGTCAAAGATAGAGAAGAAAACCAAGTGGTGGAAGCTGAAAAAGGAGGAATGTTGTGAGGAATTTAGACAGAAGTTGAGGCAGGCTCTGGGTGGTCAGGTAGTGCTGCCAGATGACTGGGAAACTACAGCAGAAGTGATCAGGGAGACAGGGAGAAAGGTGCTGGGTGTGTCATCTGGAAGGAGGAAAGAAGATAAGGAGACTTGGTGGTGGAATGAGGAAGTTCAGGATAGTATCCAGAGGAAGAGGTTAGCCAAGAAGAAGTGGGACATGGACAGGACTGAAGAGAATAGACAGGAATACAAGGAGTTACAGCGAAGAGTGAAGAGGGAGGTGTCTAAGGCCAAGCAGAAGGCATATGAAGAGTTGTACACTAGGTTAGACACTAGAGAAGGAGAGAAGGACTTGTACAGGTTAGCTAGGCAGAGGGATAGAGATGGGAAGGATGTGCAGCAAGTTAGAGTTATTAAGGATAGAGATGGAAGGGTGCTCTCAAGTGAGGAGAGTGTACAGAGGAGATGGAAGGAATACTTTGAGGAGCTGATGAATGAGGAAAATGAGAGGGAAAAAAGAGTAGAAGGGGTGAACTCTGTGGAACAGAAAGTAGATAAGATTAGAAAGGATGAAGTCAGGAAGACTTTGAAGAGGATGAAAAGTGGGAAGGCAGTTGGTCCTGATGATATTCCGGTGGAGGTCTGGAAGTGTCTAGGAGAGGCAGCAGTGGAATTTTTAGCTAATTTGTTCAACAGGGTTTTAGAGAGTGAGAGGATGCCTGAGGAATGGAGAAGAAGTGTGTTAGTGCCGATCTTTAAGAATAAGGGTGACGTGCAGAGTTGCAGTAACTATAGGGGGATAAAGCTGATGAGCCATACAATGAAGCTATGGGAAAGAGTAGTGGAAGCTAGGTTAAGGAAGGTAGTGGAAATTTGTGAGCAGCAGTATGGCTTCATGCCCAGAAAGAGCACAACAGATGCAATTTTTGCTCTGAGAATTTTGATGGAGAAGTATAGGGATGGTCAGAGGGAGTTGCACTGTGTGTTTGTAGACTTGGAGAAAGCGTATGACAGGGTGCCAAGAGAAGAGCTGTGGTACTGTATGAGGAAGTCAGGAGTAGCAGAGAAGTATGTCAGAGTGGTGCAGGACATGTATGAGAGGAGCAGAACAGTGGTGAGGTGTGCTGTAGGTCAGACAGAGGAGTTCAATGTGGAGGTGGGACTGCATCAGGGATCGGCTCTGAGCCCCTTCCTGTTTGCTATGGTGATGGACCAGTTGTCAGAGGAGGTCAGACAGGAGTCTCCTTGGACAATGATGTTTGCAGATGACATTGTGATCTGTAGTGAGAGCAGGGAGCAGGTGGAGGAAAACCTGGAGAGGTGGAGGTTTGCGCTGGAGAGAAGAGGAATGAAAGTCAGTCGTAGTAAGACTGAGTACATGTGTGTGAATGAAAGGGAGGGAAGTGGAACAGTAAGGTTACAGGGTGAAGAGGTGAAGAAGGTACAGGAGTTTAAGTACTTGGGGTCAACAGTCCAGAGTAATGGAGAGTGTGGGAAAGAGGTAAAGAAGCGAGTGCAGGCAGGTTGGAATGGGTGGAGAAAGGTGTCGGGAGTTCTGTGTGATAGGAAAATATCAGCGAGAATCAAGGGGAAGGTGTACAGGACAGTGGTGAGAGCGGCCATGCTGTATGGTTTAGAGACAGTGTCACTGAGGAAGAGACAGGAGTCAGAGCTAGATGTAGCAGAGCTGAAGATGTTGAGGTTCTCTTTGGGAGTGACAAGATTGGACAGGATTAGGAATGAGTACATCAGAGGGACAGCTCATGTTGGACGTTTGGGGGACAAAGTTAGGGAGGCCAGATTAAGATGGTTTGGACATGTTCAGAGGAGGGACAGTGAGTATATTGGTAGGAGAATGTTGGACATGGAGCTGCCAGGCAGGAGGCAAAGAGGAAGGCCAAAGAGGAGGTATATGGATGTAATAAATGAGGATATGAAGCTAGTGGGTGCAAGGGTTGAGGATGCAGAAGATAGGGATAGGTGGAGAGAGATGATTCGCTGTGGCGACCCCTGAAGGGAAAAGCCGAAAGAAGAAGAAGAAGAATAGCATAGAGATAAAATTCCAAAAAGTAATGGCACTGATTTCACCTTACGTATGAATTACAGAAATATAAAAGGTTCTTTGCTCTCCAAGGGTTCTACATAGACCCTTTTTTGGTGAAAAGGTTCTATTGGCCAAGTACCGAACCCTAGGGTTCTACATAGAACCCCAAGGAACCTCTTTGTAATAGAGTGTCTTTAGAGAAGTAACAAATCTGAGAACCTGCAAGTCAAGATACATGTAGAGCCTTAAGGTTCGGTTTTAGGTCCTGTGTTCAACACAGTATTTTTACATCAGTAAAAATTCATTTAATCAAAAACAACAACATTGTGTTATGGAAAAATTGTATATAGTATTGATAACCAAAAAATCCTCCCTCTTCCTGAAATGATTCATCATTTCAATTATTTCAAAAATGTAATAAACTATTTCTAATATTTCTAAAATATGTAATTCATAAAAATGTCATTTCATCTATAAACATCTCGCAGCACTGTCCACATAGAGATAAAATTCAAAAAAGTATGCCACTTATTTCACCTTACGCATGAATTACAGAATTTTAAAGGTTCTTTGCTCTCTAAGGCTTCTACATAGCCCCTTTTTTGGCAAAAAGGTTCTATTGGCTAAATAGCAAACCCTAGGGTTGTACATAGAACCCAAAGGAACCTCTTTTTTAAGTGTACAATTTGTTTAGAGAAGTAAGCCAAGTCAAGATACATGAAGAGCCTCAAGGTTCGGTTTTAGGTCCTGTGTTGTTCCGGTTTCTTAATGCTTCTCTCCTCACATAAGTCTAGCTCTGCCAAAAAACTCCTTGCTGAAATTAGGCACTGGATAGACCATAATGGTCATCCATAAAAGGAAAAATAAAAACTAAGATATTTATAGTGTGTGCAAAGGGCAGGAAGCTAGAAAATCTGCCGTACCAAGTTTTATTGTCGCTTAAACACTGTGAAGCCAAGTGCTTCTAACGCTGTAGGAGGTGAAATTGCAAATATTCACCTCCCACTGCTTCAGAAGCCCTTTGCTCGCACAGTTGATGAAGGACTTCTGTTTTAGGCAAGTTCTTTTTCTGGGCACTGTATTAAGTAAAGAATAAAAACACAACAGGGTGTACTGTTAGAGGAAACTCAAAAATCACAAAGCCTTCTGTCCTGCAGCGTATCCCACAGTGGGAGATTTACAGAATGCTGCAAAGTGCTGACACTGGAGACTCCTTCCCACCCCCTTTCCCCTTACAGAAAATGGCACCATATCATATAGAGAGTCTGCCATTCATGTGACAGCGAATGAGTTGTTACTATAGAAACGATAACAAATGAGAATATTTAGCCGTGTTGTAGGGATGTGAGTCCAGTCAAGCATGATAACATGCATGTACCATGTGACTGCAAACACAAAGCACAGTGAGAGAAGAAAGGGAAGAAAAAAAAAACAGTGAGATAACATCATAAACAAAACCATCATGGCTAAAATTCCATGCTGTTAGCTCATAGTCGCTAGAGTGTTTCATGGCTTGTGTGCATGTTGGTACAACAATGCACAGATGCCACTAATACGATGCCCAGTTCGGTTTGGAGGACAGGCATGATGTCGGCATCTGCGCTGTGTACTCATGAGTTAACAAGACTACTAATGAGAGCAGTGGGAAAAACTCAAGTGCACAAAACAACACTTTTGTGGGAGAAAATTAAAAAATAAACAACAATAAAAAATACAGCAACTGCAATTGCAGTGCTGATGTTAGTTTGTATGGTGGATAGTGTATAGCGAACATTTGGTATATATTTATTTGTTTATTTGTTTGTTTATTTGATTGATTGATCTATTTATTTATTTATTTAATTTTGTATTTATTTTGTGTTGGTTATTTATGTATTTTTTGTTTGTTTGTTTCTTTCTTTCTTTCTTTTGCTTCATTTCAATTTAAATAAATAATACAGCAATATTAATCCTATATATATATATAAATATATATATATATATATATATATATATATATATATATATATATAAAGCTGGCAAATATATATACATATATATATATATATATATATATATATATATATATATATATATATATATATATATATTTTTTTTTTTTACAATTTTACTGTTTATTTAAATAAGTATTTATTGATTGATAAAATAAATTACTGAAAAGCAAAGTTTGTGAAGACTTTTATGAAGGGTAAAGAATCAAAAAGAGAGAATCTTCAAAACAGATAATAATCTTAATTCTTAATTAAAAAAATGTTCTCAACATTTATAACAATTTCAGCCCTGCACCTCATACAAGCCTTCAAGAGTACATAAGCACATAAAAGAGACTGTTTTTTTTTTTTTTTTTTTTTTTTACTATTGTGCTACAATAGACCATCTGTTTAGAGACCAAACTGTTCTCCAACATCAAGATTAATTAATAATCAGCATGCAGGCATTCTATTCCGTATTTATTAGCTATTAAATCTAATTCCTAGATTCATGGTGAAGAAGTTACCTTGAGATCCATCAGCATGTTCCCGAGCCTCGGCTTGGGTCATACGTACGCTGTATCACTCAGAGTAAACACGACAGCTGATGAAAGGTTGGCTGGCTTTAATCTGAAGGCTGGGGAAATAATCGAGCTATTGACAAGAGCAATTGAGCAATTTACTCGGTGAAAAATAATGATGTTGAATATAAAGCTGGCAAATGGCATTGATGGCAATCATAATATAGCTCTTCTGAGTAGAGCATCCAGATGGCATATTTCATCACATAATGGAAGTTGATCCATACTAAAGTAGAAAGAAAAGCACTTTTATATATCATTTGGAGCAAATACTGACATTCAGATATATTCAACATATATTCCATCATATGCTCTAAGATGGACAGAGATAAAGTGATAAGTTATAGATTATATAGAAAATTATCGACTAGTTCTATAACAATTATCGTAATAATTTTAAAACATAAAAAATATATTTTTTATTAGTATTTGTAATTAAACAATTATTGATTGTTAAATTAATAATATTTTAAGAGACAATTATTAATGAGTAATTATAAAAATTATTATTATTATTATTATTATTATTATTATTATTATTATTATTATTATTATTATTTAAGTAGTTTTTTTTTATAACAGTATGGAACTGGATCATCCTTCATTCTTTCATTCTTTTTTTTATTAATAATAATTTTAACAGATAATTATTAATTATTAATTAGCAGATATATTCTTCTTCTTATTATTATTATTAGTAGTAGTATTTAAGTAGTTAATTTATAACAGTATGAAACCAAATCCTTCATTCTTTCATTATTTTTCTATTAATAATAATATTTAAGAGAGAAATACTAATTATTAATGAACAAAAATATAATAATAATAATAATAATAATAATAATAATAATAATAATAATAATAATAATAATAATAATAATAATAATAAGCAACATCATCATCATCAATCATTATTATTATTATTATTATTATTATTATTATTATTATTATTATTATTATTATAGTAGTTATTTTATAGTAGCATGGAACTGGATCATTCTTCATTCTTTCATTCTTTTTTATTAAGTAATTAGTTTGTGTTATCAAGTTAACCATCAAAGTAAGTATACTAGTCAGACACCCTAGCCCATATATTTAAAATCTTTCATGGATTTAACCTAAGATTGGATTTATAGATTAAATTATTATGGTTAAATCAAGAACAATAGTTAAAACCTTTACATTTATTCTAAAGCTAAATAAATAACCAAAACATTTTTACAATAACTCTTGAGTAAGACTCTGTATAACTGACTGTATAACCAACCACACAAACATAGTGAGCTTGATCCACCCCACGCCCCCCCCACTATCCTCCTCACCCCCCTCCAATTTTTTTTTACCACAAGTTTAGCCACTTATCAGCGATTTAAGAGACAAGATGCATAATTAAAGACGTGTCCGCCAGAGCGATTACTTTCAATTACAACCAACTGTCCTCCTCTCCATCTCTCTCTCTCTCTCTCCATCTCTCTCTCTTATTGCACCCTGTCTGACTGCCAACACACACAACACAGCAGCTGCATCATCGACTCATTACCCAGAGATAGCAATGCTAACGCCTCTTTCTGAACTAATTGGATTTGCACAGACGCACACACACAAAAAAAAAAGAAAAGAAAAGAAAAAAGTCAGGAACCAAAGTTTCTCTTCGACTCAGAGTTCAATGTTTAGATTGGATTCTCAGTCATAATACACCATGTATTAACAGTACTAGAGGATATTTTAAATGTATGCATATTAGTCCATGTGCAAGTAGAGCTGTATCAGTCACTAAATACAGACCTAAGGGTTGAACCAGAATCTGCTGGAGAGATTATATCTTCTAGTTGGCTTCCTCTGACAGTCAGAAATCAAAAAAGGAATAATAGTCTGAATCTGAATAATAGATTCTGAATCTGAATCAGAGTCAGAATTGGAATGGGAGCAAAAGAATCCCAATCAGAGTAATAGAATGAGAAGAACATTAAGAATCAGAGTAATACAATCTGTAATTTGCAATCATTTTAGAACTGGAATAAGAGTAAAAGAATCCGAATCAGAGTCACACTAAAAAAAATCAGATTCAGAAGTCAAAGTTGAGTCAAAGTCAGATAAGAATCAAGTCCAAATTAGAATCTGACTGTGAATCGATCTAAGAATCAATTCTCAGAATGAGATTTAAAATACAGTTCAAACATGTGACTCCGAATGAAAATTAGTTTCCGGCTTGGAAACTGAAGCCAGACACAGATTCACATTAAGACTCTAAGCTAAATTTTACTTCCTATATAAAAATAATTAAATAACAATTAGTAAGAGAAGCACGGCTAATGGTGCGAGGTAGTGAGTACTACCAGTACCATTTGACTAAAAAATTGAGTACTTTATCAAGAATACTAAATCATACTACTAAACCAAGCATACTTAGTCTGTCCTACTGAACCAAAAATACTATTTCATAATATCCTTATTTATTAAATTATTCACACTAGGTCCCATTTTCCATCCATACTTTTTGCCAAACTCAAGCCAGCCAATCATTTTTATCTCATTACTCCAGAGACAGAATGGCTGAAGGAAGATATGCTTATATATCTGCTCGTTTTTTACTTTTATAATATCATTTCATTTCAGCTCTACTTCATCAATCATTTATTCCAACTATTAAAAGAAATTACTCCAGGCCAGATGCTCGACTGGCAAAGGCATGAATAATTCATTCCCTGACCACCAAAAGCAATAAATCTGGGTAATGTGCATCAGGCAACAGAAATATCTCTGACTGTAGAGCCCTACAGAAGAAGAAGTTGTCAGTCATGTTCGTACGATCAGATTAACCGCTTTTTTTTCTTATTAACACAGGCGGAGTGAAAGGATTTCAGAACAGCTGCATCTCCTATACATGCTGATGGATGGACAATCAGCTGCATCTTTCATATTTCTGCCATGTCCAAGAAATATGTCTAATTTATAATCTGTCTTTATATTTATCTTCGCAAATCAGTCTTAGCGTAAATGTGAACATGGCTGATGGACATCTTCGCTCTAAGAAGCTGATAAACATTGAAACATTATGGAGCTGGTCATCTTAATGTCCTGGGACTGCTGGATATGTAATGCATAATATGGAGATGATGGACATTTAAACAAATGATGGACACTTCTATGGTATGGGGCTGGTTGACATTTCTATGCTCTGCAGCTGGTGGATATTTCAGTGCTATGGAGATGAAGGACATTTGTATGGTATGGATTTGGGTGGACATTTCTATAGTATAGAGCTGGCGGACAGGATATATCTATGCAATGGATCTGCTGGACATTTCTACAGTATGAAGCTGGTGGAAATTTGCATGGTATAGAACTGGTGGACATTTCTATACTATGGAGCTGGTGGACATTTCCATGGTATAGAGCTGGTGGACATTTCTATGCTATAGAACTGGTGGACATTTCTATGGTATGGAGCTGGTGGACATTTGTATGGTCTAGAGCTGGTTGGCATTTCAATGTTATGGAGCTGGTGGACATTTCTATTCTATGGAGCTGGTGGACATTTCTATGCTATGGAGATGATGGACATTTGTATGGTATAGAGCTGGTGGACATTTCTAAACTGTGGTGCTGATGGGCATTTCAATGCTATGGAGCTGGTGGATATTTATATGGTATAGAGCTGGTGGACATTTCTATGCTATGGAGCTGGTGGACATTTCTATGGTATAGAGCTGGTGGACATTTGTATGCTATAGAACTGGTAGACATTTCTATGGTATGGGATCAGGTAGACATTTGTATTCTATGGAGCTGATGGACAGTTCTATGCTATAGAGCTGGTGGACATTTCTATGGTGTGTAGCTGGTGGACATTTCTATGATATAGAGCTGGAGGGCATTTCATTGGTATGGAGCTGGTGGACACGTCTATGGTATAGAACTAGTGGACATTTTTATGGTATAGAGCTTGTGGGCATTTTTATGGTATGGATCTGGTGGACATTTCTAAGCTATGGAGCTGGTGGACAGTTCTATGGTATAGAACCAGTGGACATTTTTATGGTATAGAATCAGTGGACATTTTTATGGTATAGAGCCGGTGGACATTTTTGTTGTATGGATCTGGTGGACATATCTGTGGTATAGAGCTGATGGTGTTTTTTTTGTTTGTTTTTTTCTCCAGAGCTACCGAGATGATAGATATCCAGGTCTGGGTATCTCTCCTCTATTTTTAATACCAGCATTAACATCAAGTGTCTAAAGCTGGGATGGAAAAAAGCAGTGTCTTTTTGTCTTCAATGTCCAAATGAAAAAAAAGAGCTTAGTAACAAAAAAGAAAAACAAAGAAACAGCTAGTGCTCCAGTAGCAACCATAGCAACTGCCAGCTGCTACAGGAACCAAAAAAAAAAAGAGAGAGAGAGAGAGAGAGAGAGAGAGAGAGAGAGAGAGAGAGAGAGAGAGAGAGAGAGAGAGGAAGGACATGGAGAAATAGGAGAACAAAAGTAGAGGGCAACAGGAGCAAAATTACAGATCTTTACATCATTATTTGTCTTTTTTTTTTGCACTCCTTCCTTGATATATTGCTTAGCATAAAATACAATATAAAAGTCTACGCTTGCTAATACTATGTTATTGGTTTTATTTACACTATAAAATACTTAGTAGTTATATTGGTAGCAAATTTGGCTAATTCTAGTGAGGTAATGCTAACTAGGTAACTCACTCACATTAAAATAAATCCTGCATGTAGCTAGCTGCCTGGATTAGCTAATGAAAAAAGTCCTTCAAAGTGCAAATAGTTTTTCAGGCCATTTTGTTTGTTTTTCTGTGTGTCTCATTAGGCTATAACAAAATACTTAGCTAGCTTAGTAGCTACATTTAGTGCTAGCCAATTCTAGTGCTAGCTTGCTACTGTTAAATCAGTTAGCTAGCAGACTGGCATAGCTACTTTAGCTGCCATTCAAGTTGCTGCACTAAAACCACATGAACCAGAGAGAGGGACACACACACACACACACACACACACACACACACACACACACACACACACACACACACACACACCCCAGAATATAAGCTTGGAAAGTCTTCAATTTGAGCAAAGAGAAAGCCTGGAAATATTGCACCGGTGTTTCATTTTGGATTTTCTGTGAAGCTCAAAGAAGCTGAAGCTTCCCACCCACCTTCATGCACAACGGGTTTGACAATATAACTAGCATTTCACGTGAAGCAGCATAGCATGAATCTGAATTAAATCAAATTTCTGGAATAGAGCTCATCAGTAAAATGTGCTTCTTCTTTATTTCTGTCTCTTCATTAGCTATGTTGAACACATGGAGCGTCGTTGTGTGCTAACTCCATCAACTATACGCTAACATGCCTTAACCAAAGCCATCACAGTAATACAGTAGACGTGAGGCACAGAAGGGAAACACTGTCTGACACTGTGGCTCGAAAATACTAATCAACACTGCCAACACATGCGCACACACACACACACACACACACACACACACACACTCACACCCCAGAGACTTTGACTCGTGACTCAGTGTGTGTTCTCAGCTGTGGCATTTTATGCTGAAGATACACAGCAAATTTAAGGTCATAAAGAAACGCTGAGAGAGAGAGAGAGAGAGAGAGAGAGAGAGAGAGAGAGAGAGACAGAGAGAGAGAGAGACACACACACACACACACAGAGAAGCGAGAGAGGGCATGAGCTGGAGAGAGAGAGAGTTATGTATATCAAAAATGAGAGAGAGAGAGAGAGAGTACAGTATATAAAAAATAAAGAGAGAGAGAGAGAGAGAGAAAAAAAGAGAGAGAGAGAGAGAGAGAGAGAGAGAGAGAGACAGGGGGATAGAGGGAGAGAGAATAAAGTATATAAAGAAGAGATCAAGAGACAGAGAGAGAGATAGAGATAGCGAGACAGAGGGGGTAGAGAGAGTAAAGTATATAAAAATAGAGGGGGGGACAGTAAAGTATATAAAGAAGAGAGAGAGAGAGAGAGAGAGAGAGAGAGAGAGAGAGAGAGAGAGAGAGAGAGAGAGAGAGGAGGAGACAGAGAGACGGGGTGGAGAGAGAGAGTAAAGTATGTAAAGAATAGAGAGAGAGAGAGAGGGAGAGAGAGAAGAGGGAAAGGAGGATGAGAGATAAAATGAGTGGGCCAAACACACTTATCAAGCCTGTCATCACCTGCTATAGCAGCTGTCAGTATACACACACACACACACACACACACACACACACACACACACACACAACACACACACATGCACATCAAAAAGCAAATCTTACTGTTTCAACACTGTTCTAGATTTTACCTTTACAGATCTGAAGCGAAAAAATCAGCATTGAAAGAATACTTCATTTTCACAAGCCCTAAAAAGTAGATATTACTCGTAACAGTTTTCACCACACTGTTATCACAATTAAAATCACACTTAGTCTGTAGATACATCTCAAACGGCACTAGATGTTAGATGTGTGTGTGAAAGAAACGTGTATCCGGGATAGCCTGTTAATGTAAAATCAATAGAGTACATCCAATAACAAAAAACATATGTAAGTAAATAAAAGGTAATAATGATGATAACATAGTAGAGACATCTAGGAGTGGTGTGTGTGTGTGTGTGTGTGTGTGTGAGAATGTGCATGTGAAGGAACACTACAGCTTTGAATGGTGGAATAAAGCTAATCTGATTTTGCTGTGCTGAGCTGCTGGGACTCTCCTCTGCTTGCTTTTCATGGGGAAAAAAAAAAACAGAAGCAGGGGAGCCAGACCTCTCCATAAATACACTCTCTGAATACACACTTTTGACATGGGGCTAGCTGCACTTGGCCCCTGAGCTCAGAGCAACTTGGCTCACTGCAGACTGAATGGCGCAACAGCAGAATAAAGATGCGTCTCTCACAAGGCCGAGCTGTGTAAGAAACAAAATCTGACGCAAGACATGCGACTTGGGAAACCTCGATTCACCCCGGAGCGCACAGCAGAGATGAATACTAATCTACCGGGCTCAGCTGCCCTTAGCCAGAAGCAATCATACTGTCATAATGCTAATATAATTGAACAATATTCACACTACTATAGCAATTCTACTGTTAAAGCAATCATATATTTATAACAATTATATTGGTAAAGCCTTTATGCAGTCGTACTGTAATAACCATCATAGTGACCCACAGCCACACCGATAATCATAAACAATCCTGTCACTATACAAGCATTCTGTTAAAGTAATTACACTTCTATAACTCGAACTATTATAAATTATCTAATTTATACTGATATAGCTATCATGCTGTAGTAATAATAATATTATTAATCACACTTATACAATCATACTGGTCCATACCATTATATCAACATCCTGCTTTTAATGATCATAGCTGCTCATAGCTTTTAAAGCTAGTATAGTCATCATACGGAGCCATATTATTATAGCCATCATGTCAATCCATACTATTATAGCAGTTATACTAATCCAGAGTGCAATAGTAATCATACTAAATCTTACTGTGATACGCATGCTAATCTGTACTATAGCAATCAAGCTAATCCATACTGTCGTAGCAATGATAAAATTTCACAATATTATAGTAATCATACCAATCCAGTCTGTTGCAGTAATCATACAAATCCATTACAGCAATTATACCACTCCATAGTGCAACAGTAAGCATACAAAATCTTATTGTGATACTCAAACTAATCTATACTGCCACAGTAATCATACTATGATAGTAATCAAAATATTCCATAATCATATAGTAATAACACTACTAAATATTGTCATAGTAATCACAATAATGCATACCATCATAGTAATTATAAAAATCCAAACTATTATAGACAAACTATTATAAACTAAACCATACTATTACAGTCATCAGAATAAATTTTGTGGTTATAGTAAACATACTAATCCATAACTGTAATCACACTAACCTATACTGCTGTAGTAATAAATATGTTCCTTACTGTTATAGTAATCATACTAAACCATACTCATACAATAATCATGATGATCTTTACTGTTATAGTAATCATACTAAACCATACTCATTTCAATAATCATGATGATCTTTACTGTTATAGTAATCATACTAATCCATACTCTTACAATAATCATAATGATCTTTACTGTTATAGTAATCATACTAAACCATACTCTTACAATAATCATAATGATCTTTACTGTTATAGTAATCATACTAATCCATACTCTTACAATAATCATAATGATCTTTACTGTTATAATAATCATACTAATCCATACTCTTACAATAATCATAATGATCTTTACTGTTATAGTAATCATACTAAACCATACTCTTACAATAATCATAATGATCTTTACTGTTATAGTAATCATACTAAACCATACTCTTACAATAATCATAATGATCGTTTTCTGTTATAGTAATCATACTAAACCATACTCTTACAATAATCATAATGATCTTTACTGTTATAGTAATCATACTAATCCATACGCTTACAATAATCATAATGATCTTTACTGTTATAGTAATCATACTAAACCATACTCTTACAATAATCATAATGATCTTTACTGTTATAGTAATCATACTAAACCATACTCTTACAATAATCATAATGATCTTTACTGTTATAGTAATCATACTAATCCATACTCTTACAATAATCATAATGATCTTTACTGTTATAGTAATCATACTAAACCATACTCTTACAATAATCATAATGATCTTTACTGTTATAGTAATCATACTAAACCATACTCTTACAATAATCATAATGATCTTTACTGTTATAGTAATCATACTAATCCATACTCTTACAATAATCATAATGATCTTTACTGTTATAGTAATCATACTAAACCATACTCTTACAATAATCATAATGATCTTTACTGTTATAATAATCATACTAAACCATACTCTTACAATAATCATAATGATCTTTACTGTTATAGTAATCATACTAATCCATACTCTTACAATAATCATAATGATCTTTACTGTTATAATAATCATACTAAACCATACTCTTACAATAATCATGATGATCTTTACTGTTATAGTAATCATACTAAACCATACTCTTACAATAATCATGATGATCTTTACTGTTATAGTAATCATACTAATCCATACTCTTACAATAATCATAATGATCTTTACTGTTATAATAATCATACTAAACCATACTCTTACAATAATCATGATGATCTTTACTGTTATAATAATCATACTAAACCATACTCTTACAATAATCATGATGATCTTTACTGTTATAGTAATCATACTAAACCATACTCTTACAATAATCATGATGATCTTTACTGTTATAGTAATCATACGAAACCATACGCTTACAATAATCATGATGATCTTTACTGTTATAGTAATCATACTAATCCATACTCTTACAATAATCATAATGATCTTTACTGTTATAGTAATCATACTAATCCATACTCTTACAACAATCATAATGATCTTTACTGTTATAGTAATCATACTAATCCATACTCTTACAATAATCATGATGATCTTTACTGTTATAGTAATCATACTAATCCATACTCTTACAATAATCATAATGATCTTTACTGTTATAGTAATCATACTAATCCATACTCTTACAATAATCATAATGATCTTTACTGTTATAATAATCATACTAAACCATACTCTTACAATAATCATAATGATCTTTACTGTTATAGTAATCATACTAATCCATACTCTTACAATAATCATAATGATCTTTACTGTTATAATAATCATACTAAACCATACTCTTACAATAATCATGATGATCTTTACTGTTATAGTAATCATACTAATCCATACTCTTACAATAATCATAATGATCTTTACTGTTATAATAATCATACTAAACCATACTCTTACAATAATCATGATGATCTTTACTGTTATAGTAATCATACTAATCCATACTCTTACAATAATCATAATGATCTTTACTGTTATAATAATCATACTAAACCATACTCTTACAATAATCATGATGATCTTTACTGTTATAGTAATCATACTAATCCATACTCTTACAATAATCATAATGATCTTTACTGTTATAGTAATCATACTAATCCATACTCTTACAATAATCATAATGATCTTTACTGTTATAATAATCATACTAAACCATACTCTTACAATAATCATAATGATCTTTACTGTTATAGTAATCATACTAATCCATACTCTTACAATAATCATAATGATCTTTACTGTTATAATAATCATACTAAACCATACTCTTACAATAATCATGATGATCTTTACTGTTATAGTAATCATACTAAACCATACTCTTACAATAATCATGATGATCTTTACTGTTATAGTAATCATACTAAACCATACTCTTACAATAATCATAATGATCTTTACTGTTATAGTAATCATACTAATCCATACTCTTACAATAATCATAATGATCTTTACTGTTATAGTAATCATACTAAACCATACTCTTACAATAATCATAATGATCTTTACTGTTATAGTAATCATACTAAACCATACTCTTACAATAATCATAATGATCTTTACTGTTATAGTAATCATACTAAACCATACTCTTACAATAATCATAATGATCTTTACTGTTATAGTAATCATACTAATCCATACTCTTACAATAATCATAATGATCTTTACTGTTATAGTAATCATACTAAACCATACTCTTACAATAATCATAATGATCTTTACTGTTATAGTAATCATACTAAACCATACTCTTACAATAATCATAATGATCTTTACTGTTATAGTAATCATACTAAACCATACTCTTACAATAATCATAATGATCTTTACTGTTATAATAATCATACTAAACCATACTCTTACAATAATCATAATGATCTTTACTGTTATAGTAATCATACAAATACTCTTATAGTAATCATACTATCCCTTACAATTATAGTAATCACACTAGCCCAAGCTGTTATTGTAATCATAATGATCTTTACTGTTATAGTAATCACACAAACCCATACTGTTATCGAAACCATACTATTCCTTACTACTATAGTAATCAAACTAATCCACACTATTTTAGTAATCATAGTGATCTTTACTGTTACAGTAATCATACTAATCCATACTGTAATCACACTAACCTATACTGCTATAGTAATTATTATGATCCTTACTGTTATAATAATCATACTAAACCATACTGTTATAGTAAACATACTATTCCTTACAATTATTATTATTATTATTAATCACATCATAATCATAATGATCTTTACTGTTTTGGTAAGCATACCCATACCTTTATAGTACTCACACAAACCCATGCTGCTTTAGTAATCATCCTATTCCTTACAATTATAATAAATCACACTAATCCATGCTGTTTTAATATAATAAATCATAATGATCTTTACTGTTAGAATAATTATACCCATAATCTTATAGTAATCACTCAAACTTATGGTAATCACCCATACTCTTATAGTAATCACACAAACCCATACTGTTATAGTAATCATACTAACTCATACTTTTATAGTAATCATACTATTCCTTACAATTATAATAATCACACAAACCTATACTGTTATAATAATCATAATGATCTTTACTTTTATAGTAATCATAGCCATACTTTTATAGTGATCACACAAATCCATATTGTTATAGTAATCATACTATTCCTTACAATTATAGTAATCATACTTATCAGTGCTGTTTTGGAAATCATCCTATTCTTTACAATTATAGTAATCACACTAACCCATACTGTTATAGTAATCACATCAACCCATGCTCTTATAGTATTATAATAATCACACAAACTCATACTGTTATAGTTATCATAACGATCTTTACTGTTATAGTAATCACACTAACCCAGGCTGTTATAATAATCATACTACTCTATACTGCTCTATACTATTACAGCACTCCCACTTGCTCATAATCTCAACACTCGAGATCTGATTCACCTCACCTGCCGAGCCACATGTTTGTATTCATAAGTGGGAAAGAAAAGAGAAAAAAAAAATGCAAGAAAATCATAATGAGCTAATTAGGCACTTGATTAGGATTGGTGTTCCAGGAACAGTGTGCTGTTAATTATAATGTTGATGAATGTCTGGAACATATTTTTCACTTCTTTTCGCATTACGCTCAGCACATGCTCTGTTGAAAAGTTGAAAATTATTTCTTATCCATATACTACACAGCAAACTGCTGTGAATTAGCTGAGGCAGCTAAAAGTATACACACAAAACCATAAACCACTCACACAAGCTCACACTCCAAAGCTGGATTTTAGCTAGCTTTGTCTCAAGGGTCCACTTAGTAACGCTGTTTTCTTTACTTAGTGTGAGTTTGGCACTGGAGCAAAAGGCTGTCCATCAACACACACACTATAACACACACACCACTTAAGCTTGAAGATGAGTGAAAGGTGTTAACCCACTGATTGGAAGGAAGTGAGTTTGATTCCCAGGTCCACCAAACACTTTTTCACACAGGGCCATGTAGTTTTGGATTTTGTTTTCCCTTAATAATAAAAACCTTCATTTAAAAACTGCATGATGTGTTTACTTGTGTTATCTTTGACTAATATTTAAATGTGTTTGATTATCTGAAACATTAAAGTGTGACAAACATGCAAAAAAATAAGAAATCAGGAAGGGGGCCAACACTGTCACACCACTGTATATGGTCCAACATTACACTTTGTTGGTATATCCTGTTTAAAAACATGGCCATTTAGTATATATTTGTAATCATATGTATATGAATCTGTGCCATATAATTGCTTTGTCAATATTTTAAATATGAATAATACTAAAGCAAGCACCCGACTGAAATGAATTGCGATAAAATGACAGAGGAAGTGAAGAAGAGATGGATGATTGGCATCTCTTTCGCCCCAAAGCTGAATAAATCCCATTTTGTGTGTATGACAGGCAGTCATGAGAGCTATGCTTTATGTCTCATGTCTCCAGCTTTCTCCTCGCTTCCCTTCTGACCTCCTCCTCCTCCTCTTCGTCTTCCTCCTTCCTTTTCTCATCTCCCGGTGCCACCTTTTCAAATCAATACTACAGAGAGAGAAAGATGGCAGGTGCTGATGCTGCAGGACCTCCATCACAGTCCTGCCACATTAATCTAATTACTCTACTCACAGTGTGTGTGTGAAAGAGAGAGAGAGAGACAGAGAGAGCAAGAGAGAGAGAGAGAGAGAGAGAGAGAGAGAGAGAGAGAGAGAGAGAGAGAGAGAGAGAGAAAGAGAGAGAGAGAGGTGGATAGAGGAAGTGAGGCAGGTCCAGGGAGACAGAAAGTGGTTCAGTTTGTAATTGTTTTTTTCCTGGTTTTCGTGATTTTCCATTCTCTCGCCAGCTCTGTCCAAACTAATTGTACCCGCTAAAAATATTTTAGTTGTTTAGGTCTATTTCCTAAATTAGCCTCATTTTAAACCACAGATTTTGACCAGGCAGTTACTAAGGATGCTGAAAATGCATCTTCTGATTGAGGTCATTCTTTGTTTCGAAGCTTTTTGTCTATCTGCTCATTCACACTATCGTGAAAGTAAAATCCTTACGTCCCACAGGATCCCATTCCTTCCTACTGGAGTCCTGACTGTCTCTTGAACATAATACGAATAGCGCTTCCTATTCCATTTCCAGCTTTCCCATATTATTCATAGAGCAGAGGGAAAATAAGCAGCAATACAAAAAATCCGGATCTAGATTTTGATCCCTAATAAGAAAGCAAGAAGTGAGCGAAAACTCCCTTAGACCATATGAGGAAAGAAGGGAAAAGTGAAGCGATCCACTTCTGGGTGAGGATTATAAATTATTACAGGGTTTCACGTGTAATACTTCCTGCAGTAAGGGTGGATTAGTAAGACGTGAGCCAGCAAGTTTAAAATGCCTTTTTGGAATGCATTCTGTGGGTTTGGTAAACGGTAGAAGCATTTCTTTCCTCTTATCTACACCAGTGTGATCCAGAGCCCCATTTATTACAATAGGAAATTATGCAGATTCGAGTAAACCATGGGAGGTGACCCTGAACGTGAGCTTGGCTTGTGAACTGCATGCGGATCTTTGGCTGCTCTTCAGTCTATTAATGTGTTCTGTATTTACAATCATTGTTTGTTTGGTTTATTTATTTATACAAAAAAGCTGCCAAAATATTTATTTATTTATTTATTTATTTAATTTATTTATACCAAGATTTTAATAAAATATTTTTTTTATGTTTATTTATTTATTTATTTATTTATTTATGTGATCTAATTTTTTGAAATGAATTTGGCAAAATCTTGGTATAAATAAATACATAAATAAATAAACTGTAAAATAAATAAATAAATATAGAGTTTGTTTGGTTTTTTTACTTATTTATACAGAAATTTGGTATTCAGTATTTATTTCTTTTTCATTCATTGTTTACCGCTTATCCGAACTATTCTCAGGTCACGGGGAGCCTGTGCCTATCTCAGGCGTCATTGGGCATCAAGGCAGGATACACCCTGGACGGAGTGCCAACCCATCGCAGGACACACACACACACACACTATCATTTTAGAGATGCCAATCAACCTACAATGCATGTCTTTGGATTGAGGGAGGAAACCGGAGTACCCGGAGGAAACCCTCGAGGCACGGGGAGAACATGCAAACTCCACACACACAGCGGAGGCGGGAATCGAACCCCCAACCCTGGAAGTGTGATGCAAACATGCTAAGCACTAAGCCATCGTGCCCCCCTTTATTTCTTTTTATCTTTATTTATTTATTTATTGTGTAATCTAATTTTTAAAATACATTTTTAGGGTTTTTTCATCCTCATGCCATTCAACATAAGCTAACAACGTCGGCTAACACAAGCTAACACTACCTGGTTGACTTGTGAAGTTTGTTAGTGTGACTTATCATCAGCATACAATTAAGCTCAAATATGAAGATAAGCAAGGCTCTTTTAAATCTAAAAGGAAGGAAGGATTCATTTTTTTGGTTGAAAAGAATTAAAACCCTTTCTGCTTGATATGCCTGACTTGTTTTCCACTGATGCATTTTAAGGCTTGACATCTTTGAGTGCTATTTCACCTCACTCCATCCTAACATGTGCTGGGAATTTCCCAGAGGTAATGAACTTCACAAACACAAGGTAAACACATTGGAGAGCTAGTCAGAAAAGCTTTTTCAAATGCATTCAGTCACATTAGCATCCTATCAGCTGCCATGGAACATTGCTTGTGCTAAAAAGCGCCTCGATGAAGTTGCTATATTTATATTCAGATCCTGAGAAGTGCTGAAAGACTCTTGTTGTGTGGCTGTTTACTCGCATTTTTTGCCTCATCATGCTGAACAGGTTCACCTCCTGGACTAAACAATATCAAATCCTACTTTTTGCAGTGATCAGTGCATTTTTGGCCTGGTTTTTGAAGACTGATAAGATGTTGTGGCTATTTTTCATGATTTTTTTTGTCTGAGGAAAATATTATACTGTGCATATAAAGAATGAATGACAAACATGCTAATGAGCTAAACAGTTAGCCTTAGTCACAACATAGCCGTGCTCATTTAGGTTTAGTTTACAGTTAATGAAGTAATTTATCACCACATCTGAGGGAAATATTCATGTTTTCAGAAGTTTTGTTTGGTTTTCACTGCTATAAGTTTACAATGCTCATATTTAAGACTTAATGGCTATGTGTTAGCTGGCTAGCTAGCTAGCCAAACTGTTGCCTAGTCACAAGCTAGTTTAGTTTTGGAACGATCCTTCGTACGACGTCACAAAAAGATCTCCTTTTTAGCCGTTCTTTTTTAGCCTTTCTCAGGTAGCGGCAGTACTTATTTGCTCACCGGAGTACTTATTTGCTCATCTGTTCTTGGAGAATGTACTAATTTGGAAGCACTCATGGACAGTCCGGTTCTAGTGCGTCCAGCCCATTAAGGCATCATTAACAGCCACTGTATGCTATCAGTCTCTCGAGTTACGCAGCAAAGATGAGGACAGATAGCCAAATAAAGCCTGGTTCAGTTCTCCCTCCATCTCCCTGTCTCTGCATCCATTATTATAGGATTAGTCTGCACCCTTGCTATGTCCTTTTCAAGCCTTGCTCCCTCCCTTTTTCCTGAAAAGCCCAGAAACAAAAGCAAGGCTGTTAGTAGCTGCACCAGACAGACTTTTGGTGAGTGTTTGATCTGGAACGAATCCTGCTGATCAAACACACGCTGAAGGAAACAGTCGATTCGAGCAGAGTTGGAATCGATGGCCGTGCTCTGAGGAAACACTTAGACGGGGCTTGGTGAATTAGGGCTGGAGAGCGACGAGCTGATAAGCCTTCCGGAGCCTCAGCCTCGGTTTAGCTCAACACTGGCCTTTATTTCTTTATCTGTTTATTTGGATACCTATTAGAGCTGACACTAATGAGAGCTCACTTAACCAGAGCCCACACAAAACAACACTATTCACTTCACTTAACAAAACGGGATAAAGGGAATAAAGCTGGTCTTGGCTGCGCTGGGATCAGGAATGTGTGTGTTGCTGTGCTGTTGGGTATTTTATTGCGCGTACTGTGATTTTGTATAAACTCATACACTACACTTATATATTATTGAATATCAGAATGGAAAAACAATGGCATATTATTTTGCATTACAAATGTACCTATTTAGAAATGAATAAAATATGCAAATGAGATAGCGGTTAATTAAATACATGCTAATTTGCATATCAGTGAAGTCATTTTTCAAGAGATGTATTGCAGTTTATTAAATATCAGGGGAGGGGGCATTCTCATGTATGAAAAGTAAATGAATTATGTCGAATCATTTTGTGAAGGCTGAGAAAATGAAAACAGCTGTTATATATGTTCATGCAATTAAGACCATTATTATGTTCTGCTTGCGGGCATTGGTGGCTCAGTGGTAGGTTTCTCGCCTATAATGCGGAAGGCCCGGGTTCGATTCCCAGCCAATACCTCAACCCCAGCCACTGGATGCAGTGCCGGTCCCAAGCCCGGAAAAATGCGAGGGTTGCGTCAGGAAGGGCATCCGGCGTAAAACATTTGCCAAGTTGTTGTGCGGACCAGTTGGTCCGCTGTGGCGACCCCGAACAGGGAGCAGCCGAAAGCAACTTATTATGTTTTGTTTGTGTTCTAGCCCTGTCTCTCCTCGTCCTGTTACTGCTGTCACCCAACTGTGTTCACCTGTTCTGTGTTTCTTCTGGAATATCTTGCAGATGTACACCCTGTTGTGTCAGAATCTTGTTGCGATGTCTTATCGATTGCACCACAGAGATCTGAGGCATGTTTTCTATTGCAAGTTAAATCCATTTTTCTGACTTGCTATTCCATATTATCATTGATTATGATGTTACCCCTGCTACAGTTTTTGGATTTTGAGTATATGCACTTGCCTTATTCACCACAGCAACAAACAATGTGTTTTGAGACTGAAACACTCTTATTAAGTTAGTGCAGTCAATGGAAATGTATAAAAGTAGAGTATATGCTTAGAAATAAAGGCAAAGCCACATAAAAATCCATGGTAAATGACTTGCCTGTTGATCTTTATAATTACCATATGATCACTTATCTCCAGTTTTATTTTATATTGAATTTTAGTTTCTTTCAAAGACATGTTGGGGTTTTTTTTCATGTTGATTGGTTTCCTGTATTATCTATAATTCCTTCTGACTACCTGCCAAAAATGAACCATAAGAATGATGACAATTTAAAAATAAAACACGGTTATATGCTATGCTAGATACAGATAAGGCATAACATTATGACCACCTGCCTAATATTATGTTGATCCCCCTTTTGCTGCCCTGACCCATCAAGGCATGGACTCCACTAGATCCCTGAAGGTGTGCTGTGGTCGCTGGGACCAAGATGTTAGAGGCAGATCTTTTAAGTCCTGTAAGTTGTGAGGTGGGGCCTCCATGAATTGGACTTTTTTGTCTGGCACATCCCACACATGCTCGATTGGATTGAGATCTGGGGAGTTTGGAGGCCAAATCAACACCTCAAGCTCATTGTTGTGCTGATGAAACCATTCCTGAACCATTTTTGCTTTGTGGCACGGCGCATTATCCTGCTGAAAGAGGCCACAGCCATCAGGAAATACCGTTTCCATGAAAGGTCTGCAACAATGCTTAGGTACAGTCAAGCCCGAAATTATTCATACCCCTGGCAAATTCTGACATAAAGTTACTTTTATTCAACCAGCAAGTTTTTTTTTTTTGACCGGAAATGACACAGGCTTCTCCCAAAAGATAATAAGACGATGTACAAGAGGCATCATTGTGGAAAAAAATATTTCTCAGCTTTTATTTACATTTGAACAAAAAGTGGCATGTCCAAAATTATTCATACCCTTTGCAAACTGTCACAGTCTAATGGGAAAATCCAAAGTTCTATACCATTGAATCCTCAGGCTGATGAATCTGGGCTCTGCTGGTGGCAACATCTCAAGGCAGACAGTCCAACGGACACTGCACACCACTGGGTTCCATGGACGCAGACCAAGGAGGACACCACTTCTCCAGATAAGGCACACAAAAGCCCGCTTGGCCTTTGCAAATGCTCATCTGGACAAAGAAGAAGACTTCTGGTCTTCTGTTTTATGGTCAGATGAAAGAAAAATTGAATTGTTTGGCCAATGATGTAGCCTTCAACCCTAAGAACACCATCCCCACTGTCAAACATGGTGGTAGGAACCTAATGTTTTGGGGGTGTTTTTCAGCCGGTGGACCAGGGAACCTAATCACAGTAAACGGCATCATGAAAAAGGAGCACTACATCAAAATTCTCAACAACAACATCAGGCAGTCTGCAGAGGAACTTTGGGCACCAGTGGACATTTCAGCATGACAACGACCCAAAACATACAGCAAAAGTAGTGAAGAAATGGTTAGCAGACAAGAAGAACATTAATGCTTTGCAGTGGCCCAGCCAGAGTCCTGACTTAAATCCAATTGAGAATCTGTGGAGGGAACTAAAGATCAGGGTGATGGCAAGGAGACCCTCCAACCTGAAAGAGTTGATGGAAAGATGAATGGGCAGAAATACCAGTGGAGACATGCAAAAAGCTGGTCAGCAATTATAGGAAGCGTGTGATTGCTGTAATAGCCAATAAAGGCTTTTCTATTGATTATTGAGAAGGGTATGAATAATTTTGGACATGCCACTTTTTGTTCAAATGTAAATAAAAGATGAGTAATAATTTTTTCCACAATGATGCCTCTTGCACATTGTCTTATTATCTTTTGCAAGAAGCCTGTGTCATTTCTAATCAAGAAAAAACTTGCTGGTTGAATAAAAGTAACTTTAAGTCAGAATTTGCCAGGGGTATGAATAATTTCGGGCTCAAAGTAACACCCACATGGAAGGCAGGACCTAAGGTTTCCCAGCAGAACATTGCCCAAAGCATGACACTGCCTCTGCCAGCTTACCTTCTTCCCATAGTGCATCTTGGTGCCATGTGTTCCCCAGGTAATCGACGCACACGCAACTAGCCATCCACGTGAATTAAAAGAAAACGTGATTCATCAAACCAGGCCATAATGTTATGCCTAATCGATGTATGTAGCTGCCACAGTATAACCAGGACACTTGCAGTTTCTTGGTTCAGAAGTGTGTAGTTTTCAGTGTGCAAACATGTTCTTACCAAATCCAGGTCCAGGCTGGTGCGTATCCACTCTTTAGCCTCTTTATAATCCTCCGTTAGACCCATGATGTATAGTGAATCCAGAGAATCCACAATGGTGGCCCCCCGCAGACCCCCTGCAAACACACACACACACGCACACACACACACACACAAAACTGAATTCAGTTAACTTGCAGCAGAATTTTCAGCTGATTTTTTTTCAGCTGAGACACCGCCCCCTACACCGTGATTTCAAGATGTTTTGATTTAGTGAGCATGATGATTTTGTGTAAGAAATATAAAACGATGAGGGCGTCGAAGATCTTAATGAAGAAGGAGTTTATCGCAGCATAGCAGTGACAAAATACATGAAGTACTTTGGGTTCATTGGACGACAAATCCTGCTCAAACGTTTAATAGTGTGTTTCCTGTTTGTAATTTAAATGGGGTTTAGCTTTAAATGTAAATTGAGTGTAATAACTGAGTATTAGCCAAATGACCGGGTGATACTATCGTCTAGCCAGATGTCTTTAAATGGTATACCCCCTGTCCTGCTGTTGCTCCAATACTAATAACTGGTTTGATTAAGTGTTGAAAATGTTTGATAAATCTGCTTTGAGACAACGTCCATTGTTAAAAGTGCTATAGAATTATGATATGTAAGCCTATTTGGGAATCTCCTCTTTCTGATGTGTACCGTGGAGTGGAATCTGGGTTGAGGCGGTCTGTAATTTCTTACACTGGTACTACTGGTGCCTCTTCAGCACTGTGAATAAGAAGTTGCTTTCGGCTGCTCCCTGTTCGGGGTCGCCACAGCGGACCGACTGGTCCGCACAACAACTTGGCAAATGTTTTACGCCAGATGTCCTTCCTGACACAACCCTCCCATTTTTCCAGGCTTGGGACCAGCACTACATCCAGTGGCTTGGGTTGATTCATTGGCTGGGAATCGAACCCGGGTCTTCCACATGATAGGCGAGAAACCTACCACTGAGCCACCAATGCCCTTCTTCTTCAGCATTGTGAATAAAGCAATGTAAATTCCACAGCTTTAGCATGATCACAGGAATCTTAATCTGCACTTAACTGGCAATAAAGCATAAAATATAAGCAGTGTGCCAAAATGAGCATGAGCCGGTCCCCTCTCTCCAGCGCATGAATTCGGTGCACTTCATTTAGTGTTATTAAATCCTCTTTCCAACTTTAATAAGAAATGCACTGAGACTTTTTTATTTAATATGGCAAAACCTCAAATGAATATATGGTGAAGGCGGGGTGATGGTGGTGCTGGTTTATTGGGTGAAAATATGAAGCAGCGTCTCCCTCTACACACAAACACACACACACACACACACAACATCAACAGTGTTTTTATTACATTATGGAGAATAAATTGCACGCGGTGGTAAGAGCTAATGAAAAGTATATCAGCAAATGAAATGGAGGACCTTGCACAAATGCCATAGATGGGACAACAGGGAGAAGGTTGTAATCAGCCTGCTGAGACACCATGTCCAATGAGACACCATTCTCTGTAGAGCTTTAATGAATGAGCAAATGGCATAACAACTGGTTTACACTAATAATAATAATAATAATAATAATAATAATAATAATAATAATAATAATAATAATAATGTCAGTTGTTGTCAATCCAACGCTGCTTTCTGAAACAGAGAATTCTGATAGTATACAGGAGGAAAAAGATGGGACAATATTTTGCATGGAAAAAGACAAAAAAGGAGGAAAAAATACACTATATTGGCAAAGGTTTTGGGACACCCGTCCAAATCATTGAATTCAGATGTTGTTCTTCAGGGGTTGGGCTCGGCCCCTTAGTTCCAGTGAAAGGAACTCTTAATGCTTCAGCATACCAAGACATTCTGGACAATTTCATTCTCCCAACTTTGTGGGAACAGTTTGGGGATGATCCCTTCCTGTTCCAACATGACTGCAGACCAGTGCACAAAGCAAGGTCCATAAAGACATGGATGAGACAGTTTGGTGTGGAGGAACTTGACTGGCCTGAACAGAGTCCTGACCTCAACCCCATAGAACACGGAGCAGAGACTGTGAGCCAGACCTTCTCGTCCAACATCAGTGCCTGATCTCACAAATGCGGTTCTAGAGGAATGGCCTAAAAATTCTCATAAACACACTCCTAAACCTTGTGGAAAGCCTTCCCAGAAGAGTTGAATCTGTTATAGTTACAAAGGGCGGGACAACTCCATATTACATTCATGTACATGTAAATGCAGATGTCCCAGTTTTGGCCTGGCTAGAAGTCTCCGCTCTAATTCATCTCAGGTTGAGGTCAGGACTCTGTGCAGGCCAGTCAAGTTCCTCCACACCAAACTCACTCATCCATGTCTTTATGGACCTTGCTTTGTGCACTGGTCTGCAGTCATGTTGGAACAGGAAGGGATCATCCCCAAACTGTTCCCACAAAGTTAGGAGCATGAAATTGTCCAAAATGTCTTGGTATGCTGAAGCATTAAGAGTTCCTTTCACTGGAACTAACTTTTGGCAATATAGTGTATATTGCAGATAGAATATGTTGGAAAATATTTGAGAAAATATATTGAACACTTTGTATGTTAAGATATTGGACTATATTGGAGCCTAAACTGGATTATTGCAATATATTGACATTTATACTGACTTTTATTTGAAACGTTGTGTATTGGTATATTGGAATATACTGAAGACAACATTGGACACTTTTCATATTGGTATATTGGAATATATTGGAAACTCAGATGATCCTCCGCCTCCTCAGATTTCACTGTCAGCACTAATCATTGTGAAGCCTTGAACTTATTTACACCAAATCTCCTGAACCCAGTGTTATTTTGTTATCTGTTATTATGAGGATATATAGTCCTTGTCTTGTTTTGTTCTAGGAGCTCAGTATCTTGTTACCTTTATGTGTGCAGTGACACTATCTGTATCTGTGATACAAATATCCATAGCTGTATACGCGTTCGGATTTAAACCCAGAGGGGGCGTGGCCTAAATTGGATTGAAAAGCCATTTACATTTACATCCATATGTTCTTGTCAAACATCCTAATCCAAAACAGTGGTCATGAACATGGAATTGGCTCCATTTTTCCAGTAATAAAAGTTTCCACTCCACTGGGAAGGTTTTCCTCTAGACTTTGGACTGTTGCTCTGAGGAGGTTGAAAGCATTATGAGCATTTGTGTACTTTCCTCACTTGTGGGTAACCTCCAGTCTTGACAAACACCTAGTCAGACGGTTACATTTAGCTTAGTTCTGCATTATTAATGACCGTTGTTTCCATGGTAGCCTTATTTACTTACTTTAGAGCTGGATATAAATTCTCTCACACTAGCTATTATCACACTATCTTTGAAGATTCTGTCTAATCCTCATCACATACCGTATATTTTTATATTGGTGTATATATAGAAGCTAATATTAAAGTGTGTGTGTGTGTGTGTGTGTGTGTGTGTGTGTTGCTGTACTGGAATATACTGCAGACAATATATTGGTATTTTGGAAAATATTAGAGACTGTGCACTCTAATGTAGAGTGAAATATTGGAAAATACTGGAAATGGTTTAATAGTGCAATGTTTAAAGTATTTTTAATGTAAATGAATCAGGTTTTTTTTTTATATATTTTTTAAAAAAACTTTTATTATTTACATTTCGTCCGTTTATATTTTTTATTTTATTTATACATTTTTTTAATTATTTTTTTCTTCCTCATTCTCTATTATGATCTGGTTAGATAGATCTTTCATGCAACATATAGCATTACACTTACTGCTTTTATCTGCAGAGACCTACACCCAAGTCAGGACACACTCTTAGTCTATAAATACCAGCATTTCCCAGGAGATTATCAGTAGCTTACTGGGATTTGAACTCATAATCTTCCAGGTACTAGAAACTAACCATAGGAGTTGAACTAAAAATGAAACACTGCACCATTTAAGCAGCCCTAACATCTACTTCTACTAGTCCGGTGATGAAATTTTGGTGCAATGTGCTTTATTCCCGGTTGCCTTCGAGCAAACTGCAGTTACGGAGGTCAAAACACAGCAGTGCACCTGGATAATTGTGGCAAAATGAAAGCTGGTAAAGAAGTCAGTCTTTTTTAAAATGCTTGGCCTTGAAACTGAACATGAAACAGCAGTGGCTTCTCTACAGGTTATGTGTGCATTTCTGGATCAGTGTGTTAAAACATAAAACTGTCATGACACGGTCAATTACTTTTCTTCTGTAGATGACAATCTGCTGTCTCTTGCTTTTCTCTACGTCTCTCCTTCCAGGTATCTCATTCTTTCACCGTTTATTCTTCCTCTCTCGCAAACCACGACTCCCACTTCTCTAATATGGTAATGATTCAGTCTTGCTTTAACCGAAGACCTTGTACAAGGAACATACACTTTGATGAACATGAATTTCCTTCACGGTAATAAATGTTGGATAATGGCATTTGCATTCATGCAGCCATGTTGGTCTTGCAACAAAGGCTTGTAATACAAATTACTAACGCTCTTTGTTTGTCATGTCTTGGTTACAAGCTAATGCATTGAAGCAAGTAGGTGGTATCAGGTACCGTGGCTTGTGACGCGACTGGATGCTTGAGCAATGGAAGTGGTAGATCATTGGTTACCTGATCTCAAGACCATTTGAAGACCTTAGTTGTGCCCATGTGAGGTCAATGACCAAGGCATACAGGTGATATGTCACTTCTCAGGCAGGAATTAAGGGCCTAGCATGGTCACAAGCATGACACAGTGTTGGCTAACTGGGTAAAGGTTAAAATTCGAGCTGTCCATCAGAAGGTTGTGAATTCAAAGCTGGGTCCTTGAGCAAGACGTTTAACCCTCAACTGCACTGTTGTATCCTGTCTCAAGCTGTAAGTCATTCATTCATTCATTCATTGTCTACCGCTTATCTGAACTATTCTCGGGTCACAGGGAGCCTGTGCCTATCTCAGGCGTCATTGGGCATCAAGGCAGGATACACCCTGGATGGCGTGCCAACCCATCGCAGGGCACACACACACTCTCATTCACTCACGAAATCCCACACTACGGACAATTTAGAGATGCCAATCAACCTACAGTGCATGTTTTTGGACTAGGGGAGGAAACCGGAGTACCCAGAGGAAACCCCCGAGGCACAGGGAGAACATGCAAACTCCACACACACACGTGGCGGAGGTGGGAATCAAACCCCCACAACCCTGGAGGTGTGAGGCAAACGTGCTAACCACCAAGCCACCGTGTCCCCCAGCTGTAGGTCAAATGAAGAAAAAAAGCATCAGCCAAATAAACACAGGACCTCAACTAATGACCCAATTTGCCCCTGTACTGATAAATCCGAGTAAGGTTTGGGAACAGTCCGGTGAGACGTAAGGTCAGGAGACACTGTCCAAACCCATCCCAAACCCCCTCTCTTCTTACAGCTCTTTAAATTATAAATGGTAAAACTCACACTTGCAGTGATATCCTAACCCAACCCTTAGTTTTACATGCAGATAGCCTTCTCTGACATTACCTACATCGGGGACTAAAAAAGACAGATTACGAGCTGCATTTTTTATGCTTTGTGAGCAAAGAAAGGTGATTTGCAATTAAAATGATGGGCATGGAGGAGAAGGAGGGAAAGTAAAATGGCAGTTAATGTAGCCTGTTTCTGTTGCGGGTATGTTGTGCACTGGAGCGTGGCTGATGGGAATCAAAGCAGACCTGCTTCTGATAGATTGACTGGGAGAAAAGAAGGGGCAGAACAATCCATCAGCTTCCACTGCCATGTGTTTTGGATTATTCTTCTTCCTTTAAAATAACTGCTCACCACACAGGACCCCTAATACAGGACCCCTATACACATGCCTGAACACTGACCTCTAACACAGCCCCAAACACCAGTACAGACCCCTAACACAGGCCTAAACACTGGTTCAGGCCCCTAAAAGAGACAGAAAATACAAATTCAGCATCCTAACTCTAGCCCACATCCAGTCTGTGCTAATTGTGCAAATGTCAACTCGCCCTTAATGCAAGCCCCAAACACATAGAAGTCTTGATTCTATAAAAGACTATGGCCCAAACACAGACCTCTAAGACAGGACTAGTCACAGGTAACAGGTCACTCAAATACACAATAATACCTCTAATACAGTCCAATGTAGAAACTCTCCAATGAAACCAAAACACACACTCAGGGCCCTAACACAGACCCAAACACACACTCAGGGCCCTAACACAGACCCAAACAAACACTCAGGGCCCTAACACAGACCCAAACAAACACTCAGGGCCCTAACACAGACCCAAGCACACTCAGGGCCCTAATACACACCCAAACACACACTCAGGGCCCTAATACAGATGCAAAAACACACTCAGGACCCTAATACAGATGCAAAAACACACTCAGGGCCCTAATACACACCCAACACACACTCAGGGCCCTAATACAGACCTAAACACACACTCAGGGCCCTAATACACACCCAAACACACACTCAGGACCATAATACACACCCAAAAACACACTCTCAGGGCCCTAATACAGACCCAAACACACTCTCAGGACCCTAATACACACCCAAACTCATACTCAGGGCCCTAATACAGACCCAAACACACACTCAGGCCCCTAAAACACACCCAAACACACACTCAGGGCCCTAAAACACTCCCAAATTCATACTCAGGGCCCTAATACAGACCCCAACACACACTCAGGGCCCTAAAACACACCCAAACATACTCTCAGGGCCCTAATACACACTCAGGGCCCAAATACACACCCAAACACACTCTCAGGGCCCTAATACACACTCAGGGCCCTAAAACACACCCAAACACACACTCAGGTCCCTAAAACACACCCGAACACACTCTCAGGGCCCTAATACACACCCAAACACACACTCAGGGCCCAAATACACACCCAAACACACACTCAGGTCCCTAAAACACACCCAAACACACTCTCAGGGCCCTAATACACACCCAAACACATACTCAGGGCCCTAAAACACACCCAAACACACACTCAGGGCCCTAATACACACCCAAACACACACTCAGGGCCCAAATACACATCCAAACACACACTCAGGGCCCAAATACACACCAAAACACACTCTCAGGGCCCTAATACAGATGCAACAACACACTCAGGGCCCTAATACACACCCAAACACACACTCAGGGCCCAAATACACACCCAAACACACTCTCAGGGCCCTAATACAGATGCAAAAACACACTCAGGGCCCTAATACACACCCAACACACACTCAGGATCCTAATACACACCCAACACACACTCAGGATCCTAATACAGAGTCACACACACACTCAGGGCCCTAATACACACCCAAACACACACTCAAGGCCCTAATACAGACCCAACACACATGGACCTGCCACTGATGCAAATACTGTAACAGACTGATCAAAACCATTAACCCACTTGCTATTTTAAACTGCAAATATGAGAGTGTAAAAGTGCTAGGAGAGGAAGAGGGGAAATGGGAAAATGAAATGCTCATTAATGTAGCATGCATGTGTCATGGTGTGCCAACTCGATTAGCAAAAGCCAACTGCGAACCACTCACTCAGGAGTTAAACAGCTGGCTCTATGGCATCATTATCAACATACTGGTATTCCCCAGTCATCACAAAGAGAAAAAGTGACTTCAATGAGGCCAAATCACACTGGAGAGACCAATTTTAGCATTACTGAGGGACAAGAGCTGAAATGATGAGTCTCATGTGAGGGGTGAGTGTAGTGCTGTACCAAATGCCAGGTGTGTTCCAATTATCCACTTGATGAACATTTAAATCAGTAAATTTTAGTACAGATAATTTAGTGAAGTGCTCCAAACAATTGGTAAATGAATACATTTCGTTAAATTATGTAAGCAGGACTAGAACGGGACAAAACTAGAATAATGCAAACCTCAGGAAGAAAGACAGCTTAATTTCACTTAGGGCAAGTGCAGCTTTCTTTTACTGTGTATAGAATACAGCAAGGCAAAGAAGTATGCTTAGGTTGCCACAGTAACGCACCCCATATCCAGGATTAGAAGTGACACGTGCTTGAAGGTGTGTATGTGTGTGTGTCTAGCTGATAATGGCATATAGAACCTGGAGTTCATAAATCAGGGGCTGCCAACGTAGTTCTACGCCTCAGACGCTTTTCACTAGGAGGCATGAAAGTAGATCATTGGTCTTACGCTCTTCTATCACACCCTCCCTCACACTTCTTCCTGTACGCACGCAGCCATCCCTGCCCATTAATTCAAGGGTAACACCTCGGCTGAGTCGATGCGGAGGAAAAACACGATGTTCGTCACGGTATTTGCTCAGTCGCCTTGTGTTGCTATTAAATATAAATTAGGCATGAGGGAAAATGAAGTCATAGCAGTCTCAGACACTGGCCTGACCTTTACATAAGGTTTGCAATGTTAGTGGATTTGTGGTTGCCGGAAACGGTCAGAGGTAAACTCTGAAGGTTGCAGATGACACCAAGAAATGTTTATGTTTCTAATGAATCATAAAGTATATCATATCAGGACTTGTGCATCGTTACACAGCAGGTGTTAACGTACAGTATGCTGATCACTACGAAAACCGGCTTGACAAATTGACCTGCCGAACATGGAAATGCCTCTAATCAGCCTCGACGCCGATTCTGCCGCCTTAATTACCGTGACACTTTCTCACACGGGGTTTTAATTGAAGAGGGCAGAAGCGACCGCTGACCCAAGCGGCCCCTGTTTTCTTAGATTAAAGTGACAGCATCCAACCTACCCCTGACAAAGCATTACTACAGCAACCGAGGATAAAAATAACAATGAAAGGCATTAGTGAGAGCCCTGAATAGCAGTAGAGTGTTTACCTCGGGGCTTTGCGAAGGTGTAAAACGAGCTCTCGGAGAGACGAAATCTGCAAGAGGATTTGGCAGACATGCACTATTGTACACCATTGTGTAGTATAAATAGTAAGCCATGTGTTCACACTGAAAATTCCAACAAGAAGAAGAGCACTTTGCTTACGTAGAGAAATCACAGGTTTGCTTATGTAGAGAAAAAAGGGGCGGGGCTACCAGGTGCTGATTTTGTATGGGTAAAAAATTCAAGATGGCCGACAGCATTCTGATGAACAGTATAATCATTCATTCATTGTCCACCGCTCATCCGATCTATCCTTGGGTCACGGGGAGCCTGTGCCTATCTCAGGCGTCATCGGGCATCAAGGCAGGATACACCCTGGACGGAGTACCAACCCATCGCAGGGCACACACACACTCTCATTCACTCACGCAATCACACACTACAGACAATTTAGAGATGCCAATCAACCTACCATGCATGTCTTTGGACTGGGGGAGGAAACCGGAGTACCCGGAGGAAACCCCCGAGGCACGGGGAGAACATGCAAACTCCACACACACACATGGCAGAGGTGGGAATCAAACCCCCAACCCTGGAGGTGTGAGGCAAACATGCTAAACACTAAGCCACCGTGCCCCCCACAATATAATCCTAAAAAAATATCTTTCTTTTTTTTTTTTACACAAGCCCACGTTGTTTTCTTTTTTTTTTTAAACATTTTAAAAATTCATCATATTCGTTAAACCTATCAGTGTCATTTTACATGCAATTGATGGCATTTTCCATCGACTAGGAAACGACTCTGGTTAGTAAGAAGAACGTTTAGAGACGATGTTATCCTTCTCACATTCATACACTAGATGGTAGGGTACGTAGTGCATAATGTATAGTGTGTAGTATGTGATTTGGGATGCTGTTTAACCTTCATGCTTCATGGTGTAATGCAGCTAAGTGTTAAAACCCTGAAACTGATTGCTTTCCTGTTTCCTAGTTGATTACAGCGTGCCCCAAAGTGGTTTATTCCTCTTGAACCACAGCAATTTGTCTGCGAAACTAAACTCTTACATTTTTAAAATATTCATTTAAACATTTAAACGTCTGCAAAAGAAGTTCCTCTTGTTATACCGAGCTCAAAACAGGCACCAGTGTCTGATTACTTTTTTATCTCTAATGAAAACAATCAGACAAAAGACCGTAAGATCTTCCTGCGGCAGAAACCAGCCGAGACTCCTCCCTTAATTATTAAATAAACAATTATAGTCGTATAATCTGTGTATTATTAGTCGTAGCACTGTCATAGTACAGTATACATTTTTAAAGTAAATCAGTGATTTGGATCAAGGCTGCGGTTAACGAAAACTCATCAACACCTTCTGACCAATCAGATTCAAGAATTCAGCAGTGCTGATGTGTTAAAAGGTGAATAAAATGAATTTTGTGGAACATTTCATTGGGATTTTTTGATTTTGATGAATCAGATTCTTGTTTTATATCAATGTGTATGGACAATTTGTGAAACTGGGTTTTATTTTATATTATTTATTTATTTATTTATTTATTTATTTATTTATTTATTTATTTATTTATTACAGTTGAGTCTAGAGAAAAAAATCTATATTATATGTATGTTTTTTACACTCTTCATGATTCTAAAAGCAAAAGAAAGAAAGAGAGAAAGAAAGAAAGACAGACAGAAAGAAAGAAAGAAAGAAAGAAAGAAAGAAAGAAAGAAAGAAAGAAATTTAGTTTAGATGGATGGATGGATGGATGGATGGATGGATGGATGGATGAATGGAAAGAAAGAAAGAAAGAAAGAAAGAAAGAAAGAAAGAAAGAAAGAAAGAAAGAAAGAAAGATATTTAGTTTAAATAGATAGATGAATGGATGGATGGATGGAAAGAAAGAAAGAAAGAAAGAAAGAAAGAAAGAAAGAAAGAAAGAAAGAAAGAAAGAAAGATATTTAGTTTAAATAGATAGATGGATGGATGGATGGATGGAAAGAAAGAAAGAAAGAAAGAAAGAAAGAGAAAGAAAGAAAGAAAGAAAGAAAGAAAGAAAGAAAAGTTTAATAGATAGATGGATGGATGGATGGATGGAAAGAAAGAAAGAAAGAAAGAAAGAAAGAAAGAAGAAGAAAGAAAGAAAGAAAGAAAGAAAGAAAGAAAGAAAGAAAGATATTTAGTTTAAATAGATAGATGGATGGATGGATGGATGGAAAGAAAGAAAGAAAGAAAGAAAGAAAGAAAGAAAGAAAGAAAGAAAGAAAGAAAGAAAGAAAGAAAGAAAGAAAGAAATTTAGTTTAGATAGATGGATGGATGGATGGATGGATGGAAGGAAAGAAAGAAAGAAAGAAAGAAAGAAAGAAAGAAAGAAAGAAAGAAAGAAAGGAAGAAAGAAAGAAAGAAAGAAAAGAAAGAAAGAAAGAAAGAAAGAAAGAAAGAAAGAAAGAAAAAAAAGAAAGAAAGAAAGGAGATGGATGGATGGAAGGAAAGAAAGAAAGAAAGAAAGAAAGAAAGAAAGAAGAAAGAAAGAAAGAAAGAAAGAAAGAAAGAAAGAAAGAAAGAAAGAAAGAAAGAAAGAAAGGAGATGGATGGATGGAAGGAAAGAAAGAAAGAAAGAAAGAAAGAAAGAAAGAAAGAAAGAAAGAAAGAAAGAAAGAAAGAAAGAAAGAAAGAAAGAAAAGAAAATTCAAGCACTGACATATTTATTTGTGTATTTTCATTGTATCTGGGGAATTCAAAGAGCGCTATGTCCACTAGGGGGCAGGACATGGCCAAGGCACAGCACAAGAATTATTAAATTATTAAGACTTAAAAACACATTAAAATTTGTGAAAAATTCATCTCTAATGGATGGAACAGTTTTGTTACTCATTGAACCCATTTCCACTAAACTGCATCACCAAAACTGAACAAAACTTGGTTCACTAACTAAAGTTAGCATGCTAATTTTTTTTTTTTATTATTTATTTTATTATAACACACACTCAGGGCCCTAATTCACACCCAAAAACACACTCAGGGCCGGAACACACACCCAAACACATACTCAGGGCCCTAATACACAACACCCTCAGGATCCTAATACACACCCAAACACACAGTCAGGGCCCTAATACACACCCAGACACACACTCAGGGCCCTAATACACACCCAAACACACACTCAGGGCCCTAATACACACCCAAACACACAGTCAGGGCCCTAATACACACCCAGACACACACTCAGGGCCCTAATACACACCCAAACACACAGTCAGGGCCCTAATACACACCCAAACACACAGTCAGGGCCCTAATACACACCCAGACACACACTCAGGGCCCTAATACACACCCAGACACACACTCAGGGCCCTAATACACACCCAAACACACACTCAGGGCCCTAATACACATCCAAACACACACTCAGGGCTCTAATACACACCCAAACACACACTCAGGGCCCTAATACACACCCAAACACACACTCAGGGCCCTAATACACACCCAAACACACACTCAGGGCCCTAATACATACCCAAACACACACTCAGAACACTAATACACACCCAAACACACACTCAGGGCCCTAATACACACCCAGACACACACTCAGGGCCCTAATACACACCCAACACACACTCAGGGCCCTAATACACATCCAAACACACACTCAGGGCTCTAATACACACCCAAACACACACTCAGGGCCCTAATACACACCCAGACACACACTCAGGGCCCTAATACACACCCAAACACACACTCAGGGCCCTAATACATACCCAAACACACACTCAGAACACTAATACACACCCAAACACACACTCAGGGCCCTAATACACACCCAGACACACACTCAGGGCCCTAATACACACCCAAACACACACTCAGGGCCCTAATACACATCCAAACACACACTCAGGGCTCTAATACACACCCAAACACACACTCAGGGCCCTAATACACACCCAAACACACACTCAGGGCCCTAATACACACCCAGACACACACTCAGGGCCCTAATACACACCCAAACACACACTCAGGGCACTGTGTTTTACTCTGGCTTATGAAACTGTGCTCTGAATCAGGATTAGCAGTGTTAGCATCAGAAAGTGAACAGAGAAAACCTCATATAACGTGAAAATCGAGACGTAGCAACAAAAATGGCTTGATAGATGAGAGTCAAAACACTGAACATCACAGAAGTTCACGCTGTACTGAGGGAGAAATACATGGCCATGAAAAATTAAAGGACAACAAACGCCTGGTCAACTACATGACAAAATGAAAAAGATTAGAAAGTTGTGAAAAATAACGATACCTACAGCAGACCGGTCTTTTTTTCCTCACTGACATGAAAGCACAAGACAAACTGTTATTAATGCCATAGCACGCTGTATTTATCCTTTCATGATCGCCGATGCCGCAAATAAGCAATGAAGAAGGTTGAGCCAGGGTTTAGGAATGTACAGTGTGACATATAAGATTATGAAGAGCCAGGATTAAAAGCCTGGATTCTGTTTAGGTGGAGTTTATTATCATCCAGAGTTAAGTATTTCCCCTGGCAAAAGTGTGAAGAAGCTCCTGTTGAGCCTTGGTTACACATTCTTACTGTAGAAATTTCTATATGGTAAGAATTGTATGTTTACAATAAAAACCAAGCTGAAAGCTTTCATGAATTCAAACAGCAGGTTGAGATCTGCAGGATTCTACAAACAGCTGTTATTATATTTCTCGCAACTTAAAAGAGAAGTTCATTTCCAGGAGAAAAATTTACAAATAATTTTCTCACCCCCTTGTCATCCAAGATGTTCATGTCTTTCTTTCTTCAGTCGTAAAGAAATTATGTTTTTTGAGGATTTTTCTCCATATAGTGGACTTCAACGGTGCCCGCGAGTTTGAACCTCAAAATGCAGTATAAATGCAGCTTCAAAGAGTTATAAACGATCCCAGCCGAGGAAGAAGGCTCTTATCTAGCAGAACGATCGGTCATTTTCTTAGAAAAATGTAAAAAATTGTATACTTTTTAACCACAGAAGCTCGTCTAGCTCTAGCTCTGGGACGCGCGTCCGCGACACTACGTACTATGTAATCACGTCGAAAGGTCACGTGTGACACAGGCGGAACTACAGATCCAGTGTTTACAAAGCGAACATGCAAAGACCAAGGAAGTGCAAATAAGTCAAACGCTCTTTACTAACAAAAAGGTACATATAACTTTGTGTCATTCCAGACGCAAGAACTTCGGAGCGGTCCTCCTATTCCACACTAGTAAACATTGAGTCTGTAGTTCCGCCTGCGTCGCACATGACCTTCCGACGTGATAACGTAGTACGTAGCATCGCGGACGCGCTTCCCAGAGCTAGTGCTAGACGAGCGTTTGTGGTTAAAAAGTATACAATTTTTTATTTTTTACATTAGAAAATGATCGATCGTTTCGCTAGGTACGAGCCTTCTTCCTCGGCTGGGATCGTTTCGAGCTCTTTGAAGCTGCATTTTGAGGTTCAAACTCACGGGCACTATTGAAGTCCACTATATGGAAAAAAATCCTGAAATGTTTTCCTCAAAAAACATCATTTCTTTACGACTGAAGAAAGAAAGACATGAACGTCTTGGATGACGAGGGGGTGAGTCAAATATTTGTGGAGTTTTGTTCTGGACGTGAACTTCTCCTTTAATAGCTGGTTATTTACTGAAAACCTTTCATAATGCAGTGAGGATTAGGATAGATCTTGCACATATGAACATGTACAGAAGCTAAAAAACAAAACAAAACAAAAAACACCAAATTGCACCATTTTCCCCGATGACAGAAATGCGTGTGGGTTCATCATTAAAGCACAAGAAAGGAACTAACCAGACAAAGCAAAAGGAGTCCTGTGTGTTTCTTTGTGTCTTTTTTTTCTTTTCTTTTTTTGCTTTTTCACACTGCCAACCTCATCTGAGCACAATCAAAGAGGAAAAGAGTCGCGGTGAGAGACAGCAGGAGGCCACTGATTGCTGAGCTTCTCTCCGGTGTTACGATAATGACACACGCTAGTCCGGAAAGCAGTGAGCTTATGAAAAGCTCCGCGAGTTTAATGGTTTATGTGTCAGGTGCGAAAGCGAGAGAGAGTGGAAGAGTATGCGAGAGAGAAAGAGATGCAAATTCGGCCTGCTGTAATGAAGATGTCGCGTTGCATTCACTACCACAGTAGCGACATCTTCATTACGACAAGCCAAAATTTGCATTTGCACCACTGAAACACAGACACACTGATTCTCTCTTGCTCTCTCTCTCTCTCTCTCTCCCGCTCTCTCTCCCTCTCTCTCTCTGTCTCACGCACGCACGCACGCGTATGCTTAAATGAGGGTGCAAAGCTGTCTCTGGCAGCCACTCAGCGTAATTAGTGTTTTGATGCGTTGCGTTTTACTCTAGTGCATATTGCTTTTAATTGCTCCCTTCCTCTCCATCTTTAAGCACCCTCATGCTATTCTGATTCTAATCCACGTTAATGTCAAGCCCAGTGACAGCCACACACAAGCACACACACACACACACACACACACACACACACACACACACACACACACACACACCAATAAACAACACTACAAAAAACACTTCTGGAAATTTTTCTTAATGAGCATATGGCTTTCAAAGCTGAACGCTGGAGTGATAATAGAGGAAGAGAGAGACTACTGTGGGGCAAATCACATAAACACACACACACACACACACCTGCCGCTGGCTATAAGACCGTGTCAAAACCGCAAGCCTGTATTCAGTCGGAATCGAGAAGCCTCGTCTTACTGAAAACAAACTTATTACCAAGATGGCCTCTTCCAGCACCACAGCTGCTTCAGGACAATATTGTGATTATAATTCAATATTATTAGCCATTCCTGGCTGTGAGCGTTTTTCCACAGGTGGGAGAAAGAACATGCTAACACGCTGATGAACTTCTAGAACTTTCCATCTACTTTGAGTACATACAAGGGTGTGTCTTTTGTTTCTTCAAGCAAGTGACTTTATCTGAAACAAATAACACAGTTGTTCCTTTCGTTAGAAAAAAAGACTTACTTTTACGCCAGGCTTGGCGTTACATACATTTTCTTCCCCTGTTCTGGGGTTTTCTCCAGGTTCTCCAGTTTCCTTCCCCAGTCCAAAAACAAGCATTGTTGTCACGACCCGCCCGAGAGCTGGCCGCGAGAGGGAGCTCTCGCCCGCCTTTTGAGATTACTTCCGGGTTGCGCGCCGGCTTTAAATAAGCTGCGCACTTCCTGCACGTCGCGAAGTATCTTTTCTAATGGGAAGTACCAAGCGTTTGCCTTGTGCGTTGTTCGGACTGCCTCTTGTGTATGACTTGGACTGTTTATTGGACTTGGTTTGGATTATCTTTGATATCGCTGCTTTTGGCTTTGTGACCCTGGACTGTTTATTGTTTTCTCTTTCTGTCTTTCCCCTTTTGGATTATACGCTGTGGATTACTGACATCACGTTGCCGAACTCTTTGCCTGTCCCCGACTTCGTCTTTGCTCGTCCCCTATCGCCTGCTCGGCGTATGGATCCGGCCACTTCAATTGTAGGCTGATTAGCATCGTCTGTAATGTGTGAATGTGTGTGTGTGATTGTGCGCTGTGACGCACTGGCACCCCATCCAAGGTGTCCCCCACCTTGTGCCCCGAATCCCTTGAGATAGACTCCAGAAAACCTGTGTAGGATGAGCGCTAAAAAAAATGGATGGATGTCTATGGAACATTTGTTACAATTTCTGTATCCACAAATAGAAACTACTTCCTTAACTCGCACACATAACCATTATGTATTTCACATAACCATTTATGAACAATCCATAAACCTGAGTTTATTGTAGATAAGGTGCAAGATATTTGTTCACACCCTTCTCCTAACACAACCACCATAATTGCACAAAGGGTCTTACAACCTAGCGCATTTCACCCCTGAGGGTCATAAAGGCCATGCAGCGCTCGCTTATTACCTGATCTATAAGCATTGACCTGCTCCACAAACAAAAAGCTCTTTCAAAAAGGTCTACATCGGGAAAATTGCACGTTTCCATGGTTACTAATGCACAGACTTGAATAATATAATTTCTAAAAAGCCCCTAGGGCCCACCGAATACCCGGTCCAGCCTGGTAATTGATATTAGCCGATTATATCTGCTCAGAGACATGACGGAAGTCTACCATTTCTACAGAAGCATATTAAAATGGAAATCCACACAAAGGGCGTGCTTATCGCAGGCATGATTAGCAGCCCCTCCACTTAATTAGCCTTTGATGTAAGAGCACCGTGAAGAGTCACCTTTAATTTCACACTGAATTATACTGGCCTAATAAAACAGGCAAGAGTGGATTTAGAGTTTGGCGTGAATGGAGTGAACAGCAATGATTTTTTCATTACATCGCCTCTCTCTCACCCGTTCTTCGTTCCGAAAAAGCCGCGAGCATCGACGTCGTTTCCTGAGAGGTATGACCAGTGAAACCGTGCAAGTCTGTGAAACCATGTGGGTTACAACCTTTCATTTCATACTTTTTTTCTACTCTACGACTCGCCTTGCAACCTGATTGGCTTAGGTGCTCTTGCCATCGACCTCAAGCTGAAGGCCATTCCACACGGAAATGTGAATGTTGTCGTCTGAGGATTACCGGATCGTCAATGACGACAACTGATTGCTTGGGCGCTTATCTCAACGATCTGACCTTAAAACAGCAGGTCCTGTGCGTCAGCCCGATGATGCGTCTATGATGACACGGGATTATGAAGAAATATAAATAGTAGAGAAAGTGATTGAAGTAAAAGCTGCGTCGGAAAGGCTTAAGGGTTTGTTGGAGCGATTACTGACTGCTGAAATGTAACTGTAGAGGCTTCCCAAACACTGTTAAAAGATCCAGATGTTCTAGTTTCTTATCTGACATTTTCAATCTTTCAATCAGTATAAACAAATGTGTTATTTTATGGCCTCAAGTCTGATATATTGCTTGAGTCGAGGTAAATTTCTGGAGATGGCAGGAAAAAATAACACTCTACAATTCCTCACATCTGCTTAAGGTGCTTTATTGCTTTGCTTCTGTTTTGCTTTTTCACTTTGCACATCCCACCTGGTGTAGCGTCAACAGTCACGTTTTGGCTCCTGTTGCTAGAAATCGACAACACTTTCCTATAATACAGCACATATCCTGTACTGGTTCCAACATCTCCAGTGCATCAAAATAAGACACTTCTATAGTCTGTTCTGGTGCTTTGTGGTGGAATGAACTTCCCCATGATGTCCGAAGTGCTGATTCACTGGCATTTACATTTACATTTCTGTCATTTGGCAAACGCCCTTATTCAGAGCAACTTATGTATAAAATTTACCTCATTTTATACAAGCAATTAAGGGTTAAGGGCCTTGCTCAGGGAACCAGCAGTGGCAGCTTGCTGAAACTGGGATTTGTACTCACAACCTGTACTCCAACACCTTAACCACTAAACTACCATATAAACCATGTCTAAAGACCTTCCTGAAGTACTGAAATTATCACTCGCTATATTATCTCCCACAGAGTTTTGAGGCTGATGGTATTCTTAGTCTGTGACCTAGTGAACCAGTATAAGGACATTTTCATTGATGGATACTAACATTTATATTTACATTTATGGCATTTGGCAGACGTCCTGATCCAGAGTGCTTTAAAGTCTCTATTAATGAATACATCAATACTATTTCATTAAGTCACAGACTAAGAGTCTAAAAACTCTAATAAAAAAAAATAAAATTAAAAAAAAAAGCGTTAGTTTAAGTACCTCAGGAAGAGGTAAGTCTTTAGACCGGGTTTGAAGACTGCTAGTGACTCAGCCATTCAGCACCTCTGTGCCAAAACAGAGAAGAGTCTTAATGCAGGTCTTCCTTGATACTTCTAAGCACTTTGGTAAGTCACTCTAGATAAGGGATAAGGGATAAGAGGTGAGCGCATCTATTAAATGACGTACAAGTAAATGTAAAAATGTCCAGTGTAATAAATTAAAGGATTCATAATAAAAATCATAACATTCATTCCCACTCTTTCAGATATTCTAGCCTGTTTTTAGCTCAAAATGTGGATGTTTTTGCGTCCCAGGAAATATAGGACGTCACTTTCGTCATTTCAGAATATAGGACCACTTTCAATTTCTCCGAACACACAGAACAGACTCCAATCAGGCACAAATCTGCCTATGTCACTGCTAACTGTTTCCATAAAAAGCAACCAAATCCCTTATAATCCTTTGGCCTTGTCACTTTTATGACCCCTATTATTCCCTCAGACTGACTGACGTTCTTAAGTCTGGCTCCCAGTCAAGACTTATTTCCATCTGTTGCTTTTAATCTTTAAGGTCAGCTGTAAAAACAAAACAAAACAAAAAAAAAAACCCCAGTGTTGTGTGTATTTGGGTGCTGTGAGTAGGTAACGAGTTGCCTGTGCTCGAGGCTGCTCAGGGAGAGCAACAAATGTAGTGCGTCATTGAAGCCTTACAGAAAGTGATGCTGACAGGCACTATGCTCCCTCACTGCCTAAGTGCACGCTTGAAATTCAGCGCTCACTGCCTGTGCGTCTCACACACAATAACAGATGCTGTCACCCGCAAAGAGCCGCAATAAAGCCAGAGGCCTCCGAGCAGCCGGCTGTGTGAAACCGAGCACCGCCGCCCGATTTGCCATTTGGATGGTAGACAGGAAATATGAATCTCAAGCAAGCTTGTGGTGGAGCAGAAATCGCTCAAGCTGAATAAGCTCACACAAGAAAAACGTCATAGACTTACGTAAACTTACATCAGCACAGTTCCCTCACCAACTACCAGCAAACTTTACAGAGAATCACAAAAATTTTGGTTCTTAGTCAGTTTATAAAAAAATAAAATAAAAAAACACACACACACACACACACACACACACATCACTTCCTGGTTCGTTGTTCAGACAGATTCCCAGCTGAATATACTGTAAATAATTTACATTATATATAGCAGAACCTCGGCATACAAACTTAATTCGTTCTGGAGGCGAGTTCTTAAGGCGAAAATTTGTATTGTAAAATGAATTTTCCAATTAGAAATAATGTAAATGCAGAGAATCCCTTAGCCATGCAAAAATATTAGCAATATTACCATATGGAATACGTATGTAAACTGTAGGGGTGCTTACAAAGAACTGACCCAAGCCAAGCATTCCATGTCAAGGGTCCTCACAGGAAGTCGTGCCACCAAGCTAAAAATAGAACAGACCGCCCATGCCACCAATTTGTCAACAAAAAAACGGCCGAAAAATCACCTAGCTTTTGAATGTGTGCCGAAGGCAACGTTGGTATCGTGGGTTGAGTCTTTCAAAACAGCCTTCACTGACTGAAAGAAAAATCATAAAATTCGTAAACTCGCTTCGGTTGGCTTCGCTTGGCTTTCCACTGAAGCGAACAAGTTTTGAATGGCTCCCGGACATACGTGCAACGGTTCGGTTCCTTCGTATGCCGAAAAGGCTTTTTATGCCAATGAATTTCTTGCAAAATTTCAATTCTTAGGATGGAAATTCGTAAGGGAGGGCATTCGTATGCCAAGGTTTCACTGTATATAAACCTCTATCAGTATATAGCTTGAAAACAAAAATTTAGCTTTGAGCACAAAGTCAGACCTGTACAATTATCAGGAGTAACTGGACAGTTCCCTGCCAGGCCCGGAGAGGGCGCTAGCAGGTGAATCCTGGAAGCCTGCTAGTGTCTGTGTTTTCCTGCCTATTGTTCTCTATCCTGATTGTGTCACCTGTCCCTGATTACCATAATGTGTTACCCTATAAAGAGGGATCCTGGTGTGCATGTCTTTGTGAGTCAATGTTTAGTGTTTAGAGTTTAGCTGTCCCGTGGTTGTCATGTCCATGTTTTGTTTAGGTTGCTATGTCTAGTTAGGTTTCGGTTTTGTTTTAATTTACCACACTATGTCAGAGTTAGGTTTGTTTCCCCTTGTCTTGTGTTTATGTGAATAAAGCAGTGTTTCGCTGAATCCCGCATATGGGTCTACTTTCCATGGCGTGCTGGTGCACGCAGCACCACGGAGGTCCGGGTTCGAGCCCCACACAGGGTGGGGGCTGCGCCGGATGTGACAACAATGGATTAAAAACAGGCTACACACCGTTGCTAACCATTTTTTACCATTACACTGTTGAAATGGACTCGTCCTCTGGGTTCTCCAGTTTCCTCGCACAGCCCAAAGACTTACGTTGTAAACTAGAGCCGAGGCTTTTGTCCATGTTCACGGTTCTTGATTGTCGCTACTTTCTGTATTATTTTGATCTTTATTCCCTGACCTCTGCTTGTTTTGCCACACGATTTTGCCTCGTGTTTGGAACCATGTCATTATTGTTATTATTGTCATTAAATATTATTCCACCTGCGCTTGCATCTGGCTCTGCAAATCTGTTCGTGACGCACTGAAAACCTGAAAAACTGCCATTTCAGAGAAAAAAAGATAAAACTTTAGAATAAACTAATTGCGTAAATTTACACGCCCCTGAACTATCACTGAAGCATACTATGATTTTACCACATCACTCACTTATCAGCTTGACACATCTTGATCATTTTGGAATATTTTCTCTCTTTTTCCTCACATTTTCTAGGATTATCCACAGGTCTGACGCGGCTGACCCAGGAGGAAATAGCAGCACCTGGACTTACCCTTGTTCACCATGTAAAACTAATCTTATCCAAGTAGTCCTTTTCTTCTTACAGAATGTCCTCACTGGTGATCATGAACCATAATCCTTTGCAGCCATAGTGGGGAAGATCAAAACGATGGTAAGGCGTAGGGTGATATCTGACAGGGTTATACTGCAGACTAAGCAAACTTTCCTCTTTTTTTCTTTTTCCCTTCTAGTCTCTGCTGTTATTAAAGGTTGCATTCACTGTCACTGTTCATTCTCTGAAATCCTCCCAGTAGGGCAGTAAAAGAGACGGATATAGGAGAGGAGGATGATGCCTGTCTCCATCAAAATGACAGATGAGGTAACAACCTCAAGCGGAGGTCACAGTAGACTAAATATTATATACAACAACAGTAAACTTTTTTAATCCGATTCCACTGTATGATGTTGTTCTGATGCTAGTGTACCGAACTCGTACAGTAGATGGAAATGACTTCTATTCTATTTCTATTTGTTTTTTTTTTTTAATTAAACCAAAGAAGGTTTAATATAAATTGGTCGCCAATTTAAGAACCAACATTTTCTAAAATTAGCTGTAAAGATTTGTGATTTTTTTTGAAGGTTTCATCTGGTAAGAAGGGAAATAAACAAGCACACTTTTAATGAGCCAGGGTGCTAAACTTCCGAATTTTCCTCCAATAATCAATACAAAACCTTTTTTAAGTATTCCCTTTCTGTCACGAATTCCTCTGCTCGTAAATAAATAACTTTAAGAAATAAAATGATTTATTTTGGGTTCAGATTATATGCCTGGGTTTATATTTCCACCTGCTTTAGGTTTTGCCCCTATCATTAGTATTCTACCTGACTGTGTTCACCGGTCTCGTGTTAGTTTAGTGATTAATTTAATGTGTACAAGACTGTTTTTTGGTTTTGTCGCGAAGTATTGCCTCACAATAGTGGATCATTCTAGTATGTTGTTGTCTGCCTGTGTTCTGACCCCCCACTCATGACACTTTACACTTTTATTTGAGTATTTGCTATTATTTTCTTTATAACAGTGGAATAACTATTATACTAATACAATGCCATTTTCTATATCCAGGCCATGTTTAATACAGTTTACAAGTGGATAGTTATCTAATGGAAAACAGACCGAACATGTGTTGCTAGGTATAATCGACTGTACATGTACAAACCTTTCCAATGTAAACAGGCTTATGGAATATCTTACTCTCCACTCCCGCATTGCTTTTTTGCTCCCATCATGTGTGAGGATACTAAGTGAGTGAGAACAGGGCTAAAGGTCATGGCAGCTATTTTTATTGAGGCACGGTTTGCATTCAGGCAGAGCTCTCACTCCGAATGCAGTCACCTCCTGCTCGCTAATTGAGTCTCTAGGGCGATAAGGGAAAGGGGACAAGAGGAAGACAGGAGGATCCTGAGAGAAGGAGCACACCAAAAGGGCAACGGGTGATAAGATGCAGACTGCGGATAAATGACAGAATGAGGAAGAGGATTTAGTGTTTCACTCACTCACTTCCACTAACTCACTTACCATCTCACTCACTCACTCTTATCATCTTACCATCTCACTCACTTCCACTAACTCACTTACCATCTCACTCACTCACTCTTATCATCTTACCATCTCACTCACTCACTCACTTCCACTAACTCACTTACCATCTCACTCACTCACTCTTATCATCTTACCATCTCACTCACTCACTCACTTCCACTAACTCACTTACCATCTCACTCACTCACTCTTATCATCTTACCATCTCACTCACTCACTCTTATCATCTTACCATCTCACTCACTTCCACTAACTCACTTACCATCTCACTCACTCACTCTTATCATCTTACCATCTCACTCACTCACTCACTCACTTCCACTAACTCACTTACCATCTCACTCACTCACTCTTATCATCTTACCATCTCACTCACTCACTCACTCACTTCCACTAACTCACTTACCATCTCACTCACTCACTCACTTCCACTAACTCACTTACCATCTCACTCACTCACTCTTATCATCTTACCATCTCACTCACTCACTCACTTCCACTAACTCACTTACCATCTCACTCACTCACTCTTATCATCTTACCATCTCACTCACTCACTCACTTCCACTAACTCACTTACCATCTCACTCACTCACTCTTATCATCTTACCATCTCACTCACTCACTCTTATCATCTTACCATCTCACTCACTCACTCACTTCCACTAACTCACTTACCATCTCACTCACTCACTCTTATCATCTTACCATCTCACTCACTTCCACTAACTCACTTACCATCTCACTCACTCACTCACTCATCATCTTACCATCTCACTCACTCACTCACTCACTCACTCACTCACTCACTCACTCACTCACTCTTATCATCTTACTCACTCACTCACTCTTATCATCTTACCATCTCACTCACTCACTCACTCTTATCATCTTACCATCTCACTCACTCACTCACTTCCACTAACTCACTTACCATCTCACTCACTCACTCACTCACTCATCATCTTACCATCTCACTCACTCACTCACTCACTCACTCACTCTTATCATCTTACTCACTCACTCACTCACTCACTCATCATCTTACCATCTCACTCACTCACTCACTCACTCACTCTTATCATCTTACTCACTCACTCACTCACTCACTCACTCATCATCTTACCATCTCACTCACTCACTCACTCACTCATCATCTTACCATCTCACTCACTCAGTCACTCACTCTTATCATCTTACTCACTCACTCACTCTTATCATCTTACCATCTCACTCACTCACTCACTCACTCACTCACTCTTATCATCTTACCATCTCACTCACTCACTCACTCACTCACTCTTATCATCTTACCATCTCACTCACTCACTCACTCACTCATCATCTTACCATCTCACTCACTCACTCACTCACTCACTCACTCACTCACTCACTCTCTCACTCTTATCATCTTACCATCTCACTCACTCACTCTTATCATCTTACCATCTCACTCACTCACTCACTCACTCACTCACTCTTATCATCTTACCATCTCACTCACTCACTCTTATCATCTCACCATCTCACTCACTCACTCACTCTTACCATCTCTCTCACTCACTCACTCACTCTTATCATCTCACCATCTCACTCACTCACTCACTCACTCTTATCATCTTACCATCTCACTCACTCACTCACTCTTATCATCTCACCATCTCACTCACTCACTCACTCACTCACTCATCATCTTACCATCTCACTCACTCACTCATTCTTACCATCTCACTCACTCACTCACTCACTCACTCACTCACTCACTCACTCACTCTTATCATCTTACCATCTCACTCACTCACTCTTATCATCTCACTCACTCACTTCCACTAACTCTCTTACCATCTCACTCACTCACTCTTATCATCTTACCATCTCACTCACTCACTCACTCACTCACTCACTCACTCATTCACCTAATCACTCACTCTTTCACTGATTCACTCACTCTTTTTCTCACTCACTTACTTACTCAGTCTTTTTCTCACTCACTCACTCACCTAATTACTCAATCACTCACTCTTTCACTCACTCACTCTTTCGCTCACTCACTCACCCACTTACTCACCCACTCACTCACTCACCCACTCACTCAGTCTTTTTCTCACTCATTCACTCACTCACTTATTGACTCTCTCATTATTTTTCTCACTCATTCACTCACTCTGTCCTTGTCTCTCTCCCTCCATCCCTCCCTCATGAATTCACTCTCCTCCTTAGTAATTGTCTCACTGTCTCACTCACTACTGTATTATCTTATTCTCTCCCTCATTAGCTTACTCACTTCTCTATTATCCCACGCTCTCCTTTGTTACCTCACTCTCTCCCTTAGTAATTTCCTCATTATCTCAGTTTATTATCTTATTCAAACATTTACTATCTCACCAACATTTTCTCACTCCCTTCTTCAATATTTCATTCTACTATCATCACTCCTTTATCTCGCTCTTTACTTCATCTCAATTCATACGTCATCTTCTCACTCACTCACTCACTCACTCACTCACTCATATATCAGTTGTCTGACTTCATTACTATCTCACTTACTTACTCATTATCTCATTTACATCTTTAATACCTCACTCATTTCCTTATCATTTCATCTATGTCCTTATTACTCACGCGCTCCGTGATTATAAACCACTCCCTCCCTCACAAATTCACACACTCCCTCTTATCTTACTCAGTTCACATGTCCACTCATTTCCTCATTAGGTCATTTACTCCTTCATTAACATACTTCCTCTATCACTTGCACACTCCCGGCCTCATTAAGTCACTTCACTCACTCTGTCGTTATCTCATGAACTCCTTTACTCTTTCCTTCACTTACTCACTCCCTTTTTTCCTTTTTGTTTTCTCTTTTTCTCAGTATCTCACTCACTCCCTCACTCACTCTTTTACTACCTCACTCACTCACCATCTCACTCTTTTTCTCACTCTCTCTCTCTCTCACCCACTCACTCACCCACTCACTCACTCACTCACTCACTCACTCACTCACTATCTCACTCTTTTTCTCATTCACTCTCTCTCTCACCCACTCACTCACCCACTCACCCACTTACTCACTATCTCACTCTTTTTCTCACTCACTCACTCTTATATCACTCCCATTTTTCCTTTTTGTTGCAAATACACACTCTTTACTTCCCATGCTCCCTCCTTCACTAAGCCCTACATATGAACGTCCTCACTGGTATTGAAACAGAGCCCTTGATGGTAGCACTGTGTTGTATGGTTAGGTACTGAAACTTCATGTGGGCTTCTGAAGTGTGTGTGTGTGTGTGTGTGTGTGTGTGTGTGTGTGTGTGTGTACTCTAGTACACTCATCCTACCTCTCCATCACTTTCACATTCCACTGACAGCGTGTGTATGTGTGGACGGACCTAATGTATGTGTTTAAAGCTTCCAAATGGAGATAGTCCATTAGTAAAAAAAAAAGGAAGCGGTGGGAAAAAAAACGCCGGCCCCCTAAAAACTTTGTACTTTGCTTTTGTATTCACGGACATGAAAGGCAACTCTTCAAACCTGCAGGTGTGTAGGAGATGTTTTCAGGCCGGTTGAGAGCTTTTGAAATTGAAATATGGCTCTCAGCCTTGGGGTTTCATACAGTAGGGAGCAATAAAGACATACTCGCTTATTCCCAGTATGTGTTTCGAGTTATATATGGCAGCAGTATGTAGAATCTAAAGGTCAGCCTTCATTTTACTGGATTTCCACTCAGCACTTTAGTGACACAACAAATATATCCTTAGAATCCAAAAAAAACCAAGCAAAAAAATTCCTCAAGGGTTCTTTTATATATAGAGAGGTACTAAGCTATCTAAATGGATTGAACATGAACCCTTTGATTATGGACCTTTATGTGCGAAAGCAAGGTGATCTAATTTTGTGGAAAAAAAAAAAAAACAAACCCTGATACATCCATCCATTTTCTGTAGCGCCTATCCTACACAGAGTCACAGGAAACCTGGAGTCTATCCCAGAGGACTCTGGGAATAAGGTAGGGGACACCTTGGATGCAGTGCCAACACACTGCACGGTGCAATCATACACTCAGTAATATAATAAAGATAATTTAACGATGGCAGTCAGGTTACAACGTATGGTTTTGGACTGGAGGAGGAAACTGGAGAACCTGGAGGAAACCACTTTAAACATGAGGAGAACATGCAAGCCCCATGTACACAGGCTGGATGTGGGACTCAAACCCCTAACCCTGGAGGTGTAAAGAGCCTCAGAAGCATCTCACAGGACAAAATGGGTCCTCATGGGTTCTTTGGATAGTTAAAGCTTCTTACTTACCATACAGATTAGAAGAGTATTTGCTTTAGAAACCTTCTTCTGCACCCTTTTACAAACCCTAACCCTCATCCAGCTTGTCCAAAAGATTTATTCCCATTTTACCCCATCACTTTGCCAAATTCTGTATTCATTAAAGAACAAGCTGTACGTAAAAATAAATAAATAAATAAATAAAAAAATCAATTATATTTATGTTTAATGCTGTGAAACAAATGAAGCATGAAGCAAATTTAGGTTCAAAAGTTCAAAAACCGGGGGTGTTTTTTTTTTTTTTTGGTGGTTAGCACGTTTGCCTCACACCTCCAGGGTTGGGGGTTCAATTCCCGCCTCTGCCATGTGTGTGTGTGCAGTTTGTGTGTTCTCCCTGTGCCTTGGGTTTCCTCCCCCGGTCCAAAGACATGCATTGTAGGTTGATTGGCGTCTCTAAATTGTCCGTAGTGTGTGAATGAGAGTGTGTGTGTGTGCCCTGAGATGGGTTGGCACTCCGTCCTGGGTGTATCCTGCCTTGATGCCCAATGACGCCTGAGATATAGGCGAGAATAGATCGGATAAGCAGTACAGACAATGCAAGTTATTAATATTAACTATTATCTTTTCTTTTATTTAATCGTTTTTACTTTTAATTACTTGAAAATGTTTAAACATTATTTAAGATAATTGGATTAAAAGCTGTACTCAAAGGTTCACCACATGCACTGTCCCACTATATGGTACAATATAATAAGTACCTTTAGCTCTGAGAGTGAACTCGTTATTTCGAGTTATTTTTAATTAGAAGGGTTTTACTGACATTTCAATAATTAGCTCTCGATAGGTTAGAAAAAAAAAGAACTATTATCTCCACTACACAGTATTTTCTCTAATGCTTTTATTTTGAAATGTCTATAATCCAACCTTTTCGTTTTTGCTAATTATTCCCAGGCATGAGAAATCATTACTAGTGTAGCTGAGCTAGGATCGTTATTTCCGTCTTAAGCACATCATTATCTGAAAGACAATAACAGCAAATGTGGCGTCTTTATCTAATTAAAAGATTCTGCAAGTCATCTGTACGTGGAAGGGTGCGAGTTCAAATCTCCGGCTCTTAAACTGCTGAGCTCGGCGCTAAAACCTTATTCCATTTCACCTTTAAGTCACTTTGAATGAAAATAACCAACATATAAATGTGTAAATAAGCAAAGGAGGGATTGATGAGGAATTTCTTTCCGAGCTACAGAAATGAGTGTCTCCAGAACCTGTAATTTTACCTTTCCAATTTTCCAAGGTGAAAGAAAGCTGGCCTGCTGAATAAGCAAGCTGTATTTTATTCAGCAAAACCTCTACTCTTTATTTATTTATATATTTATCTGAAGACGCATTATACTTCACGAATTACATTACCATATTCTTGACTCAACTTCTGACTTCCTTCCGTAATAGTGGTGTAAAAGATAAAGCTTTAAAATCAAACCTAGCCAAAAAGCCAATAAACAAAAGCAGATTTTTTTTTTTATTTCAGAGATGAAACCCGACAGGTGAAGATGTGTTTTAAACTTTTCAGACTGTCAGGAGTGAAACCCCATGTCATCTTCTGATGTTGTGGCCTGATGATGTAGGTTATTGAGAAAGAAGAGAATTGTGAAAGAATTCTTCATTGAAGGAAAGTTTCGGATGAATATTTGAGTGTTTTTTTTTACTTTCAACTTAATTTCATATTGAATTTCCAATATTATGATTTTTGTTAGTTAATATTCAGTTATTTTTCTTGATATTGTGTTCATGCTTTTCATTCTTTTGTTCTTTCCATTTGCACTGAATTTCCAATTTGATGTTTTTTTTAAATTTTGGACTTAAAATTCAGTTATTTATTCCTGATGTTTTGTTCATTCTTTCATTGTGTTTTTTTTATTTCATTGTGTTTTTTCTTTAGTTTTTTTGCTTTAATTTTTTTTCCTTTTGTGTTTCTTTCAATTGTTTTTTCTTCTGTGTTTTTTTATTTCATTGTGTTTTTTCTTTTGTTTTTTATTTCATTGTGTTCATTCTTTTTCTTTTATTGTGTTCAATCTTTTATCGTGTTTTTTTCTTTCATGTTTTTCTTTCATTGTGTTTCTTTCTTTCATTGTGTTTTTTTCATTTTGTTTTTTTTCTTTCATTGTTTTTTTCATTGTGTTTTTTCTTTCATTGTTTTTTTCATTGTGTTTTTTCTTTCATAGTTTTTTTCATTGTGTTTTTTCTTTCATTGTGTTTTTTTTCTTTCATTGTTTTTTTCATTGTGTTTTTTTCTTTCATTGTGTTTTTTTCATTGTTTTTTTTCTTTCATTGTTTTTTCATTGTGTTTTTTCTTTCATTGTGTTTTTTCTCTTTCATTGTTTTTTTCATTGTGTTTTTTTTCTTTCATTGATTTTTTCATTGTTCTTTTCTTTCATTGTTTTTTTTCTTTCATTGATTTTTTCATTGTTTTTTTCTTTCATTGTTTTTTTTATTGTGTTTTTTTCTTTCATTGTTTTTCTTTCTTTCATTGTTTTTTCATCTTTCATTGTTTTTTCTTTCATTTTTTTTCATTGTGTTTTTTACTTTCATTGTTTTTTTCATTGTGTTTTTTTCTTTCCTTGTATTTTTTTCTTTCATTGTTTTTTTTCATTGTTTTTTTTCTTTCATTTTTTTCATTGTGTTTTTTTCTTTCATTGTGTTTTTTTCATTGCATTTTTTTCTTTCACTGTTTTTTTTTCTTTCATTTTTTTTTCATTGCATTTTTTTCTTTCACTGTTTTTTTTTCTTTCATTGTTTTTTTCATTGCATTTTTTTCTTTCACTGTTTTTTTTTTCTTTCATTGTTTTTTTCATTATGTTTTTTCTTTCATCGTGTTCATTCTTTCATTATTTGAATTCTTTCATTTCCACAATTTTCTTATGTTTTCTGCAAAACTGAAGAATTTCATTTTCAACAAGTCTTTTTGTTTAACATACAGCGTCCTCTTTGGTCCATCATTTTCTTTACATGTTTTTTATACAGCAGAATTAAAACGAGGTTGCGACCAGGCATTTTAACAAGCTAATAATAAATAAAGAATTAATACAAAACAAAAAAATGATACAAAACAAACCTTAAATTATAGCATAACAGAATTTATCATTAAAACATATTTTTTATTGTCATGTAACTAGCTTTTTCTTACTGCCATCTTATTTTAAAATTACTTTTAAAAGATTTTCTATTTATTTCAAAATTTACACTTTTAAGTTGTTTTAATTGTTGTAATTGTTTGTATTATAATTTTTTAAAATTTCAAAATGTAATCTTTTTTCTTCTGGGACTGCTATGTTATTATTATTATTATTATTATTATTATTTTTTTATTTTTTATTTTTTTTT